>BSBK01004313.1:600000-937500 GCA_027943335.1 Chamaecyparis obtusa | reverse complement strand
ACAATACAAGATTCCCACAAAGAATTACAATTTACAAAACTTCCACATAGTGCAATACTCTCAAAATATATTCAAAGTAGTCACAAGTTATAACCACCAACCTCCTCCTAAGCCAAGGCAAATGAAGAATTGTGGATGAGCTCCTCTTCACCCCAAGCTTTCTATCCTTCTCAAGCTACTAGACCAAACTCTCTAGATCTCCTCTTACTCTCTCTCATCTAGCATAGACAATAATGAACTAGTATGTGTTTCTAAGTCCTTCTCCCCTTAAGACTTTCCTCAAAAACATTCTTCTCTCAACTCCCTTCCCAAAACTATTAGGTTTCTAGATCTAAGACAAAATGACGCTTGCCCCTCTCTAAGGTTTGGGATGAATTTTCACATATGAAAATAAGAGACAACTTAGGGAACATTTCCATTTTCGTGCATATCAAAAATGGTACATTAGGAGAGGCATATAGGTGGCCTAGGAAAGTGAAAATATAAGAAATAAGCCCCCTAATCCAAGCACTAGCCTTGGGGCACCAAAATTCACCCTAAACCTCACCCTAGGTCTCCTCAAAAATTTCTATTCATCATGCATCCGAAAATGGAGTATTGGTTACATCAATTCTTGATCCCTTAAACCACCTACCTAGCTTAGGAATGCTCAAGACTAACTAAGGAGAGGGTGGGGTCCATACTCCACTCAACATGCCACTTCATCAACATGGTGTCAAGTGACACCTCACTAAAACACACATCACAAACACATGTGGCATGCCTTGTGTGCAAAAACATTTATACATTTTCACAAAGATAAAAATTTACTTACAAACATATATTTCAAACATTGTGAACCATATACACACAAGTATCACGTTTACAAAAGAAATCACAATACAACGAGGTCATACTCTTCTAGAGTCGACCTTGGTTTTCAACTGATTGCACTTAAATCTTATTTTTTTTCCCCGACTTACAACCATGGCCATGTCCTTGCATGCTCAAACTCGATGTCAGTACATTATAAAATCTTGCATTAATAATAATTTCAAAAATAAAGTAATAACATCTAAACTAGACAAATACATATATATCATTCATAAAACATTACATATTCCACATAAGCATGTAATCCTAAACTTATCATAGAACCATGATTTCATCAATGATCATATTACTGAAAGATAGCATAACAAATGCAGAATCCATATATCACAGATAATCATGGTATCAAAATGAGCATGTATAAAGAGTACGACTACTGTGATCATCATAAAAATCTATAACAAACAACTCATAAGGTCCAAATGATAGCATATATAAACTAAAATAGATCAAATGTCTATACTCAAGGTATCATCCTGATGAATCAAATGTCAAAATGAAAGTCCAACTAGGATGGGTCAGGACAGGTCCTCACATCGTTTCTAACATTTTTTAAATATAGAGTTCTCCTTTATTGATGCACCAACCTGGTCCTGAATTCCCTTGCTTGCCAAATGCCTATCACTGGTTGTGTTGATTTCTTGTAAAATCTACTTTGCAGTATTCTATCTCTGACAAAAAAAATTGTTCTTCTCAATGTGCTCTTTCAGCTTCACAAAAACATCTCTAAGACTTTCAATCAGTTCAAACCAATCACACAACCTATCAGCAGACACCTTTATTTTCTCCCATAAGTATTTTTTGTTTTCTTGACTGTATTATTTACATGGTCATTCAAGTTGTTTTCATAATTTTGAATTGTATTATTTGCCTTCTTTAGGTCTTCTCTCATTTCTGATAACTGATGTTCACTATGTTTTTTTTATTTTCTCTGCTTTCTCTTCCCACTATTTTGTTTTTACTCTCTCATTCTCCAATTCTTTATTTAAGTTATTGTTTACATGTCCCGCATTCTCCATGCTTTTGTATATACTTAATGAAGAGGCTTTTTCATCCTCGAGTTTTTTTTCACTCTGTTCCAATTTTCCCTCAGAGTTTTCAGTTCTGTGTCCATATGTTCTTGTTGTCCAATTGCTTCTTTAGAGGAAGAATTTTTTATGCTTTTCTCTAATTCTTTGCACCTATTTTCTGCTACTTTCTCTTTTGCCTTTTCATTTTCCAGGTGTACCTTTAATTTATATATTGTGCCCTGAACCTTTCCTTCTCTCTCTCCAACTTTGTCACTGAACTATAGACCACTTGGTCATTTTTGACACATTTATCTTGTCCACATTTTTAATTTTGGATAAATCCATTTGGAGGGTGCTAACTTGAAATTGAGATGGATCTAACTGACTCTCTAGTGGATTGTTATCTCTAGCTAGAGGCATAACAACCATGAACTCCATCATATCTTTATTTGGGTCATATGTGGGAAATAACTTGTTGGATGCATGTTATGCATCACAAGCTATAGCAACTACTTCCATCTTCAATGTCTTACTATTTTGTTTATTCCTATTTCTGGATTGTTCAAAGTTAGTTACAAAATCATTGTAACAAAAATTAGGGTTTTCTGACACAATCAAATGTTTGAATGGTGAAATAGCACTTGCACTAATGTACAAGCTTCCACCTATGTTGCTTGTGGTTCTGCTAATTCCACCATGAGGATTAGCAATAGTAACACCCTAACCCATTACAAAAGGATTTTTTGGACTGTTCTGAGGTTTTTGTGACTTTTGTCTTGAAGGTGTGGCAATTGTTGGACTTGCAGTCACCATTTCCATTGTTGTACTACTACTACTTGTCATAACCTTTTTCTTCTTTACACTACCTTGATCTCTGGGATCCACTGATCTCATGTCCACCTATAATGTCCTTTTTGGACCACTAGTTGTACCCATGATATCCAAAACTATGGAAGTGGCAATTGATTTAGATTGAATTTGAGTGTTTGTAATAGGTGGAACTAGATTTGAAGATGGAACAAATGAAATTGACTGAGTAGTATTTTTTGTTGATGAATATGATGATTGAAGTCCAAGGCCTAGTTTCTGACCATATTTTGGTGGAGCAAGTGGGTCAGGTGGAGACCAAGGCCCTTGTCCACTGGGACCTAGACCACCAAAACTTGGGTAGCCCATTTTTGCTACAATATCTGCCCCTTTGGTATATTTATCTTTTTTGGACACATCAACTCCTCTACTAATTAAATATACTTTATTGGATGTGGGATTCACAGAATCCTTCTCATTCTCATTATCTAAATGATCATCATCATCATGATATGCTTCAATTGGATGCTCTGTATTCCATAATTCGTTAAACATTATATTCTCTTCCACGTCATAAAGATCTGCAAAGGTCTTTGGCTCACCAAGATTCTTCCTCATTTCCCAAAAATTAGAAATTTTGGTTCGAGTCCAATTATCATCCATACATTCATCCATTAGGTCTTTTGGAATAGATTTTGTAGATGGTTGAGCAGCTATCTGGTAGAAATTGTATGATGTCATGGCCTGCACTTTTCCTTTCTATTTGTGCAATGCTATAATTTTTGATGATAATTCCTATATTGAAATATTATTTTCAGCAACATATTTCTCCATCTCTTTTTTGACCTCGTCCCAGGACTCCATGTTTTAAAAATTTTCTATCAATGGCATACTTTCAAGTTGACATTTTCTTTCAAAGTTCCCATTCTCTCTAAGCTTTTTTCTAATTATGTTGAGTGGATCATACTGACAGTGACTATCAACATCAAAGCAAAAAATTGAAAAAAAGGCTTGTGCCACTTTGAATCCTCTTCCCTCAAATGTGAACCCTCCAAATGAGAAAGGCAAGGAAGGAAATATCATTTTATTTTGTTGACCATTAAAGAGTACATCTATGCTCTCCATCTATCATACATATTCCAATACAAATACCCTCTTTGTTACATGTATTAGAAGTTTGTAAGGTTCTACCACTGAACCGTAAAACCTTAACATAGTGTACTCTTCCATGAAGTACCAGCCAGCCAATTGTATTTGGCTTCCAAGTTGAATGCAATCTCTACAAGTAACAAGAAATATAGGCATTGGAGTGCCTATAATTTAATGGTACATTGGTGCCAAAAAGAAGTCTACAAAATTATTGTACTTCCTTCTGTTATCAATCATCCTTATCTGAGGTGTCCACTCATATATTGGATTTTGGCCCTAACTGCAAAGCTTGTTTGTCTGAAATATTGCACGATTCTTTGCTAAGAGAAGATATCACAAGTAGGTTGTGAATCTAAATATCTTCTATGAACATCTTTTAATCATTAGTAATTGTTCTTACATGCAATGAACAATGTGCTCAATAAAACAATATTTTACTAGTCACTAGTAAATTTTAGCCTATTTTTCGACGAGGTTTAGTCAAATTTTTTATACCAATTGGTCAAATAGATGACCAAATCATCGTCATACTTTTTTCATCGATTATATGACAGGAAAAACTACCGTCAAAATTCTGACCTCCTTTGTGGTTGAATTATCGACCAAATCATCGTCGAAGTAATTGCTTCAACCTAGAAGAATTGTAGATCATACCTTTTATCTTTGCGACCAAAGTTCATCACAATTGCGATGAGTTAGGGTCCAAACTATTGTCGAGGGTTTAGCATTCTCATTGAAAAACCAAAGAAAGTTCATCTCTCGTTTGATGACTCTTGGTCGGAATAGACGTCAAACACATGGCATTCTTGTCGAAATAACTATTATTCAAACATCGAAAAAGTGACCCATAATATTTTTTGGTAAAATCTATCTATATATATATATATATATATATATATATATATATATATATATATATATATATATATATATATATATATATATATATATATATATATATATATATATATATATATATATATATATATATATATATATATATATATATATATATATATATATATATATATATATATATATATATATATATATATATATATATATATATATAATCAAATTAAGCATACAAATATTATCACATAAAATGTTAGTTAAATATGATGAATGATTAAAAATATCAAATATATCAAATACTTATGTCGTAACTGGTTGGTGGGTTCTTTGGATTGTCATGGTCCATAACATGAAACCCAGGGTGGTTGACCTATATGAAAATGATGACCTTATATTAACCATGACCATGATGTCATCATCAAATCATGTCATGTATTTTATAAATTATTAAAATACATACCAATGGACAAAATTCATTTCCCCCTTCAATGTGACCATGTTTCCTACAATGTTCCTCAGTTGTTTTGATTAGATATCTTAGAGTCTATAAGCCCTTACAAATTTTGCAAGGACAATAACATTTTCCATCACCTTTTATTTTTAAGTTAGACCACATTCTAGAAATTTCTACCCTACTTTGTTGTGCGTTGATATCGTCAGACATGGTCTTTCTTGAATGGAATGACTTGTTGGTGGAAGAAGGATGACTTGTTTGCAACCTGCAAATTCTATATCAAGTGTATTAAAATAACATCCAACATTAATAATCAAGTAAATTCTAGCAAATCCAATTGAGTCGTATTTGTTTATCATGTGACATTCTTTCTTACAAAAAATTGTTTATTTTTCTTAGGGATTCCCTCATATGGATGAGGTGTGTATCCTTGATCACAACCTCTTCCTTGCTTGATAGTGTATGTCTACTATAAAAAAATCCCTTAGAAAAATTTAAAGATAATAAGAAACTAAAATAGAAATCTGTGGGTGAGCCAATAGAACAAGGTATGCAAGCGTAAAAGTTCCTGCCTTATATAATGTGTTTGGGGTAAGCTATGGTGAAATGAGAATATGGTTAAGTAGCATAGATTTTATGAACATGTCTTTTGGTAGGGTGAAATTTTTTGACTATTGTACAACATAAAGATTGGATTGAATTCAAGTACTTTCTAAGTTATGCTCTCTAATATCCTGGGTAAGTCTACAAATAGATTAACTTGTTAGGAATGAATGCAAAGTGTTTTGGCAGTCATTCTATAGCAGTTGTTGTTGCATTCATGACTTGGATTGTCATTTATGTCAACACAGTGATATTCTGGATATTAGCAGGAAAGTAGGTACAGTTTTGTTTTGCACACATGTTGTATTGCAAATTGGATTTTGTGTAGTTGATGGTATGTTCTTTGGTGTGTTATTAACTTATGGTTAACAGCACAAAAAGAAATTCATTCATTTGTAAGAGTTATGAGCATTTTGGTGAAAGCAGTGTTTAGACAGTGTTTCTGTGTAGCGATGTTAAGAAATTAGAGGATATCTCTTAGCTGGGATGGAATCTAATTTTGTGTAGTTAAAGGGATGTTGAAGACTCATTAATGATGATGTGGTTCATAGTGAAAACTTTGAGGACATGTTTGGAGAAAGTTACAGTAACTGGAAGCTGACAGTTTTATGTGAATTCTATGTGTAGCGTGTAGAATTTATTATTTTGTAATTGAGGACCGACTCATTTGTAATTATTTGAGTTTGGTATATAAGAAGGAATTTTTTCCTTATTGTAATGTGTACTATGAAGATTGAGATGCAAATATATGCATGAAGTGAAGAAAAGAGCTAATTCAGTGATGAAGGAAGACTTGTGAGTACAAAGATCTGGAATTGTGATCTTGTGTAGCAGAGAGTGTAGTTTGGCATAGTTTGAAGGAGGTAATATATTTCATATTATTCTATTGAATAATTTTAAGATCTTTTGGACAGTGGGTTCAGAGATCTTGCCTTGAAGCTGTTTGGGCAGTGGGTCCTTCTATCTTCCATAAACTCTTAACCGGGTTAGAATCTTTTAACAGGGATTCAAAATCTCCTAACAGGGATTTATATGTACTGAATTTATTTCATAAGACTCCTAATAGGGTCCATCCTCTAACAAGGAACTTTCATATTAGTACATCATTTTGTGGGCATCATTCCCACCAGGGTTTACTCTTTTCAAGAGGTTCCCTAGTTAACATATCTTGTGTTATTGTGCAATTGTGTATGGTTATCTTTCTATGGTTGATCAGTACATTGATTATATTGTTTAAAGTTGTTGAATGGATAAATTATCAGATAACTGATTCACCCCCCCCCTCTTAGTTATCTTGGGGATCTTTACTTTCTAACAATTGGTATCAGAGCAACAGGTCCTTGAAAGAAAAGTTTAACAACTTAAGGAGATCCATCATGAATTTTAGAAAAGAAAGCCCTAAGTTTGATGGAGTAAATTTTGACAGTTGGAAAGAAAAGATGAAGACACATCTATTGTGTTTAGGACCAAGTTATTGGTTGATTACAAAGAATGAGAAGACTATCATTGAGGAAGACAATCTAGAGGCAGGAACTAAAGATGAACTAGATCTATTCATGTGTAATATACTTGCAAGAGAAGCACTTTTGTTAGCACTACCAAAGAATGAATATAGTGAGGTAAGATGTTTGAAAACATCTCATGCAATTTGGAAAGCTTTACATTCTACTTTTGAAGGTGATGAACTTGCAAAGAAGGCTAGATTACATAATTGGATTTGTGCATTTGAAGATATTAGAATGATGGAAGATGAATTTATTAGAAGCTATATTGGTAGGATGTCTAAGATTGTGACAGGAATAAAGTCTTGTGGAGGTGATAAGATGGAGAATGAAGTGATATGGAAAATTCTGAGAACTTTGACACCAATATTCAAGCAGACAACGCAGATGATTGAACAAGTGATACCTTGTACATCAAAATTTTCAAGAGAGACTCTTCTTGGAAGATTAGAAATAGCAGAGATGAACTTGAGATTATCAAGAGAGCTACCTAGAATGGAAATAGCATTCAGTTCTCTTAGCATTAGACCTACAAGAAGTACTAGTGTGAATGAAGATTATGTCAGCAGTAGAAGATCTGAGGAAGATAAGAAGATTGAAGAAGGTATTGCACTAGTTGTAAAAAGAGAACCAGATGGTAAGAAAATTTTTAAATGTTGGACTTGTTAAGAATATGGTCATTTTGCATCTAAATGTCCTAAAAGAGTTAAGAAGTATAGAAACAACTTTAAACCTAGAAGATCTAAAGAATGTTATTATGCAAATGATGAAGATTTTGAAGCAGGAATTGAAAAACATTTAAGTGACAGTGATAATGATAACTTTGAGGAAATAGGATTTGTAGCAATTAAAGATGAAAGTTCTGAATCTGATAAAAGGGAAGAAAAAGCATTTGTTTCACAAGTTGAAAAGAAATCTGATTGGATTATAGACAGTGGTTGTTCACATCATATGACTGGAGATAAAAGAAAGTTTGTTAAGTTAGATAATTATGATGGAGGAATTGTTAGAGTTGGTAACAATGCACCTTGTTTGATTAAGGGTATAGGATCTATTACTCTTGATGGAAAGACTAACATTGATGATGTTTACTTTGTTGATGGACTAAGACATAATCTACTAAGTGTTGGACAATTGGCTGATAAGGGTTATCAAGTTTGGTTTTCTGAGAAAACTTGTGTGATAAAAGATAAAGATGGAAATCTGATTGGAAAAGGATCCAAAACCAAAGGTAATGTATTTTAGTTGAATCCTACTAAGATGACATGTTTGATAACTAGGATTGATGATAGTTGGTTATGGGATAAAAGGTTTTGTCATATAAACTTTGATAATATTGTTAAGGTGAGCACTACACTTGCAGTAAGAGATTTACCTAGAATTATGAAACCTACTAACATGATTTGCAAAGAATGTATGATGGCAAAGCAGAAAAGGAGTTCATTTCCCAACAAGAAGTTCACATCGGCAGAGAAGTTAGAGATTGTTCATACAGACTTGAGTGGTCCTACTAGGACTAGAGGATTCAATGGTGAAAGGTATTTTATGATTCTTGTTGATGATTTTACAAGAATGATGTGGATTGCATTTTTGAAAGAAAAATTTGAAGCATTTGATAAATTTAAGATCATGAAAAGCAAAATTGAGAATGAATCTGGAATGAAGATTAAGTGTCTAAGATCTGATAGAGGTGGTGAATTTACATCTAGAGAGTTTAACACTTTTTGTGAAATGAATGGTATTAAGAGACAACTTTCAGCCCCTAGAACACCAGAACAAAATGGTATTGCAAAAAGAAGAAATAGGTCAATAACTGAAGTAGCAAGAGCTATGTTGTTTGAAAATGATTTGGCTAAAAAATTTTGGAGAGAAGCAGTGAACACAGTAGTATACACTATGAACATAGTAAAAATCAGAGCAGATACAAACAAGACACCTTATGAATTATGGTTTGGACATACACCCTTAGTTAAGTATTTTAGAATTTTTGGAAGTAAATGTTATATTAAGAGAGATGATGATATAGGAAAGTTTGATCCTAGAAGTGATGAAAGAATATTTCTTGGATATTCTTTAAAAAGCAAAGCATATAGATGTTATAACAAAAGAACTAAGACTATTGTTGAAAGTGCAAATGTAAAAGTTGATGAAAAGTTTAAAATTCAGGAAAGAATGCTTGATTATGAATCTAATGGAGAAGCACAACCTCAGCCTAACATTGAAAATAAAAAATTATTTTTTGAAACTAATAGTGATTTACTAAATGAAATTCATATCGAAGAAGATAGAGAAGAGAATAGAGAAGAAAACAAAGAAGAAAATAGAGAAGAAAATAGAGAAGAAAGCAGAGAAGAATCTATAGTTAGAACAAGATTAGTAACTATGAAACCTAATAGGTATACTTCAAGACATCACCCTGTTGAGCAAGTTATTGGAAGTTTAGATAGAGGATTTTTGACTCAGAATAAGGTACATTTATTTTTGATTTCTCAAATTGAACCTAAGACTACTAATGAAGCTTGTGAAGATGAACATTGGATCAATGCTATGAAAGAAGAACTAGAGAAGATTGAAAAAAATAAGACATGGGAATTGGTCCCTAGACCTGAAGACAAGAATGTGATTAGAACAAAGTGGGTATTTAGAAACAAGATGAATGAACAAGGAGAAGTGATAAGAAACAAAGAAAGATTGGTATATAAAGGATATTCACAACAAGAAGGAATTGACTATGAAGAAACTTTTGCACCTGTGGCTAGACTTGAAGCGGTGAGAATGTTTCTAGCATATGCAACTTACAAAAAATTTAGAGTGTATCAGATGGATGTGAATTCAACATTTTTGAATGGTGAATTTGAAGAAGAAGTCTACATTGAGCAGCCTGAAGGTTTTCCTTTGACACAAGAAGGAGATATGGTATGTAAGTTAAAGAAAGCTTTATATGGATTACAACAAGCACCTAGAACTTGGTATGCAAGATTGGATAAGTATTTATTAAAATTGGGATTTATAAAAGGAACAAAAGATAGTAACTTATACACAAAAGAAATTGAGAATGGTTTATTGGTTATAGTTATATTTGTTGATGATATTATTTTTGGAGGAGAAGATGAAGCTAGTGACAAATTTGCAAATGAAATGAAGACTGAATTTGAGATGAGCATGATTGGAGAAATGAAATATTTTTTGGGATTACAGATAACACAAAGCAAGGAAGGTATATTTGTAAGTCAGACTAAGTATTTAAATGACTTATTGAAAAGATTTGGAATGGAAGATTTTAAACCTATTGGAACACCTATGGTAATCGGACATAAGTTATCTAGCAAAGATGAGACACTAGCAGTTGAGTAGAGAAAGTACAGATCTATGATTGGAGGATTGCAGTACTTGACACATACAAGACCTGATATAGCACATTCAGTGGGGATTGTAGCAAGATTTCAAGTAGAACCTAGAGAATCACATTATGCAGTAGTAAAGAGGATACTGAGATATCTAAAAGGAATAATGGATTATGGATTATGGTATGAGAATTCTAATGATTTTACCTTATGTGCCTATACTGATGTAGATTGGGGAGGTAGCATTGATGACAAGAAAAGCACCAGTGGTGGAGCCTTTTTTCTTGGAGGAAAATTGGTCTCTTGGCTAAGTAAGAAGCATAATTTTACTTCACAAAGCATAGCAGAAGTAGAATATGTTGTAGCAGCAAATAATTGTAATCAGATTATTTGGATGAAGCAGATGTTGAAAGATATTGGAATAAAGTTTGATGAGCCTATTGTTATACATTGTGACAACACCAGTACAGTGAGTATGTCAAAAAATCCTATTTTACATTCTAAGACTAAACATATTGAGATCAAGTATCATGTTGTAAGAGAGAAAGTTGTAGAAAAAGAAGTAAGATTGGAGTACATAAGTACAAAGGAGCAGATAGCAGATATATTTACAAAGCCTTTACCTAAGGATACATTTGTGCATCTGAGAGGTATGCTTGGGGTTATGCCCCAACCTATTTTTGAGAATTGATGTAGATGATTGCAACCGTCCAGTGGTATATGAGCCCTATCTTTCTTCTGGATTGGATGTTGGAACTTCCTCTATGGGGGAGTTTATGAGCTGAGTCATGAGGACTCTTGTTATTGTATTTTTCTGAAAAGTGTCTTTTGACATTAAGTTTTTGTTGACTTAGTGATAAAATTCTTGTCATTGATGTCAATGGGGGAGAGATATACATGAAAAACATTGTGGATTGTATGAGAGAGCTGAATAGGAAAATGAAGCAAGATTTGATTTGATATTTTGCAATGATGTTGCTATACACACTAAAATGGTGCACTTCTATGGATCATTACATGCAAGGAAACTCAAGAATGAGCCCTCACAAATCGATCCATAGCTCCCTAGGCATGGAGTGCAAGGGTTTTTAAGAATGCTCTCAGCTAGAGCTATTTAGCCTATAACCTTGCTAGTAAACCATGCAATGGGAGATTCAATGAAGACAAGGGAAAGAATGCCAATATCTTCAAGAATCAAGAATGAAAATGTGATGCAATGCTATGCTAGAAATGGAAATGCAAGCTAAGCTATGAAAGAAAATATGCAAGTGTTACAACCCAAGCTAATTAATCTATGTGAGCTAATCTAGAGCATAGAAATGAAGCTAATCTAAGAAAGCATAAATATGAAGCTAAGCTAAGAATGCAAGAATGAGATGTAGAATGCAAGAATGAGATGTAGATGCTAAGAATACTCCAAATCTTCAAAAGCTCCAAAGTGACCTATAAATCCTGCAGCATAAAGTTAGCATAAAAAGTTGGGGATCTAGAATGAAGAAGAGAGCTCTCCTTTTAAAGGAAATGAGAAGGAATGGACCATGGAGATTAAGAGGCAAAAGATTTAATCAACACTTGAGCTTAAAAGAGGAGCAATCCATGTGCACAAGTATCCTCCAATAGAAAAATAGGAGTTGACTTTTGTGTCCATATGAGACAAAAAGTGCTTTTTCCCTTTTTATAAAATAAGAATAATGCTTTATTTGTGCAACTTAGGATAAGAGGAAAAGTGGGAGATTTTTATTTATTAAAAGGGGAGGAAATATTCCTTTTAAATAAATAAAAACTTAGGATAAGATGGTTAGCCCATAGAAAATAATTGAATAAATGATAGAGCTAGGATTTGATCAAGAATAAGCAATTAGTGATTTAGCAAAAGGGGCTAATAGTCTAGATGACCATTTTTAGGTGTATACATTTTCCCCTCTTTGACAAATGTGTGATTGATCTGGGAACACATGCAGTCAAAGAATGAAGTTGAAATGTGAGATCGATTTGGGATCACAAAGCAACTCAAATTAGCCAAGAAAGAAAGAGATAGCCAAGAAGGCAAGCAATAGCGATCTGACTCCAAAGAATGAAGTGCAGAGAGATAGTAAATCCTACATGATCAGCTTGGTAGCAACAGTACTAAACACTTAGGAAAGAGATAGCCAATAAGATATGACGTGTCTGCCCCCTTGGGATCAAAAGTGAAATCAGAGGGAATGCAGAAGCAAGAGAAACATGATCAAATAACTAGAAATCATAATCGAAGAAAGAGAATAGAATAATCATCAAGCAGTGAAGATATGCCCCACACATGGGACCCGGGGCATGAACCAAGCAGTCCCTCAACCTAAAAACACCATGGAGGGGAAGAATTGGAACTTGGGATTGAAAGTGAATGAAAGATTGGAAGTTTGAAAGAGATGGGGATGAAGAGGTGAAGAATGCCCCAGTGAAGATGGAAGGATCAGGCCTCAAAAGGTTAGCCAACTACACAGGAGAAGGAAAAAGATGACTTGGATGATCAAGGTGAACTTGGATTTTGGTTTCGATCCTGAAATGAAAGGAAAATGATGTGTATGAAAGACAAGAAGTGAAAGACATGATCAGGAAGAAGTGAAAGGTGAGCACAGTTGATTAACAAGTCCATGAAAGATGAAAGGAGAGCTCTCTCCATATGCAAGATGTAAAACTAAACTAACATGAACTTAAAAATGAAAGCTACATGAAAAGTGGTTTACTTGCAAGGTTACAAAGCCAATAGACATCTAATTATCATCATCGAGCATTATTGGTAGCATCGCAAGATCATACAATACACACTAGCATAACTATGTGGATCTGAATATGATGTATATCAGAGAGAAATGTGGAAATCCCACCTAGGCATCAAAGACATGTAGGTCAAGATGACTAGTGCAGTGAGATTACCTAAGTTTGATATAGCAAGATTATGCTCGCATCGAGACACAAGAAAGTCAAGATGACTATAAGCATGCACTTGCAAAATAGTCAAGGATAATACCTTATAGGTCCAAAGTGTCAAGTAAGACCAACATAAATGCTCATGATAGTTAGGACCAACAAAATATACCCACAAGTAGAAAAGCAATAAAACATGTTCTCATTCCCTCAGTCTTCTAGCTATGCATCATCAAAAATGATCATAGGGGGAGAACACTCATCAAAGAAATCCTCATAGACAGCACACAAAGAAATAAAATCAAACAAATCTCAGCAAGTCAAATGTTTAAGTGGATGTGTGTAGGTCATAGAGTCAAACTTTGATCATCACATCTACAAATGAGAAATATCGCATCATACTAGACTGCGGGTAGGATATCTGATAAGTTTTGAGAAACACTCGATGCAAGTGTAGTGTTGAAAAACATAGTTGGGGTGGTGTTAAAAAAACACCGTTAGAACCAAGTTGCCCCAGAAACCCAGATGCACAAAGAGACCCAAGATAAGCTCAAAACAACGTATGCCCCCTAGACTAAGACAAGAATCAATTCCAGGCTAGGAGAGGCAAAGCAAGAAGTGGAGCAAAGAGCGCCACGCAAGACTGATAGACATAGGTGTAGAGGGTCTCAAGCAGTGCCTATTTCTAGGTTTTCACCACTTGATAGATTTATTGCAAATTTTTCATGAATTTTTATAATTTTTTTGTATTTTTGCTACCAAGGCACTTTTTCAATTTTTTCAATTTTTTGAATTTTTTTGATTTTTTTTGGGTGAGACATCAAAGCGCCTATTGCTAGGTTTTCACTAGGATGCTCATTTTTTCAATACTTTTTATGCTTTTTAGGATTTTTTCAGCATCATATATGAATTTTTTTTTGAAATTTTTTCAGGATCAATAAATATGTACAAAGGATGCCCCCAGACAGAATAGGCATCAAACTTCCAAGAAAGATCACATCATGTAGTCCCAATGTCTAGCAATGTGGAGGAAAAGATGGATTAGCAAGCTGGTGAATGAAGGAGAGTGAAGGGAAGACATCCTCAAAGGCAAAATCCTCAAGAGTATCCAAGCTAGGGAAAAATTATCATGTAAAGCACATTTGGACAAGCAATGAGAGGCTAGCATAGGATAAGCCTCAAAAGTGCACTGCAAAAGAAGGAAGGGATGCAGTCCAAAGAAGGGTAGACATGTCAAGAGACTTCATAGCATCATATTTTACTCTTTTTATTAGATCAAGACCAAGGAGGAAAATGATAGCGAAAGGTTAAAATGAATGGAGGAAAATAAATATGAAGGCTAAACATGAAAGGAATGAAAGCAAGATCATCTTAAGATAGCTCACAAGATAGCCAATTGTTCATGTATAGATCAACATTGTCAAGACCAAAAAGAGAAGACAGAATGAATGAAATATGTAGAAGAACTACGCATGATGCTTGATTGCCAGGTTTTCATCATGGTACTTATCCAAGGTGCCACAAAGGAGTGGTTTTCACCATAGGACGAATTTATTTCTCTTTACTTTTGCTACCAAGGCGCCTGTTTCCAAGTTTTCACCATGGCACATTTTTAATTTTTTCTATTTTTTTTATATTTTTTTTTTTTTTTGGAAGAAGGCAAGCTTTTCAGATAATGCTCCTTGAAAGGATAAACCATAATATGCCAAGGATTCAAAATGATATGCTCAAAGATGTTGATAAGGAAAGGAAGATGGAAGAGAAAAATGAAGGATAAGGTTTTATGTAAAGCGAGTGAGATTGGAAGATATGAGGAATAGGAAAATGAGGAAAAATGATAGAAGGTAGAAGGATAGTGAATGAAAGGATTGTGAAAGGGGAGATAGAAAGAGAGGAAAGATCAACATTGACACACACCTTGAAGGGTGGTGAGAGGGTGAAGGAAATGTGAATGAAGGAATACAAGAAGGAATATGGTGAATTTTTAACAGAGGTTACGGTTCAGGCGCATGGAATTGAAGATCATTTTTGGAAGAAGATGAAGTGGAAGCCTTTGGAAGCTTGAATGTCAACTTCACTTGTTTCTCAACATTAGACTCTTTCAAGAAAGATTTTGGAATGCATATAGCCTTAGAATTTTTATTTCCTTTTGATGATTTAGAGAGAATATGTTCAATGATGGATTTTGGAACCCATACTTGTCTTGTAGTTTTCTTCTTAGATATCTCTTTTGACTTTATGCTTCCATGTCGATTAGAGGAGACATGGTGATCTTCTTTTTTTGATGGATTCTTGTATTGCTTCTTTTTCTTGTATTGAACATTAAAGTTACTTCCAAAAGACTTGGAATTTTTGGAAGGAGGATGATATGACTAGTTTAGATGGGTGGATGGATGAAAAAGATTCAAGGGTATGCATCTATGTTGATCTTGAGGAAAGATAGGAGATGGAGGGACGTAAGGACCCAAAATGGATGACAAATTAGGAGAATTAGGAGGGGAAAGTGAAGGGACATAAGGACCCAAGATGGAGGGAAGACATGAATCCCTTAGCAGTGGTGGGAGAGGTCCAAGGATGGAAGTGGAAGATGCAAAAGGATAATCAATAAGTTCATCAGCATCTATATGACAACCAAGGATATTAGCATCTTTGGAGTGAGCATTGGAATTTTCAACAGAATCATGAACATCTTGAATAGGAGCACCTTCTTTGATAGGATCGTTCGTAGCTTGCAAAGATTTAGGAAGAGTAGAAAGTGGAAGTGAACATGGAGCGGTAGAACAAGAAGATGGAAGACTTTGATCTTGACAAGGACCTTTGGATAACACAAGTGAAGAATTTGCTTCTTGATCTTCAATAGGCTTAACACTAGTAGTAACAACACCATTTTTAATAACCTTAATGGAAACATCATCTTTGGAAAGTGTAAGTGTGGTAAGGTTATTTTGATCATCAATAAGCTCAATGGTGCAATTAGTAGCTTGATCTTGCTTAGGAGATGGTGGAATGAATGTAGAAGAGCGTAGAGGATCAAAGGAACCATGAAATAGATCAGAGACATCATGAAAATAATTGGATGACATGGAGGGTTCTTGATCTTGATTTTTTTTTATATTCTTTTCTTCATCATGTTTAGAGTCCTCTTGACATGAAGCCACTTCTAAGGACAAGGAAGCATGTTGGGATTGTATGGAAGACTTTAGAAAAGATGGTGAAGAATTAGCTGAAGTAGGTAGTATAGCAGACGAAGGCTTAAGATCTTTCAGTTTAGCATCATTAGAAGTATTTGCAGCAAATTGAAGGTGAGCTTGAGTCTCTTTAAGAGGTAGCCCTTGAGGATAGCTGTAGGGAACTGCATGAAAAGTATTAGGATCTTTGTTGGATGAAGGACTTGTGAAATATTTGGAAGACCCGGAAGCTTTAGGAGATGTATGAGTATTGGAAGAAGTAGGGGATGGAAGCGGACCATCACAAGAAAAAGGTTCAGCATTAACATGATCTTTCTCAGAAGTGCAATTTTGATTTTCAGTAGTGGAATTCTTAGAGGAAAGATTCTTGTAGTAGTAACATTTATAATCAGCGCGTTGCATTTCATAGTCCTCAGCAGTAGTAGATGGATCATCATCAAGGTATTGTTTACAAATATAACCAAACTCTCTTTCAAAATCAAAATCATATGGATCACCATCACAATCTATCCAATGTGATGACCCATTTTCAGTAAGCACGAGTCTATGACTAGGAGGACTATAAGGAATAGAGGTGTCATAAGTATCACTACAATGTCCATCATCATAGTCATCAAAGGTGTTATGAGGATTTTCACGTTGCTCATTATGGTATGGCTCATGAAGAAAAGCAAGACTCTTGGGGGAAGTAGAGGAAGAACAAGATCATGAAGAAGAGGAAATTGAAGACTTATTGTAGGAAGAAAACTTAGCTAAGGAAGAACTTGAATGATGTTGAGAAGAGTCATGATAAGATTTGGAAGTTGAAGAAGGAGAATAATGTCTGGAAAAGGTATGGTAAGATGTGGAAGATGAGGAATGATAAGAAGACCTAGAAGATAAAGAGTGATTGGAAGAAGGAGATTGTGAGAGAATCATGTCTATAATCCTAGCAAATGCATCAGACTCAAGCATCTTTTTGTTTACTCTTGCCTTAAGTTGATGACTTGCAGGATGGTTGGAAAAATAATACTCTTCAAATTGAGCAATGAGTTCGAGATCATCCCTTCTCAAGAGAGGTTCTATAGAAAGATAGTTGAAACTCATGATTCTAGAAGAGGAGGAATCAAGCATGAAAGAAATCAATAGAAGAGATGAAATAGAAGAAGGTAGACTAGATAATAAGAGGAAAAGAATCAAGAAGACATGAAAATTTTAGGAAGAAGAGAAAGAAGCATGAAGAAAGAAGAGAAAGGATGAAAATGGGAGACTAGGAATACATGAGAGATGTGGAAGAAAGGTGACCAAGAGTCATTTTGAGCAAATTAATACCATTGAAATTCATTTGGATATTGAGAAACATGACATAGCACCTAAGGTTTGACCTAGATTGATCAAGGATGACTGGAAGTGACACAAATCAACTTTGGATTGCAAGCAATTGGTCAATGTTTCAGTTTGACAAGCAATTTGTTCAGTTTTGTTGGTTCCAAATGTAGTGAAAGCAGTAATCAAACAAGTTTGCAAACAGTAGGTGATCAAACATGTCATAGAACACTTGAAACAAGGGCAAAAGCAACCTTGCCAAGACAAGCACTTGTGATATCAAAATAGAAAAATTCTGTGAGTGTTACCATTTTTTTTGAATGTTGAGAATGTTTACACTGGTATAGCACAATCGAAGACAATTCAAGCAATTACTACCTAGAAGGACAAGGCTCATTACTTAGCAACGTGGCCCACAACTTGATGCTCCCTTGCCTCACACCAAGTGGTTGCCCACAAGAGATATTGGCGTTGTCATGGAAGTGTCAAAAACACAACCAAAGGAACACATATGGTGAGTGTCTTGGGGTGATCTGGGTAAGTCCACTTGGATCAATCCTTGCACCAAGAAGCTAAGTAGCTAAAATAAGGTGGCCTCTATCTAAAGGTTCGTAGTAAGGGCTTCCATTCATAGCACCCCTCTTGCTCCTCATAAAAGACTAGGACCTCATGGCCTCAAGAGTACCTTAAGCATTCTTGCTTAATGCTTTCCTCATGGTCACAATCCCACAAGTTACTCACATCAAGTGAAGATAAGTACTATGTCTACCAAGGTTTTGTGTCCTTGATAGCTTTGAGATTATAGTGGGTTGGAAGAGCCGGAAAAAAGCTTGTCCCCATTTGGGTCATTCCTCTTGATTTCTCAAGAGCAGGCCCGCTAAAAGATTCTAAATCTAAACAAAAAGTGGATTAATTCTTGCGGTTCAAGGTTTTTGGTTCACCACAAGGGTAAAGAGCATACTCCCCTATCTCAAAAACTTCTCCCAATCACACCAAGCAAAGATTTAATTACCCCCTTGCTTTCAAAATCTCAAGATGGGTCAAGATTTTTGTTTCACCACAAGGGTGAAGAGTATACTCTCCTACCACCTCAAAATTCCTACAACAAGGTATTAAGTGCCTAATAAATGGAACAACTAGTTTTTGCTACACTTAAAAGGAAAGCAAATAAACAAGCAAGATTTTTTTTGTTTTTATGCTTGGGCAACCCTACAAAAATCATTAGTAGCCCTCTTTGACATGCGTTCTTTTGGAAAAATATCTCAAGCAAGTGCACCTACAACCACAACTTGTTAGACCCACAATGGTTAGCAAAATCAAAAAAATCTAACAATGGTTAGCACATGAAAAATTAGATAATCTGTAAAAAATAACTGATCAAATGACAAAATCTGAAAATGAAACCATCATGATTGGATTATGCTTGGAAAAACCTTTCCAACAATATATAACACTTCAATTTTCAATACCATTTGTGAAAATTTTTTAAAAAATGGGATTTGAAAATGCTGAAATTTTCAGAAAAACTGAAAACAGCAAGTAAACTAGCAAAATTCAACAAACAATACCAGGCGACATTTTATAGCTAAAACGCAACATTTAAAAGCTGGCAAGCATGATTAAAATGTGCACAGATGACAATAGCACCTGCAAAGGTGACAAAAAATTTTTCAAGCGCGCAAGCAGAACCTATAAAAGTGACAACAGAACCTGCAAAAGTGACAACAAAATGTCCAGATGTGCAAAAAGAACCTACACAGGTGACAAAAGAACATGCATAGGTGACAACAGAATATCCATACACGCAAGCAAAATGCTCAAAAGCGTCAATAGACTGTGCAAAGGCGGAAAAAGATTTCTCGCAGGCAGGCGTGAATGGAATGCTCAGAGGCATGAAAAGAATGCTCACAGGCGGGAACAAAATGTTCACAAGAGTGAACAAAATGCTCAAAGGCATGAACAGATTTCCCGTAAGCGGCGTTTCTCCTGTTTGCAGAAAAATTAACAAAAATAAATGACGAAAATGCAAAAAATGAAGGACAAAATAAAACTATTCTGCCCCATGGTGGGCGCCAGAAATGTACACACTAAAATGGTGCACTTCTATGGATCATTACATGCAAGGAAACTCAAGAATGAGCCCTCACAAATTGAACCATAGCTCCCTAGGCATGGAGTGCAAGGGTTTTTAAGAATGCTCTCAGCTAGAGCTATTTAGCCTATAACCTTGCTAGTAAACCATGCAATGGGAGATTCAATGAAGACAAGGGCAAGAATGCCAATATCCTCAAGAATCAAGAATGAAAATGCGATGCAATGCTATGCTAGAAATGGAAATGCAAGCTAAGCTATGAAAGTAAATATGCAAGTGTTACAACCCAAGCTAATTAATTTATGTGAGCTAATCTAGAGCATAGAAATGAAGCTAATCTAAGAAAGCATAAATATGAAGCTAAGCTAAGAATGCAAGAATGAGATGTAGATGCTAAGAATACTCCAAATCTTCAAAAGCTCCAAAGTGACCTAGAAATTCTGCAGCATAAAGTTAGCATAAAAAGTTGGGGATCTAGAATGAAGAAGAGAGCTCTCCTTTTAAAGGAATGAGAAGGAATGGACCATGGAGATTAAGAGGCAAAAGATTTAATCAATGGTGGAGCTTAAAAGAGGAGCAATCCATGTGCACAAGTATCCTCCAATAGAAAAATAGAAGTTGACTTTTGTGTCCATATGAGACAAAAAATGTTATTTCCCTTTTTATAAAATAAGAATAATGCTTTATTTGTGCAACTTAGGATAAGAGGAAAAGTGGGGGCTTTTTATTTATTAAAAGGGGAGGAAATATTCCTTTTAAATAAATAAAAACTTAGGATAAGATGGTTAGCCCATAGAAAATAATTGAATAAATGATAGAGCTAGGATTTGATCAAGAATAAGCAATTAGTGATTTAGCAAAAGGGGCTAATAGTCTAGATGACCATTTTTAGGTGTATACAGTTGCAGTATTGGATTTTTGGAACATTGGATGTTTTTCATCTATGTTGCCATCAATGCCAATGGGGGAGATTGTTAGGAATGAATGCAAAGTGTTTTGGTAGTCATTCTGTAGCAGTTGTTGTTGCATTCATGACTTGGATTGTCATTGATGTCAACATAGTGATATTCTACATATTAGCAGGAAAGTAGGTATAGTTTTGTTTTGCACACATGTTGTATTATAGATTGGCTTTTGCGTAGTTGATGGTATGTTCTTTGGTGTGTTATTAACCTATGGTTAAGATCACAAAAATAAATTCATTCATTTGTAAGAGTTATGAGCATTTTGGTGAAAGCAGTGTTTAGATAGTGTTTCTGTGTAGCGATTTTTGGAAATAAGAGGATATCTCTTAGTGGGATGGAATCTGATTTTGTGCAGTTAAAAGGATGTTGAAGACTCATTAATGATGATGTGGTTCACAATGCAAACTTCAAGGACATGTTTGGAGAAAGTTACAGTAACTGGAAGCTGACAGTTTTATGTGAATTTTGTGTGTAGCGTGTAGAATTTATTATTTTGTAATTGAGGACCGACTCATTTGTAATTATTTGAGTTTGGTTTATAAGAAAGAATTTTTTCCTTATTGTAATGTGAACTATGAAGATTGAGATGCGAATATATGCATGAAGTGAAGAAAAGAGCTAATTCAGTGATGAAGGAAGACTTGTGAGTACAGAGATCTAGAATTGTGATCTTGTGTAGCAGAGAGTGTAGTTTGGCACAGTGTGAAGGAGGTAATATATTTCATATTATTCTATTGAATAATTCTAAGATTTTTTGGATAATGGGTTCAGAGATCTTGCCTTGAAGCTGTTTGGGCAGTGGGTCCTTCTATCTTCCATAAACTCTTAACCGTGTTAGAATCTTTTAACAGGGATTCAAAATCTCCTAATAGGGATTTATATGTACTGAATGTATTTCATAAGACTCCTAACAGGGTCCATCCTCTAACAAGGAACTTTCATATTAGTACATCATTTTGTGGGCATCATTCCCACCGGGGTTTACTCTTTTCAAGAGGTTCCCTAGTTAACATATCTTGTGTTATTATGCAATTATGTATGGTTATCTTTCTATGGTTGATTAGTACATTGATTATATTGTTTAAAGCTATTGAATGGATAAATTATTAGATAACTGATTCACCCCCCCTCTCAGTTATCTTGGGGATCTTTACTTTCTAACATAACTCTCATAAAGATAAAATGTTGTGAGGATAATGACAAAATATCAAGTTAGAAACTTTTGCATTGTACCTAAACCTCACCTTGCCAACATAGTTAGAAATCCATGGGAAGTGGTGATCAAATTTATCAACACAATGGTTGCAAGAAGAGCAATCCTTGGAACATATAGGTGTGATCTGAAGAAATCAAAAAATAAAAACTAACATGAAAAATGTTAAATTGAATAACATTTTATTATAGAGATAAATGTGTTGTCTAGATTACTACATTTCAAAAAGAAATATTGATATGCTAGAGCACCTTTCAAGTTGGGAAAAGCTGAGACCAAAGCCCTGCCCACCAAGTAGAATTGCTTAACTCTCTATATGCATGATGGTATATTGATTTATTATCATTTCCTTGTATTTTTTTCATGAAGTTTTAAGGTAGAGAACACAAGTTGTTCTTGACTACCCTGTACAGGGGTTTTGCAATTGGCAATCTTGTTTTGAAGTTTCATTTGAAGAGATTTGCACATGATAGACCATATAGAGCCTCATGAATGAGTGATGAGCAAAGTCTTGTGAGTAGAGAACAAGATTATGTAGATTTTTCTATTGGTGAGTACAAGGAGAAATTTTTGTGTGATATAGTACCAATGACATGTTGTCACATCCTCTTAGGAAGACCTTGGCACTCCCTAAGAAGGAAAATATGATGGGTACAAGAATAATTGCTCATAAGGATGGTAAAAAGTTTATTCTCAAGCCATTGCAAAAATAATTCTTCATATGAGATAAGGGTTATCTATTTTGGAAAGAAAGAGTATGTTGATTTGAAGAGTCTCACAAGAAAGATGTCTATGAAAGAGGATTATAAGATTGGAACATCACTAATGGTTCCAAAAACTGATGATTATGACAGAGAACAAAAGATGGAAAATTGGAAGAGTAGTGTGATTGAAGAAGATATAGTTATGTGCACACATTGGTGTCCTATCATTGCATAAGTGCAAGACGGTAAGGGTCTATTCATGGAGGGAAGAAAAAAAGGTCATTTTAACCTTACAAGGCAAGAGGAGAGACAGTCCAAATAATTCTATGGTGACTGTCCCAAACAAAAAACAAATGATGGAATTTCCAACATGTTTTCTTTTCATGTTTCTAACAAGTTTGTTGCAGGTTCTAAGAGGTTGGATAAGGAGTTCTTATTGCAATAGATTCCTAAGAGAGGAGAAAAGTGTAGAATTCCTTTTAGAAGACTTAGATGTGTGAAGACATAGAATTATTTGGATGTACGAACTGTGACATGGGACAATAATAAAAGTTGCATTTTCTGTAAACTTTTGTTGTTTCCATCTTAATTTTGATTAGAGATTGATATTTTGAGATAATTATAATGCCAAGAGATTGAGGATCTTCATTATTAAGTTTTTTGTTGGCATCTTCTATCAGGTTTCTTGGTGTTGGCATCTTCTATCAAGATTCTTGGTGTGGGGGTATCCATTCTACCACTATGTATCTATTCTATCAAAATGGGTAAGGGTAGAATCTTGGCCTTATTGGAGTACTCCAATAAGGCCAAAATTTTCAAATATCTTTTGAGCTAAGAAATATCCATTCTGCCATTGGATATCCCTTCTGTCTAAGTGGGCCACTTGACCTTATCTCTTAAATCCTATTTATGGTACTGGTATCATTTGTTATATCATACATACCTCAAAGAGTTCAAATTTTGGTGGGGGAGTGATAAAAAATAATGATTCTTATGGTTTATGATAAGTCACAAAGACACTCTTATAATAGTCATCAAGAGAGCACATCTTGACCAAATAATAGAGGTCATGCATGAATGCTTGCAAAGCACAATGAATAAAGAACATGCACTGTTATGAAGGCTCATAGCCATAGTAAGGAATGATGTCATAAAAATCAAAAGCGGGACATTTTCTAAAAGGCAATGATATTCAAAGATTGAAACGAGGGTACTATATCATGACAAAGATGCAAGCATTAATAGATTTTCATGAATGTGAAGGTATGGTGATAAACAATGCCATAAAGAGACTATTTTTAGTGTTTCTACAAAATAGAATGATAGTGTTGTCAAAGAAAATATTCATGTTCAAGAAGAGTGCCTCAAAACAATTTTATTCAATGCTTGAGGGATGATATTTACAACTTTCATAATGACTACATGATGAAAAGATGGCCAGATTAAAAGATGTAAATCTTACCCTTTGATATGACAGTCAGCTATAGGGCCACAGTGTATGTAATGAGAGGTTTCGTATTGTCTTTCAAAGAGTAGAGTAAAAGCTGGTAGTAGCATCAAGAGGTACATGTTTTGTACAAAGTTTTAGACCATGGAATGAAGAGCATGAGGCTATCATCACATCAATCCTTATGAGTTGTGAGATAAAAAAAGATTGAAGACATTAGATCTTACAAGGAAGCAATATCCAATGTAATGAAAGAAATGGAAAACCATACCAAGCATGAGGAATCATGGTGTCTATGTATAAAGGAGTAGCAGTGGTAAAGGGAACAATTAGAGCAGTGATTTAATGGTCAATATAAGATATAGAGATGTTTTCAAGAGGAGAGGCAATGATATGTATTTTGTTTCTAATGATGTGTTCACTACCAAAATATAATTTTGCATTCATGGATAATAGAACTCTAGTGCAATATACACCAACAGTCTTGTAGGGAAGATATAAGTCATGAAAGGACCTCACTATGATAGATAAGAGAATAGGAAAACACTATGATTGAGTCTCAGTGAAAGAGATCATCCAATAGCTAGTAGCAGTAGTCAAGATGGGCTCAAGATGTGAAATTAGTAACTATTAGGAGAGGCAATGTTATATCCACTATTATAAAGTATGGGTAAGGCTTAGAAATAACAATTTTGGACTCCAAAAAATATTACAGTTTGAACTGTAAAAATGTAGACAAAATCCTTATAAATCCCTTAAGAGAACATTACAGAACTACCCGAGCATTGAAATTTGATAGCTATATTACATAGTCCTAACACGGGACATTACAAAAACCCTTTAATTCGATCGTTGCCAGTGTAGAACACAATGTATGGATTCTCTGTGCATACAATCATTGAACCAAAGACCAAAACAGGGCTTGGAGATATGGATGTCAATGTAGTACAAAGAGATGAATAAAATACATACGATATTTTCATATGATTTCCCTCTGTGACTATTTGGTTTTTTTGAATGTTTCCATTCACTGATTTGCAATTTATTTTGTTTAGACTTGCTTGTTCGTTATTACAATCTACTACCCAAATGGTTTTTGGGAACAAGCACGTTCTTTAATATGCGAATGGTGGTGGAACTTGATAGAGGATAATTAATGTTTTAATGTGTTGTATTTCTATTCTTGTATGAGTTCATGTTGATTGTAGATCGATCCACTCATAGATTTGGGAAGTGTAGTCGAAGATAGTAAGAACCATTATGTTATGTATTCAGATGAGTTTAACAAAATGTCTTATATTGGAATCAATTTTGATTTTATAAATTTTGTAGAGTCATTTTCTAAATCTGCTATGCAGTTCAGTTCGTAGATGTTTGTATTGAATTGCATTAGTTATTTCTTGGCTTTGATTCACCGATGATAGAATACCTACAGTGAAATGGGGCTAATAGATGTATCGGGTTCTTAAGTTTTAACAGAGAATATATCTTGTTTATGTGTTTGGGTTTTCCTAGTCTCGATTGGAAAATGATGATAGTCGTATTCAAAGGAGACCAACTTGGACCACTAGCAGAACCATTCAGAATGATCTCCAAATGATAGTGTATATTGTTGTTAGCATTTGGAGGTAGGAAGAGGTGACTATCACATATATGTCTATTCATATAGCGTCAAAAAACCTGTTGTTGGAAATTGCAATTGAAACAATTGTTGTATTGTCATTGATGTCAAACCTTAACTAGTAAGACTGTTGCTACTTAGGAAAGTACTATATCTATTTGAGTGTTGCTAAGGGGATAGGCAAGGTTGGTAACAATAGCACCTAAGGAAAGGTTGAGTTATCTTGATACTACAAAGTGTACTTGACTATGTTGCACAATGATGAGATAATGTATTGTTTATACTAGTAAGACTAAAGACTAAACAGGTAGGCTTGACTGAGCAAAGAATGGAGAAATCATGTTTAAGCCAAGTAATGTTATTGTCGACCGAGTCAATGTATGTCGAGAAAATTTATAGTGTCAACTGAACAATAGTTAATTACCGAGGAAGACAATGTAAGCCAAGGAAATATTTTTAGTAATGACCGAGCTTTCTACATGAAGACCGAGTAGTTGATCACAGTATTGACCAAGCATCAACAATTTTATATTTGAAGAGAATTTAATTTTGGAGCCGACATTGTTGAATTCTTGGATTATGTAAAATGTGTTGACTTTATTTATTGATTATTTGAAAGCATTAAATGCACTGTAAAATGTTTTATTGTAAATCTTTAAGATATTTGAGATGATTTTAGAAAAGGAGCCGAAGAACATGAAGTGGGTAGATTCAATGAATTTGACCTAACCCTAAGATCTATGAATGAGATTGAGCGGCATAAGATGACTTAACCTAATTAAGGAAAGTATAAAGGGAACCTGAGCATTTGGATATGCAAGTGCATGGGTAAACAGAGAATGCTGGAAGATCAGAAAATTTTTACTGACTGTTTAAGCAGGAAAGGTTAAAGGAGAATTGTGGTGGTTGCTTGAAGAAAAGTTTGAAGTAGATCAGAGATGGAGATGGCAAAGTTTCAAAGTTAGTAAAATAGCATTAATGTACGGAATCTGATCTGATATTTGCAAAGTAAGTTGTATATTTTTTAGATAAATATTGTTGCTACTTTCTAACCATTGTAACAGTCAAAATCCTTTTAACAAAGGTTGACCTAACAATCATATATTAAATCCTTTGAACAAGGCTGCATTCTAATGGACTATATGTAAGTCCTATGACTAGGCTCACTTTTAATAGGGTGATTGAAATCCTTTAACCAGGTCACACCTGACAGTGTGTATTGTAACCTTTGACAGGGTTGGATTGTTACCGAGCTCACTTCAGAAGAGTGAAAATAATAGTAGCATGTTACAAAGTGGTTTTTCCTAAATTGGGTTTCCACTATAAATCTTGGTGTTAATACTTGTGTGAATGTTTTGGTTTGAACATTTTTGTGTTTTACAAGTTAAGTTACAGCTAGGTAGTGGACTGCATTGTTATATGTTTCTATTATTGAATTAGTGATGACCGAGTTTATTTTGGTTATTAGATCTGATTTAAAGAAAAGTTTTTGAGATTATTTTATACATCAGGACCTAAGAACAATTGATTCACCCCCCCTCTCTATTGTTCTAAATCATATTAAAAATTGGTATCAGAGCTTTGTCGCTTATTATTAGTGTTGATAGAAATCAGGTTTAAAGGGGCTTGAAGAAAATGATTAGAATGTATAAGAAGGAGGTACCAAAGCTGAACAAGGAAAACTTCCCTACACGGAAAAGCTTGATGAAGCTACATCTAGCTGGTATTGGTGACTCTGCAAAGTACTACATTGAGAATAGCTATGTCTCACCTGTCGCACCTTTGACTACCGAAGAAATGTTAGCTAAGCAAGAACATAATCAGGCAAATGCTAGAAATTACATTTGCCCTAAGCTATCCAGAATTTGAGGACATTAAGGATTGCACAACAGCTAAGGATATGTGGAACACACTTGCAAGGATTTATGGTGGTGACTTCAATGTGCTGAAAGCAAAGGCCAAGAGTCTTAGAGGCAAGTTTGATGAAATTAGAATGAAAGAAGGTGAAAACATTACACAATATTGTGGTAGAATAAAAGAAGTTGTGAATGCTATTAGAGGAGAAAATGGGGCTATTGATGATGAAACTATAATTGGGAAAGTACTAAGAACCCTACATCCTATATATGCTATTAAGATCTTAGCTATTTAGGAATCTAGATGCAATTCTACTAATGTGCTTACTTTGGAAAGTTTGGTTGGTAAGCTGACTGCTTTTGAACTCTCTAACTATGATAATTTCACTGTTAGAAGCATTGGTAATGTAGAATATGCTTTCAAGTCACAGCTAGTTCTGAACAAGCCAAAGAAAGAAAAAGAAAGATGCATTAGTGAAAGTGAAAGTGACAGTGACACTTCTGATGAAGAACTAGAAGATCTAGAAGCTCTTATGGCTAGAAGACTGAGAAGAGGAAAAGGAAAGTATAAAGGTAAACTCCCTATTATATGTTTTGCATGTAATAAAGTTGGTCATATAGCTTCTAGATGTCCTGATAGGAAGGATAAAGATGATGAAAGAAAAAGAAAACACAAAGATAGAAGAGATGAGAGAAGCTACCGATGGAACAAAGACTACAAAGGAAAAGGTAAGAAATCTTGTTACATTGCTGAAAAAGAAACTGACACTGATAGTGATGATTTTGAAATTGAGGTAGTCTATGTTGCAATGAAAGATGAATCTGATGAGGATGAGAAAACTGCATTGATATCCTATGTGAACAAGAATGATAAATGGATTATTGATAGTGGTTGTTCACATCACATGACTAGTGACAAAAATAAGTTTGAGACCTTACATCATTACAGAGGTAAAAGCGTAAAATTTGGTAATGATGCACCATGTCCTGTTAGAGGAAAAGGTTTGATTAAATTGATTGATAAGATATCTTGTGAAAATGCATATTGGGTTGAAGGTCTTAATTATAATTTGTTAAGTGTTTCTCAGCTTAACAAAACTAGTTACCGAGTGGAATTTCATCACAAGCAAGCTAAAATATTTAATGCTATTGGAGAACTAATTGGGAGTGGAGATCAGACTAGAGGTAATTTTTTCTATCTTGACCTATCCGAAGAAACATGTTTAATTACACAACTTGATGATATTTGGTTATGGCATAAAAGGCTATGTCATGTTAACTTTGACAATCTGGTAGAGATAAGTAAGAAGAAAAAGGTAAGAAGTCTACCTAGATTGAAGAAACCTGAGAATGTGATGTGCAAGGAATGCCAGTTAGGAAAAATGACAAAGTCAAGTTTCAAGAGAAAATCCTTTACTTCTAAAAACATTTTAGATTTGGTTCATACTGACCTTTGTGGACCTATGAGTGTACAAAGTTACTGTGGTGCTAGATACTTTATCTTATTTGTTGATGATCATACTAGGATGATGCATGTAATGTTTCTAAAAGAAAAATTTGAAGCTTTTCAATTCTTTAAGTGGTATTTGGCTAAGGTTGAGAAGGAGACAAGTAGGAACCTGAAATGTCTTAGATCTGACCGAGGTGGAGAATTTACATCAAATGAATTTAATCTATTTTGCAATGATAGAGGAATTAAAAGATAGATGTCTAGACCTAGAACACCTCCACATAATGGTGTAGCAGAAAGGAGAAATAGATCTATCTTGGATTGTGCAAGGACATTGTTGATTGAAAAGAATGTGGCACAAAAATACTGGAAAGAAGCTTTAAGCACTTCTGTCTACACTCTTAACCGGGTACAGATAAAGAAAGGTACAAATCTGACACCCTATGAATTATGGCATGGGCATGCACCGAGTGTTAAATACTTTAGAATCTTTGGAAGTAAGTGCTATATATTAAAAGACACTAGGAATGGAAAGTTTGATGCTAAAAGTGATGAAGGAATATTCCTAGGGTATTCCACAAAAATTAAAGCTTATAAGTGTTTGAACTCTAACACTAACAAAATTTTGGAAAGTGTGAATGTCAAAATTGATGAGTATGTAGAAAGAAACGAAGCTGACAACAAAAGAGAACCAGAAGATTATAGATCTTTTGTGTACATTGATGAAGAAGAAGAGGCAAGTAACAGACTTGCACCTGATGCTGAGTTTTGGGTAAGAAATGTCAAGCAATAGATAAATGTTGTTGAGCATTAGGAAAATAGTGCTGAAAGAGAACAAGAACATGCCGAGCTATAAGAAAATGCTGCTGAATATCAGGAAGAGGTTGTCGAGCATTCAAATGTTGAATCTAACAATCTTGTTGAGGAACATGATGAAATAGAGGAGAGAGGAGCTGAACATATTTTGGAAAAATATGTAAGAAGACATCACAAGCTTGAATAGATAATTGGAGACAAAAATACTAGAATTCAGACAAGAAGTAAGACTAAGGATCCAAAATGCCTACTATGTGAATTTGAACTGAAGTCAACTAGAGAGGCATTAGAGAATGAAGACTGGATACAAGCAATGAATGAAGAGATTGAACAGATTGAGAAGAATGATACTTGGACTCTGGTGCCAAGACTTGAAGAAAAAATGGTATAGGAACAAAGTGGGTGTTTCAGAATAAGATGAATGAAAATGGTGAAATCACTAGGAACAAAGCTAGGCTGGTATGAAAAGGCTACGCACAAGAAGAAGGAATAGATTATGGGGAGACATTTTCCCCTATAGCTAGATTGGAAGGAGTAAGAACTCTTCTTGCATATGTTGCTTATAAAGATTTCAAGGTATATCAAATGGATGTGAAGTCTACATTTTTGAATGGTATACTAGAAGAAGAAGTTTACATAGAATAGCCAGAAGGTTTTATTGATCCAAATAGAAGACACATGGTGTGGAAACTGAATAAAGCACTATATGGATTGAAACAAGCTCCCAGAGCATGGTATGAGAGGTTGCACTACTACTTGATAAAAATTGGATTTTCAAGAACAAATGACACAAGCAATCTGTACATGAAAGATGAAGAAGGTAAAGGTATCCTGTTGGCAAAAAATTTTGTGGATGACATTATTTTTTGTGGACAAGATGCATTGTGTAAAAGATTTTCAAATGAAATGAAAACTAAATTTGAAATGAGTATGTTTGGTGAGATCAAATTCTTTGTTGGTTTACAAGTATATTAGAGGAAGAATGGAGTTTTCATTACATAGTCTAAGTATGTTAATGAAATACTAAAAATTTTTGGGATGGAAGATGCTAAACCAGTGGGAACTCCTATGGTTATTGGACAAAAGTTATCTAAGAATGATGATGTTGCAGAAGTGAATTAGACTTTGTACATATCCATGATTGGAAAATTGTAGTATGTTGTACATAGTAGACCAGATATTGCACTAGCTATTGGGATTGTGGCAAGATTCTTTTCCAATCCTAAGGAAACACACATGATGGCTATGAAAAGAATTATGAGATACTTAAAAGGAACTGCTGACTATGGTCTATATTATAAAAAGGTTGACAAATTTAAAATCAAAATTTATACAAATCTTGATTGGGCAGGAAATGTAGATGATAGAAAGAGTACTAGTGGTGGAGCTTTCTTTCTTGAACAAAGATTAGTCTCCTGGACAAGCAAGAAATAAAATTGCATTTCCCAATCTACTGTCGAGGCCGAGTATGTTGCTGCTATAGTAAACTGTTCAAATTTGATATGGATAAAACAATTGTTGATAGGCATGAAAGAAGAAATCACTGAACCTATTGTTATTTTCTATGACAACACAAGTCCTATCAATATTTCTAAGAATCCAATGATGCACACTAAGACCAAGCACATTGCAATCAAGTATCACTACTTGAGAGAATTAGTACAAGATAAAGAAGTCCAAATCGAATATGTGAATACAAAAGAACAATTAGCAGACATATTCACTAAAGCTTTACCCAGAGAAGCTCATGAGTATTTGAGAAGTCAATTAGGGGTCCTTCCCCTAACTGAGGCTACCTAGACAAGCTAGGAGCACTGCATCAAATGTGCTACAGTAGAATATTTGAAAAATTCATGGAGAAGATTGTCACACTTTAAGGCTGGCCTAGAGTTTAGAAAAGGAGAAAAGACAAGGAATCAGTCATAAGCAAGATGATAGAGGGAGAAACATTGAGCTGCACAGATATTATCTACATCTATTTTAGTTACTGCTTTGGCATTTTTGTCAAAGAGGGAGATGAATTGATATGATAGCACATGAGACTGAAGCTAAGGATGATGAACTAAAATGAAGGATCAGGATAGAGGGAGATCTGAATACTTCTGACGGTCATAGAAGTGAGGCTTATAGGATTTTGAATCAGAATGAAGCTAAGGATATTATAAATAATTCTCTGATGAACAGATAAGTTTTTGGATTGGTTGGTAATCCATGTGTTATTCAAGTGATATCATATGGTGTTGCCATCAATGCCAAAGAGGGAGATTGTTGGAAACTGCAATTGAAACAATTGTTGTATTGTCATTGATGTCAAACCTTAACTGGTAAGACTATTGCTACTTAGGAAAGTACTATATCTATTTGAGTGTTGCTAAGGGGATAGGCAAGGTTGGTAACAATAGAACCTAAGGAAAGGTTGAGTTATCTTGATACTACAAAGTGTACTTGACTATGTTGCACAATGATGAGATAATGTATTGTTTATACTAGTAAGACTGAAGACTAAACGGGTAGGCTTGACCGAGCAAAGAATGGAGAAATCATGTTTAAGTACAGTAATGTTAGTGTCGACCGAGTCAATGTATGCCGAGAAAAATTATAGTGTCGACCGAACAACATTTAATTGCCAAGGAAGATAGTGTAAGCCAAGGAAATATTTTTAGTAATGACCGAGCTTTCTACATGAAGACCGAGTAGTTGATCACAGTATTGACCGAGCATCAACAATTTTATATTTGAGGAGAATTTAATTTTGGAGCCGACATTGTTGAATTCTTAGATTATGTAAAACATGTTGACTTTATTTATTGATTGTTTGAAAGCATTAAATGCACTATAAAATGTTTTATTGTAAATATTTAAGAGATTTGAGATGATTCTAGAAAAGGAGTTGAAGAACATGAAGCGGGTAGATTCAATGAATCTGACCTAACCCTAAGATCTAAGAATGAGATTCAGCGGCATAAGATGACTTAACCTAATTGAGGAAAGTATAAAGGGAACCTGAGCATTTGGATATGCAAGTGCATGGGTAAACAGAGAATGCTAGAAGATCAGAAAATTTTTACTGACTGTTTAAGCAGGAAAGGCTGAAGGAGAATTGTGGTGGTTTCTTGAAGAAAAATTCTAAGTAAATCAGAGATGGAGATGGAAAAGTTTCAAAGTTAGTTATCCAGCATTAGTGTACGAAATCAGATCTGATATTTACAAAGTGAGTTGTATATTTTTCAAATAAATATTGCTGCTAATTTCTAACCATTTTAACAGTCAAAATCCTTTTAACAGAGGTTGACCTAATAGTCATATGTTAAATCCTTTGAACAAGGTTGCATTCTAATGGACTGTATGTAAGTCCTATGACTAGGCTCACTTTTAATAGGGTGATTGAAATCCTTTAATCGGGTCACACCTGACAGTGTGTATTGTAACCTTTGACAGGGTTGGATTTTTACCAAGCTCACTTCAAAAGAGTGAAAATAATAGTAGCATGTTACAAAGTGGTTTTTCCCAAATTGGGTTTCCACTATAAATCCTGGTGTTAATACTTGTGTGAATGTTTTGGTTTGATCGTTCTATGTTTTACAAGTTAAGTTACAGCTGGGTAGTGGACTGCATTGTTATATGTTTCTATTATTGAATCATTGATGACCAATTTTATTTTGGTTATTGGATCTAATTTAAAGAAAAAATTTTGAGATTGTTTTATACATTAGGACCTGAGAACAAATGATTTACCCCTCCCCCTCTTTGTTGTTCTAAATCATATTAACACCCGCGTCATGTATCAATAGTGATGTTGAAAGAAAATCAAGAAGGGGTTGTTGGTGTTTACAGATTCAGGTGATATCGAAGACTCTTATGATTGTACTCGACCTTTGAAAATAGAAATAGGGAAAGGAATAATAAATGTGTGTACACAGTGACAGTCCTATAAGTTGAAAGAATTTGAACCGGGTCCAAGAAGACCCGCAAGGCATGAAAAAATAGTGACTACGAATTTTTGAACCCTAAAAATGCTACAAATTGAATGCAAAAAAATATAAATGTAGCACAAGAACTTTTTCAAAGATTAAAAAACTAGAGATGAGTGTATTTTTTATAGATGAAGAGTGGTTCTTACAGGTGGAGTTGAGGCTAGGTGATGCATAGGCGGTGGATCAACATAAAATCCCTTTTCTTTCACCTCTGCTTTGTCGCGTGTGGAATATAAAATGAAATCCCTATGTTTTTTTTTAAAGTTATATTCCCATGTTGGTCAGAATTTCAAAAACCTATCATGGTTGTCAAGATACTAACCAACATAGGAATGGATTAAAAAAAAATCAAAATTTTCCTTCTATAAACCAACCAAGGAAAACCATTTTAATGCTTGGTCAGAAATGTTGGTCTAAAAAGTGGGTCTAATGTACTAGTGGGTTCTTTTTAAAAATAAATATGAAAAAAAATTTCAAGAATGTTGGCACCCACTTCTTTGTTACTATCCAATCCCAAACAAAATGCTAGCAAGGAAATATTGTCTTGTTCCCATTGCACAAAAATATCATAATCATAAGGATGCTTATGATCTAGACTCAGACTAGAACTACTTGTTGTTGTTCCTCTGATAAAAGAATCTCTCTGTGTTGCATCTAATTTCTCATAATCATCTACCATCTTTCCCAGGTCAATGTGCATGTTTGAGTTTTTTTGTTCAAACCCTAGGTTCAACAAACTAGCAAATTATCTCTCGGTTATGGACAAAATTTCCTCCTGAGTATTTTTATTCACAATTGCTGATCTATTTTTATCATAATTTTTGGCACAGACCATGACAATTTCTGGGCAATGGAATACTTGAGGCAATGCCATGTGTGCCGACCCAGCAACCCACGCTCCAATTTTATTTGTCATTGCCTTTATTGTGTTGTTAAAGAAAAAAAAATTGTACCCTTATTTGGATCGTTCCACTTATTTTCAAGTGCAAATCTAATTTCTATTATTCCCTTATTTCCATGGATAACAGGATCATAAATATCATGAAATTCATCAGTGAAACCTAGTGTTTTAAGCAGATTGTGGAAGTCTATTATCTGACTTGGCCTTTTACTCATAATCTTATTCTTGATATTTTTTTTTCCCATTGTGGTAAGTTGGTAACTAGTATCACCATTTACACGTAGGAAAATTTAAATATTTATAGATAGCTACAAGCCTACACTTTACAGGGGTGATTCAAAATTAAACCCTCATAAGCTAATTTTTTTTCTATAATATAAACAACAAAGTTGTAAACCAAGAGATTTAAAAAATTTAAAATGCAGGACGTACTCGTAGGTGTTCAGGATTTTAGTAATTACCTGTAGTTTTGATTTTTGCACACTATGACTAGGAAGAGAGCTGAGAGACCGTTTTTCTTTCCTTGGACCTCAATCCTCAACCTAGAAATTTAGAATCTGTAGCCCCTTTCTAAATCTCTGAACTACTTATAATTATAAATGAAAAACTTAGATTGGGAACTTAAAGTGCAAAAATTGTACAATCTACAGTCATCACACTTGTCACTGACCATGTGAGTGGACACGTGTCATGAATCTAGAATGGTTTTGCAAAAATGGGTTTTCTTTTTCCTTTCAGCCCAAAATACAGCTTCAGTCATTGATCTACAATCATCCAACGGTCATTGTTAGCCACTATCTGGTGTCATGGCCCCGTGGGTCCTATTAACTCACCTAGTCACCTAACTCACCTCACGATTCAAATGTCATCATCAAATGGCATTGTTGGTAGACCGTAAGAGTGGAACATGTTTAGTGACACATGTCATGATTTCAGAACGGGTTTGAAAAAATGGGGTTTCTTTTCCCTTTCATCTTGAAATCCATTGTACATCGTCAATCTATGCTCATCTAATAGTAGTTATTTGTAACAGACATTGTTAAATGTTATAATGTTATTTTTTCCTTTATAGATATAAATTAATAATAGATAATAACATTTAAAGCTATTTAATTGAATAGTAACAATTTTAGCTAATCAAATTCAAAATGCACTATTTTTTTAATAATATTACATTGTAATAAATTTCGTAAACTTAAGTCCCCTTTTCTGCACGTTCTTGTTACTTTCCTTGTTACTTCAACAAATTGGCAAAGTGGTTATCTTCTGATCTCATAACGAGGCCGGAGTTAAGATTAGTGTTTAGAGATTATGAGAATGTTGTGGTCATTGACTCGCTAGGTCTCCCAATCAAACATGAGTTAAAGTAATATTTTTTATTGATTATATAGTATACTTAAAGTTAAAATGATATTTTTTATTGATTATAACTTTAACATTCATAATTATAATCACATATAATTATCATACCTTATAATTAGAAAACAATAAATTCTTTCTCTAACCTTATTAAATCATTTGTCCTTCAAAATTCTGTAAATTTTTCATATTAAATGTACGAGTGTGTGAAATTGTAAAAAATGTCATGATGGGTAATTACCCAAACTTAATGTCAGTGATAAGACATTTCCTTTATTAACTACAACTGTGATACATTTTAAATATTCAGATTTAAAAATGGAAATACCATCGGCATTGTTTCCTTATTTCTACTAAAACATACTTACAAGTTACATCATACATGTCTAATACATAGATAAAGAAACTAATTAAAATATTGCAATCATAGAGAAGTCTAAGAACCATTTTTTGTACCCATAAAACACATTGAAATGAATTTATGAAATTTTCATTATTTATTTTTCATAAAATTATAATTACATTGTCCACTTCTAGTACAATGAGAAACCTACTATAAACAAAAAACCCAAAAACGTGGTATGTTTTTATCAAAAAAAACCACTACTAATTTTTCCCTCTGGCTCCATCTAAGTAGAACTCTACAGAAAGGATTAACTGTGAGAATTCATCGAGCCACCCATATTGCCCAGCCTAAGCCTCCACTTCATCAAGCAAAAACCACTTTCAGGGAAAATCCCTAGCTATCAGTGCCCATTTCCTATGGCGCTTCAACTGTCCAGCATTTAGGCCCAATAGAAAAGGTTGCATGGCCACATTCTAGCCTGGGAGGAGAAGCTTGGGTATTTCACTTGCCCAAGGGATCCCCAGCCCTATTTCTATGAACACGACAACATGAATGTTGTCCCCCAGGTATTCTTCTTCAAAAACCCTCCTCAGTAGCATTAACATGTCCACCTTCTCTCCTCCGAGGTCGAGAAGAGATACCAAAAAATGGGACATAATGTCCGTGTTGACCCAGTGCCTATCTTCATTATGTAGAAACTCTTTTCCCAACACCATTTTAACAGCCTCTATTACGAAAGGCCTACCCTCCTTAAAAATTGATTGTAAGGTTTCATCTGAAAAGGAACCTAGAAAGGTCTTCTGGGCCTCCTCAGATGTGCATCTAAGCCTAATTGGAGTGTCCATCTAAAACTTTAGAAGCCTTAAAAATAAATTATTTGTAGAGTGGAGACTAATGACCTAAACAAACAAATTATCTAGAAAAGATGAATCGAGGAATAATGAATCTAGATCGTCTATAAATAGCCCTTGAATCCTTGATCGTTACTTAGCAATAAATTATTCTTTCTTTAATGGTATTAAATCCATTGTCCTTAATATGCCTCTAAATATTTTATGTAAATCTTTCCCCTAAATGCATGCATGTGAGAAATTAAAATTTTGTCCTTAATCTTTCATATCTGGCAATAAATCTTTCCCATAAATGCAAAACTGTCAAAAATCAGTTATATTGTCTATACAAATTTGGAAGTGGTGCGTGACAAGATAAATAATGTCACTTGTCACTGACAAGGCATTTATTTCTTACCGAGTTAAGAGTTAAAAGTTGCACTATAGGATCGTGATTATCGATACCAAGATGTGTACATTGTAGTCTGCAAATAAGTTGACAACCCTAATTTGATATGTGTCAACATTCCGGTGACTTCCTGGAAAACTTTGTTTCCTTCAAGAAATTGGGGCCAAAATTAAACTTCATCCATTGATCTTGGATCATCAGATGGTCTCAAATAATACATTTAACATTATAAAATAATGTATGTATGTTAGGTTAGGTGTATGTATGTTAGGTTACGTGTCTATATTATGTCCCATCTTTTGAAAATTGCTAATAAAATAATTTTTTTCTCATAATTAATGAATGATTAGCCAATAAAATAAATAAATTTTCAAATGGTACATAACATTCACCAATACAATTTTTTTCCCTTCAAACGAAAAATCATTCGCCTCATATATTATAATTTTGTACTTCAAAAGAAAATTATTTGCCTCATATAATATATATTTTCCCCCACATGACTATATAATTTGCTGGGAATTTATGAAATTTTCATTCAGTAGGGAAAAAATTGCCAATACAAACTATGAAAAATCATGGATTTGAAAAAAAAAAATCACCTACATTAAAACAAATTCCCCCCTAAAATAATGTATGATTCACCAGGATTTTATACTTTTTCCTAAAAGGGGGTTTCTTAAAGTTGTCCCTGACCCCTACATGTTGAATTCCATAAACCTAGGGACAAAATGAGAGTAGTGTACCATGAACATAAATTTGTGCCATCATTTGGAAGTGGCCCTATATTTGAAAAACTTGGAGACTCTGACAATGAGGATGAGGATGTTGTCCCCTGAGTTTATGAAATACTATTGCATATACCTACAGAGCAAAAGACTTTACCTGAGAGACAACCTAATCAACATGATACCACTACATCAAAAGAATTTGAACAAAACCAAGAATATTATATAGAGGAAAGATGCCCTCGCTAAAGACAACTTGGTGTTACACATATCTTAGGCTTACCTCAAATCATGGAGCCATATGATGATATATGACAACCTATGTCACCATACTTATGTTGGATTATAGGAAATGCTCTCAATCTATGGACATAAAAACACCTAATCAAGCAACCAACAGTCAATCTAATGGAACTAACCTCAATCTAGATGAAATCAAGAGATGGACTACAAATCAAGAAAGTCATGTTGAAGTAACTCATATGACTCTAGCTCGGTACTTGGGGTGCTCTACTTGTAGTCAAAATGACTCCCATGAGTATGAATGGGACCAACTATCTGATGCTATGATAGATATAGAGGTCGATTTTATTTACAAATATGTTTTTACTCCTACTTTTGAAGTTGGTGAAAGTCCTCACACACAACTTGATCCAAAGGATCATCTAGATCACCTAGCTATATATTATATTATCATACCTCCTACTCTAGCTACATCTAAAGAAGAAGAGTCTCCTCCCAACAATCCTCCTACCATTATTCCTTAGAATACCAACTATAACTTTGGTTCAAGATATAGGATTATGATGGTCCCTCTGTAGATATTTATTCACCAGAGGGAGGAGGCTGAATGAGACCTTAATCTTCATTTTGGGGATAGATCGAGATAGTTCGGGTTCACATAATACTTCTCGTAACTTCTCTAGAGATCCTTCAATAAATCACGCTCGAAACAACTCTAAAGAAGACAAATTTCTTGACTTATATTTGTTAGCCATGAATGGTGGTGATGATACTGCAGAGTTTTCCCTTCAGACCGTTGGTTCCTTACCTCTTGTCTACCTTGAGTTTATTGATTGGAACATTTTTGCACCCATAAAATTATTGCTCTTCTTCAATTATCATGACCTTTCATGCTATCTCCATGTTGTTGATCCCCTTTCCTCTTCCACTAGTGCAACAAGAAGGAGCATGTTAGTGGGAGATATCAAGTATCTTAGTGTCAAAAACAAAAGCAAAAGCAATAGGTGATCTAATGGTGAAAACCACTTTGTGGCAGTGTCAGATCCAAAAATAGTAAAAATAAAAGATGTATCCAATGGAGAAAACCTCTCTTAGGTGCATGTGGATGAGATATTGATATCCTCCCTGAGCAATTTCAGGAACAATCATTAGTGCTTATAAAGCCTACATAGTAGGTAAACTTGGGCACAAAATAGAATGTACAAATCATACATCTTGTGCAATCCCTATTTGAGGATGAAAAGAAACAATTTATTCAGTTCTTTATAGAAAATAAGATCAATTTTGCATGGTCTTATTCTGATATGTTGGGATTGGACACAAATCTCATTATGCACCATTTATCTATTGTACCGGGCATAAAACCAATGAAACAAAAACACATAAAAATGCATCCTCACATAGCACTACTGGTTAAAGAAGAGCTCGAAAAGTTACTCAAAGCTACATTCTTATGAGCCATAGACTATGTTGAATGGATCTCCAATAATAAACATGTTTCAAAAGATGACAAATTAATACAAATATGTATAGACTTAAGAGATATGAATAAAGCTTTTCCTAAAGATGACTTTCCATTACCAAACATAAATATGATTGTGGATCAAGTACATGATATGATGTGTATGAACATGGAAGAATATGTGGATGATACATTAGCTAAATCTACTACCAGAGATGTACATCTTGTTGATTTGTATAGGATCTTCATGATAATGGAACAATTCAAGCTATGAATTAATCCAAAGAAGTATTCTTTTTGGGTTACCTTAGACAAGCTTCTAGGGTACATTGTCTCAGCATGAGGTATTGAGGTAGATCCACCTAAGGTGAAATCTATACTAGAAATACAACCACCTTGGAATATTAGTCAAATGGGGACATTACAAGGAAGGTACAATACATCTGATGATTTATCTCATAGTTGGCTGACAAGGCACAACCATTCACTAAGACTTTGCATAAAGGTGTGACCTTCCAATCGAATAAGGATTGTGAGAAGATCTTTAAGAAAATCAAAGAGTATCTGGTGAATCCTCCTATGCTAATGGATCCTATTCCAAGAAAACCTCTATTGCTCTACATATTAGCCACCACTTCTTCCTTGGGAACCTTTCTCGCACAACATGATGATCAAGGAAATGAAAGAGCAATCTACTACATAAGAAAAAAATTGGTTTCTTATGAGTTGAACAATATAGTTATCGAGAAGGCTTGTTTGGAAATGGTTTTTTCTTCTCAAAAATTTAGACACTATATGCTAGCACACTCTACACAACTGATTGCGAAAATTGATCCTCTTAAGTACTTATTAAGAAAAGCAACATTGTTGGTCTTATTAAATATTCCTAATTACACTTTACTTAAGTTTACTTAGGATGATGCATTTTCACATTAGTTGTCATTGAGAATCATATGAGTTTGCATTTTATTTTAGCACATGGTGTAGGATAATTTCCACTTTAGGTGTAAGATCCACCTTAAGTGCTCTTATCGCATTATCATCCTCTCATTGTTACACATACTTTGATGTAGAATGGAGGATGGTCCACATTTGATGGACATGTGATTACACCTTGTCTAGTTGATAGGTTATCATTTGCATCTCTCATAGTTATCATGCATTGCCTATATATTCAGGGACATCTAATTTGTACTTAATTTATATTGTAGAATGTTATTGATCAATATTGAATCAATCAAATGATCATATCATATTTGTCTCTATTGTGTTATCAATTGATCTTCTAGGTCTTGGAATTATATTCATTGCCTTAGACATATTCTTATAAACACTAATTGGACAGTTAGCAAAATGGGTAATAGTTGTTAGCAATTTTTACATCACATACATCAATCAAAAATAAGTAAAAGGAAAAGTATTGGCCAATCCATTAGCAGATGCACCTTTGCAAGACACACAACCTCTTTTTGTTTAATTTTCTGATGAATCCATTCTACACTTAATGCAACATCCCTGGAAGATGTACTTTGATGGTTCATACATGCAACAAGTTGCGGGTGTTGGTGTTCTCTTTGTTTCTCCCCAAGGTTACAAGATTATAAAGGCTTATAAAATGATCTTCCCAAGCACCAAAATGTATAAAAATATGAAATTGATGAGCTCTAAGATAAGTTTCACATATAACCTCAAAGACTAGACTATCCCAGACTCTCTTTCCTAGAATGAAAAATATAAACTCATCCAAAAATACTCTTGGTATCTCATCATCGTCAATGACTTGTTTAGAAGAGTTCTTGATGGTACACTTCTTAGGTGTTTAGAGCATGAGGATTCTGGAAGAGTGCTTAGGGAAGTTAATGAGGGAATATATGGATCACTCTCGAATAGTTTATCCTTAGAAAAGAAGCTTCTTTGAGATGGATACTATTGGCCTACCATGGAAAAGGATGCTATTTAATATGCTAAGGCTTGCAAAAAATTCCATCTTCATGGAAATTTGATCCACGTCCCTACTAGAGACTTGTTTCCTTTTATTACTCACTGATCATTTCAATAATGGGATTTTGATCTTGTGGGTCCTATATATCCTTCATCATTAAATAGACAAGAGTTCATTATTAAAACCACTGAGTACTTCACCAAATGGGTTGAATTTGTACCCCTTATCAAGGCAATAGGGAAATAGGTGGCTATGTTCATACTCAACTACATCATCTGCAGATATGGCATCCCCTCCTTAATCATCACAGATAATGGAGGATAGTTCAAAAATAATGAAATTGATGAGCTCTAAGATAAGTTTCGCATCACGTATAATTCCTCTTCTTTATATTATTCTTAGGGGAATGGACAGGTAGAATCTTTGAATAAAACAATCCTCAAGATCTTGCACACAGTAGTTAATAAATCTAGAAAGGATTGACACTTACAGTTGAATCTAGATTTAAAGGCTTATCGAACAAGCATTGAAAAACACCTAAAAGGGCTACATCATTCCCATTGGTCTATGGTTCTGAGGCAGTCTTACCAATCAAAGTCAAAAAACCATCACTTGTGGTATCACTACATGAACTTGTCACGGATGAAGATTATAGAATCTCTTAACTTCAAGAGATAGAATTACTTGATGAACATAGAAAAAAATATTTTGACCATTTGAGGGTCTATCAAAAGTGAATTTCTAAGGGCTATAGCAATAAGGTACGTCATCATGAATTTCAAATTGGGGACCTTGTTCTGTGAGAGAACCTAAAAAATCAACATCATAGATGATAGAAAGGAAAATTTGAACCTAACCGGCTGGGTCCTTTTGTCATTACTATAGTATTCAATTCTAGAGCTTATCAGTTGGCTACTCTAGAAATAGACATTCTCAATGATCCTATCAATTCCCTCCACCTGAAATGGTTCTAAAGCTAGACATTTTACATTCTAAAAAGCATATAAACTCCTAAAAAAATTCTATAAAATCATATAGACTCCTAAAATGGTTCTAAAAAGAATATAAAGTCCTAAAAAGTATATAAAGTCTTGAAAAAATGATCATCCTAGTGAAAACCTGCCAAACAAGTGCCTCGATGTATTTACAAAAAGATAGAAAAAGTGCCTTGGTGAAAACCTGGAAACAGGTGCCTTGGTAGAAAAAGTAGAATAATCCCAAGTGGTGAAATAAATAGGCATCACTTGTAACCAATGCTCCTTATATCAATGCATGGTTGAGCTCTCATGCTTCCATCAGCCTGATCTGCATCCACCTCTTACTTCCCATATCCTTTGTGTTGTCATGGGCTAGAGTTGGTCTTAATTTTTTCCTCAATTCTTATCTACCGCTTGGGGGAATTTTCAAACTATCTATCTGAGTTATTAGCACTTTACCACTTGATCAATCTCTTGAGCTTAACTAGAGTCAGTATATCAGTCATTCCCAAGGGACAAATTACCACTGACATACAAATTGGTGTTTCTTAACACCCCAATTCTACAATATTTCTTAACACTACCTACCTAGACATCATTGTGTTTCTTAATACATATCAGATCTCACACCTTTTCATCACACAATCGCACTTTGACACAAGTACAAAGGCATTTTCTTAACTCCTAGTACAAACTTGAAACTTTAAAAACTAAAGTTATTGATATATGTTGAACTAATTTCTTTTTTGTTGTATGTTATCATTTATTTTTGCTTGTTATGTCTTCTAAGGTCACTTGATGATGTCCACTTGACTAGAGACTCGTGATTGGGGGCATAGCATGTTTTCCTTGATTTTTTTTTGTGGTGTGGTTTCAATGATACTAAGTTGTCTCATAAACTGGGTGTCTATGGTAAGAGCCTCTATCATGATTTGAAAGCAGTACATACCTTGACTCACTTTATTTAGATGGTTAGGTGAGGTTGAAATTGTATCCTTGTCTATTGCTTGTGTGTTCTACATAAGAAGACACTCATGGTTATCTTGGAATCTTGTGCCTTGGTACAAGTGAAATCTTACAATATCAAAATAGAAACCATGTTTAGGTCATCTCAGCTCTTGTGTCTCAGTGCTTACATTGGTTTCCTACATCTATCTAATAGGGTTATATTCCTATCTTCATGGTCTCTCTCTCACTAGTGAAGGTTGTATCAATCCCAATGTCCCTAAATGCTCAAATAATGATAAATTAATAGCTATAGGATCAGTAACTTGACTCATGTCTTAGGTTGCATTTCATTCTAGGGTTTCATTTAGTTGTGCATTTATGTTCTCCCTTAAGTCTTCTTATATATATCAAAAAGGTGTCTCGAGTAGAAAAATAGTGCATCCTCGATGTACATACAATAATGAAACTTCTAAGACCAATTTAGGCCTTCAAATGACTAGGCTTCTCCACTAGAACTCCCCTCCAGAACCCCAAACCCTAGCTTAGGATCTTCTCACACATTACTCCCACTCTTGACCAAGTTATTAACTCTTCAAAATTCATTAGGAATCCTTCCCCACACTTCTGGATACTTCATTAGATCTTTTAGTACCAAATTCACTAGGAGGCCTAATTGGCTCAATTCCTAGTAGGTTTATTTTGACTGATTTTGGCTTAGTTCTCCCAAAATCCCCAAAAACCCTCATAGAAGACCTTGAAAATCTTCAAGGTATCCACTAAATTTTCCAAATCCAAAGTTTAGACTCTTAGTTACACCCACAACCCCATTTACTAGCAGGCCCTACTTTTAACCCTATTAATTAGGCCTCTCGACTAGTCTAGACCAATTGCTTCCAAATTGATCTCCAAAATTCTCTCCACCTTCTCTCACCTTGTGATTATTCAAGGGAACACATTAGGGTATCCACACAAGCCATTGAGTTCCTTCATCAAGATCGTGGGTGCTTGAAACAGTGCCTTCTTTACCATGTCCTGGCTCACCTGCTCTCAACAGTCAGCCATAGGGCTTCCATCCTGGCCTAGAAATCTTACTTCCATAGAAAAAATGAAAGAATAAACATTATGTATAGAATCTAACCTTCCATCCCCTATGGGCTCAGCCATTTCCACTAGTGGATTCTCATGTTAGAGTCATTTCAAACATGGAGGTCTTGCAAATTGGCTTTACAGACCAGTGGCTTGAAATGCTTGTCAAATCTCACTACACTAACCTAGAAAAAAAAGAATCAATGCAAAATGGAGATAAATCACTACTCTACACTATCATGGATTTGGATCACCCTGTGCAATCCATACAGGTTGTACAAGGCATAAAGAAACCCTGCAAACAGTAAGAACTAGAACATAACATCCGTGCATAAAGTTCTAAATTATATTCAAACTAAAACTTCAATAGCCTTTGAAATCCATCGATCTCATGATCATATACTAAGCATGAGTGGTTACAACCACCTTAAATTCCATTTGAGAAACTTCTAAAAAAGTTGCAAAATTTTCTCGAGCAACTTTGCAAAGTTGCTAGCAACTCTTTTCCAAAGAGTGCCATTTGGCCTTTTAGACCAACTCAAAGACTAGGAATGACTCCTAATTCCTAAATTAGGACATTTAAGGTTCTAAGACCTTTCTTAGACCATTTCTACCAAAAACTATCATTTTGAGACTCTTTAGGCCATTTAGACCAAATGGACCCCTAACTCTTCTTGAGCTCATTTGGCTCTTACAATCACAATCATGGATCCCACCTAATGGATCTTATTCTAACTCTCATCAGACTCCTAACACAACCCTAAGCACTCACTAAATTAGCCAAAATGGGAGGTTCTCTACACCACCTATGCCCTACTACTGCAAGCCCCAAGATCCCCTCATCCCCTATCCTCTCCATGCTCCTCTCATGGATCCTCCCCTCTGAGGCTCATCCGTTGACTCCTCCACATCTGGCCTCGGTACTCACTTGGATGAATCAATGAATCTAGGGAAAGGGTGGTCTATCCTATGCTTTCTATAGGAAGGGGTGATGTTGGCATCTATGACTATGGGAAGCTACTCCTTGTCAACATCAACCAGGTCCCATAGCTCTTGTATGAAAATGACATAAGTAAGTTATGGTCCCTAGTCAACCTCCTTAATTGGATATTGGGCATACACCACAAACTCCATCAGTGTGTCCTATCACCGACTAAACTAATGCAGACCCTACTAATACAAATTTGCTCCACCAGGGGAGCACATCTATAAATTTATGATACATGTCAATACTCAAGCATAAAGATATATCAAGATAATAAATACAACAACAACAGTGTCTCAGATATAACATAAGCTTACTTGCCAATCAGTGGCCTTCTAGTGAACATGAAATAATACTCTAGGGTAGAGCTCGTCCATCTCTCGTAGCCTATATAGGGTCACCATACTACTATCATCATGTCATCCAACTGTCATCTCCAAAATGCAGTTGTATGCACCCTAAAATGGTTGCCTAGACTTTGGGTCCCCATTCAGCAACTTATAAAATTCTTGAATCAATATTTTCAAAAATCAGCATTTTATCAATTATATCAATTTCCTTGATCAAATCCTATTTTATCATTTTTCAATTATTTTCCTTGGGCTAACCATTTTATCCTAAAGTCTTTATTTATTTAAAAGGAATTTCCTCCCCTTTTAATAAATAAAAAACCCCCCACTTTTCCTCTTATCCTAAGTTGCACAAATAAAGCATTATTCTTATTTTATAAAAAGGAGAAAAGCACTTTTTGTCTCATATGGACACAAAATTCAACTCTTATTTTCTCATTGGAGGATATTTGTGCACATGGATTGCTCCTCTTTGATGATCCACCCTTGATTAAATCTTTTGCCTCTTAATCTCCATGGTCCATTCTTTCTCACTTCCTATAAAAGAAGAGCTCTCTTCCTCATTTGCATGATCAATCTTTTATGCTAATGTTATGCTACAAGTTTTCTAGATCACTTTGGAGCTTTTGAAGATTTGGAGCATTCTTGGCTTTTGCATCTACATTCCATTCTTAGTTTCATTCATGCATAGTAGCTTCATGTTTATGCTTTCATAGTTTAGATTTCCTTTCAAGCTTTAGAGTAACTCATCTAGCTTAACTAGGAAGGCTTGGTAATACTTGTACTTTCCTTTTCATAGCATAGCTTGTACTTTCATTTCCATAGCTTAGCTTGCATCTCTCATTTCTAGCTTGCATATTCATCTTAATCTAGTTTTCATTTTCATTTCATAGTGATTCTTGGGGATATTGGCATTCTTGCCCTTGTCTTCATTTGAATCTCTTATTGTGTGGTTGACTAGCAAGGTCATTAGCTTAATAGCTCTAGCTGAGAGTAAATTTCAAATAATCTTGCAACTCCATGCATAGAGAGCTCTAGGTCAGTTTCTAAGGTTTCCTCCTCATGGATTCCCTTGGATATAATGACTTAGAGAAGTACACCATTTGAGTGTGTACATTTTTTGCACCCACCGTGGGGCAAAGAATTATTGTTTTGCCTTTCATTTTCTACATTTCCGTCAAATTTTAATCAATTTTTAGCTTCATTTTTGGCTCTCAGGTTTTTTAGTCTTAGATTATCACGCGATATTTTTCCAGTATCACATGATAGTTCACGTGTGGTCACATGATACTTTACCAGTTAAAGTATCACCCCATTTGAGACATTCTGTCACTTGCAGTAAAGCAAAGTATCGCCCAAAAATATATTATCACCCCGGTATACTGTAAAGTGTCACATGATATTTCTGGTGACTATATTGTCACCTGTACCCGAAAGTGAGTTGTTTCTTGGTTCTTTCTTGCTGAATTTGGATCTAGTTAGCTTGTTGGTTTAGTTTGCTATGGTTAGATAGATTTAATTTGCAGATTTCATTTGGATTTTGGTTTTTCTAACCTTGTGGGGCTAACAAGTTATGCTTGTAGGTGCTCTCATTGCTTGATTATTTTCTTTAAAGAATGCATGTCAAAGCTTCAAATGCACAAGGGCTACTAACGGTTTTTGTAGGGCTGCCCAAAGCATAAAAACCCAATCAAGTGCTTTTTGTTTATTTCATTTTCAAGTGTGGCAATTACTAGTTGTTTCATTTCATAGGAACATAATATCTTGTTGTAGGAATTCTTGGGTGGTAGGAGAAGTATGCTCTTCACCCTTGTGGTGAACCAAAAAATCTTGACCCATCTTTGGATTTTGAAAGCAAGAGGGTAATTGAATATTTTCTTGGTGTGTTTGGGAGAAAGCTTTGAGATAGGGGAGTATGCTCTTCACCCTTGTGGTGAAACAAAATCCTTGAATCTCATAAGTTGATCCATTCTTTTTTTAGTTCTTTAGAATCCTTTAGCGGGCCTGCTCTTGAGAAATCAAGAGGAACGACCCAAGTGGGGACAAGCCTTTTGCCAGCTATTCCAACCCACTATAAACTCAAGGTTATCTAGGACACAAAACCTTGGTAGACGTAGTACTTGTCTTCGCTTGATGTGAGTACTTATGGGATTGTGACCATGAGGAAAATGTTGAGCAAGAATGCTTAAGGTACTCTTGTGGCCGTGAGGTCCATTACTTGATGCAAGGTAAGGAGTCCCTTTGGGGAGCAAGAGGGGTATTATGAACAAAAGCCCTTATTAAGAACCATAGATAGAGGCCACCCTATTTTTCCGCTTAGCTTCTTGGTGAAAGGATTGATCCAAGTGGAATAACCTAGATCACCCCAAGATTACTCACCATCTGTGCTCCTTTGGTTGTGTCATTGGCACTTCCATGACAAAGCCAATACCTATTGTGGGAAACCACTTTGTGTGAGGCAATGGAGCATCAAGTGTGGGCCAAGTTGTTAAGTATTGAGCCATTGTCCTTTTAGGCTAAAAAGTGCTTGAAGTGTTCTCATTGTGATATACTTGTGTAAATGTTCTTACATATTCAACATCTCAGTAGTGCTCATAGAAGTTTTTCAATTTTGATATCACAATTTCTTGTCTTGGCAAGGTTGCTTTTTCCCTTGTTTCAAGTGTATGAAGACATGTTGGATCACTTACTGTTTGCAAACCTATCAATTTACTACTGTCACTATGATTGAGATAAAAAAAACCAAACCTCAAACTGAAATTTGGATCAAATTGCCTTTAAAACTAAGATTTTGACACTCACTGGTCAAGGATTGTATGACACTAGCATAGTATCACTCTCTATCCTAGAACATATCACACAATAGTTCACCCCTAGAGGACTATCACCCCACTTGCCTGGAAAGTATCTCCCAGGCTGCCTAGAAAGTATCGCCCTCCTTAACATGAAGTATCGCCTGGTCTGAAACTGTCACCTTGTTAGCCTGGAAACTATCACCCAGAATCTTTTTGATGTCTACCTAATTCATCCAATTTTTAGTCTTCTCTTAGTTGACCAAATTTTAGTAAGTTTCATACCCTACAACTGAAAGCTTGTTTGTACCTCAAGTTTTTGGCTCTAGACATCTTGAGTTAGTAACCTTTGACTTCACCAAAGATTTTGCTTGTCATTAGTAAGTTAGGAATCATCCTTGTTGACAAGATTCACCTTTAGATTCTTTTATTGCACACTTGGAGAGTTTGAGTACTCTTTTGTCCAAATCCACTTTCATATAAATTCAATTTCAATACATTTTGGTTAAATCATCCTCCTGATCCATATGTGCTAGGATACTAGAATCCTTTTGTTATGCACCACTGTGGCAATGTTGATTTATACCTTTTGTCAGCTTTCTATCTCACCATATCTCTTTTTGGACAATTGAATATTTTCACTATCCTAGTTTGACAATTAGCGATTCATAAGGTTATTTTCTCACTAAGGGTCTTTTCTTTCATGCTGGTTACAACAAGATACCAAGTGGCTCAAGGAAAACAACCTCAAGTAGTTTTTGAACAATTACCTTTAGTCCAAACTCATTAAAGGAGAAAGGGGAAGGAACCCATCTTTGATCAATCTCCTAGGAGTGCTTCAGAGGTTTTGTTTGAGTCTAAGAGTAGCCTTAGTCAGCTGAGTACTTCTTTACCATCCTCTCAATCAAATATGGACATGAGCTACACTTTGACTAGGAGACAAAGAGAAGCAATAGATCAAACTCTTGATGACATTTTTTAGAAACATAGGAGTAACATGTCATTCAATGATGACAATCAACCTGAATCACCTCTTATTAATTCAAGATATCTAGATGCTCATCAACAAGCTGAAAGACACTATGCACAAGCTCATCAAGATGCACGGTCACAACATGAAGACCAAAATAGCCAATATTGTGATGCTCATGTGAACGCAGCTAACTTGTTCAATCATTCAAGGCCAAGCTCTCCACTAAAAACAACTGCATGATATACAAGTGAGAGGCTAAAAAGTATTGAGTAAGAAAAATAAGCCTTCTTAAATGAACAAGATGCAAAAGAAGAAAGATTTAGGCTCCTAAAGGAGGAACAACAATCCTTGTTGGACATAGAGAGAAGAGCCGCACAAGAAGAACAATATAGGCTCCTAGCCCAATAACTTAATGCACAATTCAACAATAGGGGTGCCAACAATGGGACCAACTCCCCACCATCTACTCCCTCAGGCACCCCATGAGGTATAAAATATTCAAGGTCACCATCAAGATCTCCTAGTCCTAGAGGAAGGACTTTAAAACATGCTCACTATAGGAGATAGACACCTCCTAGGAACTCAAGACAACCCTCCCAACGAGCTCATCATGGCTCTCAACATGGAGGAACTAGTGCAAATTATGAAGCTCAAGACTTTATGAGAATGCAACAAGAAACATTTTTTCAACAATATGTGGAGAAATATGTTGAGAAAAATAAAGATAAGTTCCTAGAGAGCCTAATCAACAAGGGTGTGAGGGTCCCTTATAACTTTGATGTGGATAGGAAAATAAAGAAACAGAGTCCCTCACAAGAAGAGGAGATTAAGAAAATCAAGAAGATGATGGAGAAGATGATGGCTCCCAAGAGTTCCTTCAACCTTGATTCTATTTGTCCTAATCCTTTTGATATGAGTGTGAGCATAATGGATTTTCCTAGGAAATTTGAATTTCCCCAATATGACAAATATAATGGTAGTGGTGACCCACATGATCATGTGCGTCAGTTTTATACCCTGAGTTTTGAATTTCACCATGAAGATTCCTATTTGATGAGATTATTTCCAAGGAGTCTAAAAGGTCAAGCTATGGAGTGGTTTACCAACATAACCCCTCCTGTCAAAACTTTTAAAGAATTGGTCCATAGATTTGTGCAACATTTTGCCTACAATTTATCAAGATCAGTCACCATGCTTGATTTGTGTAATTTGAAATAGAATCAAGGGGAATCTTTCGTTACATTTTTACAAAGGTGGAGACGATTATGCTCCCGATATTCTAGGATGATTCCTAAATAGGAGAGAATTGATATCATTGTAAGCAATTTAGTACCTAAGATGCAGTATGAGGTTCAGAAGATAGTCTTTGATTCATTTGACACCATGGTCAAAACCACATGTAGAATAGAGGATGTCTTAAAAGAGAAAGGTATTTTGACTAAACAACATAATAAAAACAATAGTCAAAATAATAACAACAATCATAAGGACAAAGGCAAGAACTTACACTGGAATAAAAATAAGCAAGTAGTAAATGATGAAGTTGTTGACTCTAACAAACCAAAGGATCAAGGTGTCTTCCATTTATCTAGTGCAGTTCAAGCTATGAAGCTTAACACATCCTCTAACCAAGAAGAGCATAAACAAAGATATCAAGAAAGACCTAAAAAGGAGAAGCGACAGTTCTCTAAGCTTGGGGATTCTTATGAGGATGTTTTTAAAAAGCTTATTGATAACAACCTTGCACAACCACAAGATCCAGCAAAATTTCACATACCTGACATTAAGCCATATTGGTGGAATGAAAAAGCTTACTGCATATTTCATAATGGCATTGGACATGACATAGAGCACTGTTGGAAACTTAAACATCTCATTCAAGATCTTATTGAAAATGATAAAATTCAAATTGATGGTTTGAAAACCAATGCAAATCATAAAGTGTTTAAGGAACCTTTGCCTAAATATGATAAGGGGGAGACCTCCAAACCCAAAGATGGCAAAGCTACAATCAACTACATCTATACGTCTATAGAGAATTTTATCAATATGCTTGAAGCTATGGATGAAAATGTCAACATGATACGAAACAAGGATTCTTATAGTCATGATGTGGACTCTCCTATTTTTGATAAAGAACCCATGGTGGTGCTTAGAGGTCCTCACTCTCAAAGGTCATCCCAAGCTCTTAATATTGTCACCAGAAGCCAAGGTCAAGGTCCTGTGGTCATTAGAGGTCCTAATTCTAACCAGTCTAGAAAACCAAAGCAAGTGAAATCCAAGAATGTCACCACCAAGTCAACAATTAATCCAAAAATGAGCTACAATCTTGTTGATTAGTTACAAAGAACACCAGCTCAAATCTCAATTTTTGAGCTCCTAGAGTTGTCTCCAAGACATAAGTGTGTCCTTGAAGATACTTTGCATACAACCAATGTCCCTAAAAATATAGACATTGATCAATTCCAAAACATGGTAAATCACCTTGCCATCCCACATTACCTCACATTCTCAGAAGAAGATGACAAAGCCTTGATCCATCGGCATAATCTTTCCCTTCACATTGAAGTCATGATTCACAAGACCCATGTTAGGTGTGTGTTGATTGATGGGGGTGCTGGGCTCAATATTTGTTCCTTGAGTTTGTTGAAAATATTGGGTTGCTCAAAGCAAGTTATTGATACTCACAAGAAAATAACCATCAAAGCCTATGATGAGGTAGAGAGAAGCTCCAAAGGCTTGGCCATCCTTCCTGTCAAGATTAGCCCCATTGAAAAGGACATCTTGTTCCAAATTGTTGATGCTGGTCCTTTAGCCTATAATATTTTGCTTGGTAGACCATGGATCCTGTTAACTCTTTTTCATGTAGAATCGCCAATATAATTTTCAAACTTGACTCTTAGGTTCTCAACTCTGGATTCTCATAGGGAAAAGGCTAATTGATAAGGACCACATCCTTCTTCTACTTCGGGCTCCATAGACCTAGGCGAGTGTACCTATATTCAAACTTAATGCTCCATGATGATATTAATGGAAGCAAATGTTTATTTGCAAAAAAATGGCAAGTGTGACAAGGATAAACTCATTCTTCTTTTCAAGCTTTGAACTCGGGTAGGTTAACCCCTTTTAGATCTACTTCTTGAAAGGATCACAATAATAGTTTATATCCTTGATACAAACTCTATCTTCTCAGTCACTCAAAATATACACGAAAGTAAATTATTATTTGAAAATTGTTGAGGGTGAGATCTCTGCAAATCAAGGATAGACCAGTGCCTTATCTTCGGGTATAGAGTCAAACAATGAAATATATACTTACAAAAATCTTCTAAATGAAACACAAACAAATCCCAGATGAAGTGCCTTACAATTCATCCTCTCTTAAACACGTTTGATCATCAAATTCTTACCAAATTCCTAAGCTCTCAGAAATTAACCTAAAGACATTACCCTTTGCTTGAAAGGAGCTAGAGATTAAAATCACAGATACCTTGTAAATGGTATATCAAAACTACCTTATAGATTCAATACACAAAAGCCATATAATTCAAACAAGAAGACAATTGAAATCATGCAAGGGAATTCTTTTATATTCCAATAAAATCTCACTGTATCAATACACTTCAAAATCTGATAAAATATTCTAAGATTTCAACAATGGCGTCAAGCCTCTACAGTATATTTCTCAACCTCCTCTGAAATGAACAAGGACCTACTACTTATACCAATCAGCCATCTTGGAATCCTCAAAAGGATGCAACAAGCTTTGGATGGCTATTAAAAGATCTTGCATTAAAAGCAAGATTACAAATCGGGAAAGTTGTTGGCAACAACAGATTACAAATATCTATTTCCAACAGTCCCGCAGGTGGCATCTTTGTCTAAAGATATTTCAGAGCAGTTGATAAATTTGTTGCATCAATGATGACCGCCATCCGGCTAATTTACATCCTTCTTTGTTTGAAACTTGCTATCTCTCAATTTTTGGATCAGATGCCATCTGCAACTCTATTTGGCTAGGTGTCACACTCGTGTCTATGATAACTTGTTTGACATTTTTGTCCCTTTTACCTAGACTTTCAAAAGTTTGGGATACTAACACCTGCCGCCTCTTCACCTAATTGCCCTTTCTTCTGAATCTCCTGATAGATACCTGGATTCCCAAGTCGTGTAGGTTTCTTCACTTGGCCAATGAAAGGAAAGGACCTCATCTTTCTTTGGGGACAACTTTTCCCACTCAGCAACCAACTAATGAACCTCTATTCTCACATTAGCAAAGTGTAACCTAGCATCCTGAAGGAGTTCAATAAAATGTACAAATGGGGTATTATCATCTGTACCAAGAATGTCATTTATTTTAGTCAGCACTTGTCTATCTATTTTCTCCATCCATTAAACTTTATCCTTGATTATCCCATCTGCCTTGATAAGACTAGGGAAAATTTGGAAATCATCTTGGAAATATCTTGTTCTTAAGATTTCTGACCTTCTCTTTATACTCTCCCTATTTACCTCAAAATCAAAAAGATCCTTGATAACCTTGTAAGTACTTGCAAGCTCAATATTTACAACACACTGATCCTTATTTTGATCAAACCATGACCTCAGAGTATCTTTCCTTGCAGTCCATCTTTCCAAAATTTTGTCCATGGTTGCCACCTCTTTTTGAAAAGTCACTAAGACATCTACCAATTGTTTTGTAGATTTGTATACTTCTTTAGGTCTCACCTTGGCAACAAAATGTGATACAACACCTTTTATCTTATCAGCTAACTTATTCTTTACCTTTTGATCAACATCTTCTTCATCCATGGAAGGAGGAGAAGGGGAAGGGGGAAGTTCAATAATGGGGTTTGATGAGGAAGGCTCTACAGAGGAGGAAGCTATCTGAATTTGTTTTGATAATTGTATTAGGCCCTGTTCTCCCAATTTCTTTCTTAAATCTGCAATCAGAATATCTCTCTCAAGAATCCCCTGTTTCATCTCACCATAAACCTTCAAGATTGTTTCCAGTTTTGCAATGAGTTCATCTTTCTCTCTAGCTTCCTTTTCTGCCACCTTTGCTGTTAATTGTGCCATGGCCATTACCATACCTGATGCCTCCACCAAAGATGTATCAGTAACTCTTCTCACAATTCAACTCCCTGAGAGGTCATCTTTGACAATTTGCTTTCCTTTATCACTTTCATTCTTCCTCAAAGACCACATCACCAATGCTTGATGATTATCACTGAAAGTGACTCCTTTAACAGCTTGTTCTACTTCTTCTAGAGTCCTATGGAGAGGATTGGTTTGTTTTCTGACTGCATCAAATGCTACTGCATCAGCTATATCCCATTCAGGGAGGATCAGTACTCCTACCATCTTTACCATATCTCTTCCCTGTTCTGGAGTGATTTGTTTGAACTTTGCAGTCATCTCTATTTTCACTTCTTCCTCTGTAATTTGTAAATCCTTCTCCAGATTCTCTTCATGTCTCTTCTCATAGATTTCTTGAAATTGTTTGATGTTTAATTTCCAAAGAAACTGCATAAAGGCCCTAGTTTTAACAAAAGTGTCATCAACCAAAAATTCTTCACAAGCTTGTTTGATCACAGGGTCCAATTCAGTACCTGCTAACTTACCTGCTGTTAGATCCAACTTAGGTTCTTCTGGTACCTCTGGCACTCCCTCATTTACTTCTTCATAAGTCATGAAGATCTGACCTAGAGCATCTACCTATTGTACTTGTTCTGTAATCTCTTGGCCATCAAAAATTCTTATAGGAGACTATGATGGGGAGTACTCCTCATCCACATGAATAGGTCTCTCTTCCAACCTTTGCCTTTTTGATGGGGGTGGAGAATCAACAATATCTTCAAAAATCTGAGGAGGAGAATTGGGGATCTCCACAATTTCCTTTTGTTTTCCAACCTATTGTGAGGTTGATGGGATATCCCTTTTATCCATCTGCTTTTGCTGGCTCTATTCTGGTATCACCACATTGTAACCAGTCTTCTTTTGTACCACATATCTCCCCGGGGGTAACCCTTTTGCAAACACAGGCTTGCTCAACAATTGTCTAGCCTTTTCTAGATCATCCTTTGTCACTTTTTCCTTCTTCTCATTTAATGTCTGAAAAACATCCTGAAAACAATTCATGAGAGTGTCTATTTTCTTCCCCATTTGAGTTATGCTTTTCAGGGGATCCCATCTTGAATCAAATTGTTGCATAAAATCTAGTGTCTTCTTGTATACCAACCATTTTTATTTCATGACCTCTTGTTCCTATATTTTAGCTACATTCCTGATGCTATCTTCAGGGAAATTAAAAATATGGTTGATCATGGCACACTTGGCTCTCTTTTTAAACATTTCATTATAAAATCCTTCTGGATCTGTTGTTCTAGCAATTGTAGTAGCAATATGGTATGGAGCCAAAATTTTACCCATGTAGACCCATCCACCCTTGGTAATTATGAATTGATGGGCAATGGTAACATTTGGGAATAAAGTTCCCTTGCGTTTCCCAGTGAGGGCACACTCCTCAATATCTCCCAATTGCCTCAAAAACTCTACAATTCCATTCCTAAGGGGTACTTGATAGGGCAATATAAAAGGGGTCCCCCTAAAACCATACAATCTGATAACAGTTGATACATTGTAGAAAATAACATCTCCCCAATTGTGTACGATGTTCAGGTTCTTGGAAAACTGTTTTGGCCTAACAAGTTGTGCTAACATTGTTGGGATTCTTAGGTTATCTAAAACAAACAGCTTCCTGAGTCTAGCTGCAAAACATTTATCAAAATTGATGAAACTGTGATCCTTTTTATCCCAGGTCATTGTGAGGCTCCATAGTTGGACTGGCATGTCTTCACCATCCTTCTTTCTCACCAATTCCATTTCTTGTTCAAAATAGCTTGCTCCTTTGAACAAAAACATGTACATTATGAAAGAGTACCAGCCAAAGGGTCTATCACTTTCATTCTTTTGAATCTTTACTAATCCATTATGGATTAATTCAGCAATGAAAGGGGCAAAATCAAAAGTGATAGACACGTGTGCATGTAAAATTTGGATCATCATGCACATCAAGTGTATTGGCATCCTGTCACTAACATCCTCTCCAAAAACTTGACACAATGACCAATATGTACCCCTAGCCCTGAGATCAAAATATTCTATTTTAAAAGGCTTCGGAGTGTTCTGCCCCACAACAACCATTTTCCCAATTTTGGTGCAAAAATCCTTCAACAACTAATAGTTCATTTGTGCATTGTATACTTGTCTCAGTTCTTCAAAGTTAATGCTTTCCAAACTTTCTGAAGGTTCACTCAATCTGAACACCTTCCTGATTTCTTCTGCTGAAACCTTAAACAATAACACCCCCTTTGCATCCCTAATTTCTTTGGTGATTGGATCATAATTTTTTGCAACCTGGGTCATCAAATCTACATCTAAAAAGACACTAGGCACGACAAGTTTTCATAAGTTAGATTGCCATATATTACTTACAGGATGAGGGGCATTTCTCTGACTAAAACCTACTTTGAACAATTCTAGTCCTATGGTATCAGAGTCACCTCTTGCATTGATAGTACCAATCTTGGCCTCTCTAATAAAACTTGCCATATCATATAAGCCTTCTACTATTTTTACCCTAGTATCTTTGGGAATCAAACTCTTATTCTTCACCAGGGTAGTGGAAGAGCCAGGAAGTAACTGCAATAAATCCTCGTGCAAACGTCTTTCACTATACTCTACTTTACCTGACAATTCTTTCCTTGGGGCCATTTTAAGGTTTATTTTAACAAAAATTCTTGCAAGATAGACTAAACACAGAGCTGTGATTCTTTCAATAAGGAAGAAAATCGCACAAGAATTTTACCAACCTTTTTTCTCAGAAACCACCCGGGAAAAGTAGCCAAACCTCATAAATCTTCACACCTGAATCTCTGCAAATTTTGATCTCTTTGTGCTTCTGAAAGTGCGTGAAATTCTGATATATGAGCCACTTAAAGTAGTCCTGTCAACAATTAATTTAGCACGATTGAAACAATTACTCCTCTGGAAGAGCAAACTGTCACTTCTTTAATGGGAAACCTTACTTCGCCATTTTACCTTCAGTTTGAATGAGAACCATTGATCCTCATTAGCAGATGATCCAACGGCTTATCACATGATCACATGGCTTAAAAAACACTCACGCGAACATGCGACTAACCGTCACACTACCTTTTTGTCCCTAGCGGTCTCTTGTAACTTTCCTTCGTTAACATGAAATGCTTTTCACATGATCGCATAGCTTAAAAGAAGCTTATGCGAACATGCGAAAACCCGTTACCACTAACCGTCACTATCTTCATTTAAACCACTGGTCCCACCTTACCTTCGTTGACATGAAATTCCATGTTTGTGACACCTGGCAGAATGTCAGGTACTTTCTTTCTTTTCGAGCACCGGTGTTTGCTGAAGCTAACCAATGAGAAGACATCATTTATGCACATCTATCAAAAGGTTTTACCGAAGAATCGCACTTGATTCAACGCAAGATCAACGGCCTGTCACATAATCACATAGCTTAAAAGATCCCATGTGATTATACGATGGCCGTCCGATCTTCCCTTTACTGTTTTAAAACCTCAGAGATTCTTCTGTTACTAGCCCTACTATTCTCGACAAATCGAAGGCCGCCACTTGTAAGATACTTTTCAGTGGTCCCACCTTGTTTCTGCATCTAGCTTTTGTTATAAGATCAACGGCCATTTCGCAAGTTCGCATGGCTTAAAAGATTCCATGCGAACATGCGACCGTCGTTAGATCTTCTTTGAAGATTCACGGTTGGATGAACTTGAAACATAGGAAAATGTTATTTATTGTACTAGGTTTCTAGACTTAGGAAGAAATATAACCCCCCACATAGAAATAAATGCACGTGCTCTTTAATGGACCTAAGTGACTTAAAAGTAATGCTCAAAAAGAAATAAAGTAATTGACTTAGGATTTATTTTGAAAATGGCAAACACTTTGGGGTTTTGACATGAATTCGAAATCTTTCAAGGACAAGACCTAGGGTAAGGATTTTGAAATAGGGTTATGTCAATTTTTTGAAGAACTCCCGACACCTGGACCTAGGAAAATTTACAGACCAGAGGATTAACCCATCAGAATGGACAAAAAAAAACCTCAGAATTTTAAGAATATTCCCAACAGTGGCTCTATCTGAGGATGCTTCATTGCAAAATCATAGCAAGAACTTACGAATCTCTGGGAGGCAGACCACAAAACCTAAACCTAAAATAGGAAATAAACACACAACATAAACAAACACACCTATACATATATACATGCCTACTATGCATGGAAAAATAATTAACTAAAGAAAATTTTTAGAAATTGTCCATGCACTGGCAATTCCTGCTTTTCACCATCCAAATATTGTAAGAAATATGAATCCTTACCATGGGTTTGATGAACAATATAAGGTCCCATCCATAAGGACTCAAATTTTTTATGTTTCCCTTTATCTTCAGCCCTGGCATTCCATTGGAGAACCATATCACTAGGCTGGAACTTTCTCACAGTTGCTCTCTTATCGAAAAGATATTTCATCTTCTGCTGCAACTTTATATTTTCTTTTTGTCCCTCCCTTCTAACCTCATCTAATTCAATCAGCTAAACCATTCTCTCCTATAGTGGATCACTGATTTCCATATCCTCTTCTTGCATAAACTTATAGATCGGAAGGAAGTTATTCACTGGCAATCTTGATTTAGCACCATATACCATTTCAAAAGGGGACTTACTAGTAGCCCTCTTCTCAGAAATCCTATCAGCCCAGAGTGCTAACTTTAGTTTTACATGCCATCTTCTCTTGTTCTTTTCCAGGGTTTTCTTCAGAATCTGCAAAATACTCTTGTTGTTGGATTCAGCTTGTCCATTGGCTTGTGGATGATAAGGGGACAAGTAAGATAATACTATGCCCATTTCTGAGCAAAAATCAGTGATCTCCTATGACCTGAAGCTCATAGCATTGTCAACAACCAATTTAACAAGAACACCAAATCTAGTAATTATGTTGTTCATCAAAAACTCAATGACAACAGCACTAGTCGCCCTTTTGGCTAGGATTGCTTCAATCCACTTGGTGAAATAATCAGTAGCCACTAGAATGTGACTATGTCCCCCACTAGACTTCTCAAAGAATTCTCCTATAAAATCCATACCCCACATTGCAAAAGGAGCTTCTGCAACCACAGGGTTCAATAATAATGCACCTGAAAACTTCAATTTTTTAGAGAACCTTTGACAAGGTTCACATTTCCTCACATAAGAATGAGTGTCTTTGAACAACACAGGCCAATAATATCCTGCTCTTAAGATTTTATGAGCTGTTGATCTAGCAGAATGATGTCCTCCACACATTCCAGAATGCATTTCCTTTAACATTTTCTCTAATTGATGCTTATCTAGACAAAAAAGTAAAATACCATCATTATCCTTCCAATACAAATCACCCTAGATCAACACATATCTCTGAGCTTGCAATCTCAGACTCCTTTGGTTATCACTTAACTCAGGTGGACATTTGGCATTTTTAATAAAATAAATAACATCCTTGTACTAGGGTTACATTTCAATACTGGTAATCATATCAATGCTAGCAGCAACATTATTTACCTGAACAAGGTCCATGTTTTCCTCAGTCATTAACTTAGCAAGTCCCAATCCTCTCACCAATTTTGTAATGTGAATTTCTAGGTCAAACTCTTGAATCCTGTTTATCCATTTGCACCTCTGTCCTGTGACTTCACTCTGTGTTAAAATATCCTTCACTACAGCATGAGGCACATAAGCACTAACCTTTGCACAGACCAAATATGGTCTGAAATCTTTGACTGCCTTCACAAGTGGATAAGCTTGCTTTTCCATTAGTTCATAATTTAATTCAGCAGATTGTAATGATTTGCTAAAAAAGGCTATAGGGTGCTCATACCCTTCTTGATCCTTTTGCACAAGGATAGCTGCAATAGTATGAAAAGATGCAAAGGAAAATAGAGAAAATGGTTTTAAGTAATCAGGGGATACCAAAATCGGGGCCTCCTGAATTGCTTGTTTGATTTTTGCAAAAGCTTGCTGAGCTTCAAGGTTCCAATCAAACTTCACATCCTTCTTCAAGAACTTCACTATGGGCTTGACCAATTCTGCAAAGTTGGCAATAAATCTTCTTACAAAATTAATCTATCCCAAAAATGACTGGACACCTTTTATGCTCTTTGGTGGAGGGACCTTTTGAATTGCTTCTACTCTTTTAGGATCAATCCTAACTCCTTCTTTTGACACTATGTGCCCAAGTAACTTCCCATCTATCACAACAAACTGACACTTTTTGGGATTCAAGGACACACCAAATTCTAGGGCCTTAAGAATGACCTTCTCCAAATGGGAACAATGATCCTCAGCTTTCTTGGAATAAGTAGTGAGATCATCTTGATAAACAACCATTAAGACATTTATCAATTCCTCAAATGCAACATCCAAGGCTCTCTGAAATGTTGCTCCAGCATTTTTTAGACCAAAAGGCATGCGAACATATACATATGTTCCCCATGGGGTTGTAAAGGCTGTCTTAAATTGTCCTGATTCTTTGACTAGCACTTGATTATACCCGGAGAAACCATCCATCATTGACAAGAGTTCACATCCAGTCACCCTATGCAGCATATCCTCCATATTGGGCAATCCATAGTTATCCTTAAGTGAAGCTATATTCAGGTTTCTAAAATCACCACAGAGCCTAATATCACCATTCTTTTTCCTTACTGGCACAAGATTCGAGACCCAAGTTGAGTGCCTAATTGGTTCAATAATACCAGCATCTCTCAGTTTTGTCAACTCAACTTGCATCTTGGTAGCCAATAAAGGGTTAATGGGTCTCTACTTCTGTCTCAAAGGCCTGGTTTCCTCTTTTAGAGGAATTTCATGTTGAAACAGGTTAGCCCTATAGGCTTTGAGATCATCATAGGACCAAGAAAATACATGCTTGTATTTTTTCAGAAGTCTTATCAAATTTCCTCTGATCTCTTTACTCAGTTTCTTGCCAATGTATACCATTTGGGGGGAGTTTTCTGAACCCAGGTTTATTTCCTCTAAGTCCTCCATTTTAGTGTTAGACTTTTGAGACAAAAAACCATCATTTATTTTAAACATTCCTTCCAATTCTACTAACCCTTTAGGTATGTGGTTGGATGGCAACTGCACTATCTCATTCCCCATGATGCATTCTTTTCCCTCAACACACTATTGTATCTCATTGAGATCTATTTTCTGACCATCATATTGATCAAGGCCTTGAAGGAACCTAAGGATATCTAAGTCATCCTCAAAAACTTGCCAATTATATACATTGTCAGGCACTACAGGCCTAGATTTGACTTCTAACATAGACACACCAGTGAGGGTTATATCTTCACTTTTAAGGGCAACATTTGCAAGAAAATCTGCCATGATATTATTGGATCTTTCTACCCAAAGCAGATTGAAAGCATCAAAAAATTCTAGCCTATCCCAAATAGCATGTTTATACAATTTTAGTTTCTCATCTTTAGAGGCATACTGAGATCTCACTTGGGCTATAATCAACTGGGAATCACCATGAACCTTTAAAGATTTAATACCATGTTTTATGGCCACATCTAACCCCAGTATCAAAGCTTCATACTCAGCAGTGTTATTTGTACACTCAAAAGTTAACAAGAAAGAGTATTTAAATGTAATACCTGATGGGGAAATGAACACCACACGAGCTCCTGATCCTTCCTTAGAGTACCCACCATCAAAGAACATTTTCCAAAGCCCATCTTGCTGCAAAAACAACTCATCCACAATTGGGTCTATGTTTTTTAACTGAGGTACTATTTCTTCAATCACAAAATTGCTCATGTCAATATCTACAAAGCAATTTAGATCCTCTGGAGCAACCACTTCAATCATGACTGAAGAATGGGGCTCCCTGTACAACTTTACCTTAGTTCCATTTATTGGGATGGTAGCATATGATAAATCTAGTTGCAATTTTCCACCCACTGCTGCAGCCCATTGTCTTGACAATAACATGCCATAGTGAGGTTTTGTATCAACAACAACCACATCCATTTTATATGTGGCTTCTGGGAATGCAGCAATTTTCACCTCTATTACAATCAGGCTCCCTACAATAGGGACTGCCCTATTGTCCATGGCATAACACCTTCCCTTGGATGTATCAACTTGCAATCCTAACTCCTTCATTACTTGGTAAGGCATTACAGTTGTAGCAGCACCAGAGTCAATCATACAATTTTTTAGCAAAAAAATATTTACAAGCAAAGTGACATAGAAAGGATTGATAGAAGAGGGTTCCTGTGTCACAATTTTCCCAACACATACATCAGAGATGTCATCAATTGCTATTGGCTTGTCTAGGGATTTCCATTCATCTTGTAGAACAGGAGTAGTTCTCTGCTCACTTATGAGAGCCAGGGCTGCTGCTTTGTGCTCTTCTATTTTCAACATTTCAAGCAGAGGAATGGAAACCTTCATTTGGGACAAAGCATGTCTCATATCAAAAGTAGGGGAGTCAGTACCAAAATCAGGGTGATCTTTTGACTTACCAAATTTCTTTTTCACCTTGTTGGTAGTAACTTCTTGTTTCCCTTTCTTTTCAGCTTCAAACCCTTCATCTTTATTGTTCACAATATTGGGCTTTGGGGAGTCCTTATTCTGAGGATTACTTTTGACAAACACTGATCTAGGGACTCCCTGATCACCACCTACCTTTCTGTTCCTAAAATTGTATGAGGATTTTGCTTGTGTACTAGCAGCCACAGTTAAACTCTTAATTTCTTCTTCACTAGGCTTTCTCCATTGTCTTTCATCTGATCTGGATTCTACCATATGAGTCTTATAGTCATCATTATCAAACTCTTCCTGATTAGACTGAGTAAATATTTGTTGTTCATAATCAGAGAAAATCTTCCTCTTATGATCAACATTAGGGCAAATAAATTCATCATCTGAGGACTCAAGATCCTCCATTAGTTCAGTAGTAAACATGTTAATAGCAGGCTTTTTAGATCCTTCATAATCTCCTGCATATGAGTCACTGGCCTCTTCTCCCAGAGCCTGAGCAATAGCACACTGGAATGGTGAGTGGGGCATACTACAGGCCACACACCAAGGGGTACTTTCCACATTATGTGCTATATTTTTCTTCAAAGGATCTGGTGTATCCCTTCCCTTTTGGGGTTCATTGTTGTCAGGAACAAACCTCCCATCTTTCCAATTTGTTTTGTAAGGCATAGCTCTCAGATTAGGGGCTTTGTCCTACCTTTGATAAGGAGGTCTCACATCTTGAAAGTTTCTACCACCTTTATCAAACCTTGCTGGGAAATCTTTATTGTTACCAGGCCCTTTGTCCATTCTATCCTCCTCCTTGGATGGCCTTGCAGGTTGTGGCCTAGTTTCTTTCCACAATCTACCTTCGTCCCTTTTATACATTTGGCCAGATGCCTTTCAGTTACTTTTAATATTTATAGCCAACTTAAAAGCATCTTTAAGGGTACGGGGATTCTTATCTCTCAAAAGGTAAGACATCTTACCATCCATAGAATTGAAATAAGTTGTCATGCAGACTGCATCATCTAGCCTCAATACTTGGAACAGTTTATACATAGCCTTTTGGAATCAGCTATTAAACTCTGACATGCTCTCATTATAATGTTTCTTGATATTATTGAACTCATTGAGCATGTAACTAGAGTTCACATGTTCTGCATATTGCTCTTTAAAACATCTGACAAATTCCTCCCAAGATGCAATACTATTCTCAGGTAACCCCCTATACCAATCCCTAGCATCCTCAATCAATGATTGAACAAAGAGCTTCATTATGACATCTTCATGTTCAATTTCATAATCATTGACTTTATCTGTAAAAAACTTCAGATGCTCTTCATAGGTAATAACATTATTCCCAGTAAATAATGGGATCTTCTTTCTGATTTCATTGGGGATAGCATTAGGTTGGCCAGGAATACCATAAAAAAAAAAGGCCTATATCTATCCAAATGAACTGGTCATCTTTGGATAGTTGGTTGATTTAGAGGGGTAGTTGCAACATTTTGACAGGGTATAGTTCCCACTGTACCACTAGCTATGATGGGAACTTGATTGGGAACTGGTCCAGGTAAAGTTTGTCTAGGGTGAAAGGCTTGAGCATTTGGAAGCGAAGTATTGGGATGACTGAAAGGAGTTGTTCTTATGGTAATAGGGACAGAGGTACTAGCAGATGTGTTCATGTTAGCATGTAGGAAGGCAATCTTCCTCTTCATTTGATCAGCAGTAGCCTCCAACTCAAATTTCTCCAGTTGAATAGCCAATTCTTCCTTTGCTTTTCTAGCCTTCTCCAAGTCTATGCTTGTGTGAGAATGTATATTAGGAGGGACTACAATTTTTTTGGCCTCATTAATATGTATACCCACCAATTTCTATTTTCCCTTATCAGGGATTTCTTTAGGAGCATTGATAATCTCCTTATTCCTCTGGATTTCAGAGGGATTCAATTACCTTAAGACATGGCCTGTTCCCTCAAATTCACCTTGCTTTGGTTTATTATCCTGGGCCTGCTTTCTCAAATCTTCCATGTCACCAAATAAGTCCCTATTTAAACCTTGAACATCTTGGTTTAAATCACTAACTTGGGTCTCATTTTTCTTGGTTCTCTTGAGAAGTTCCTGCCTCTCTATGAGTAAATCACAGATTTGTTGTTCTCTTGCTTTCAACCTATTGGCAATCTCAGCTAGTTGTTCACTCTCCTTTTTTCTTAAAGAAACCACCTCTTCTCTCAACTTGTCAGAATCATAGGAGGTGGCCTCAGTAGCAGAGGTTTCTTCTAGTTGTTCTAGAATTTCTCTTGAAGGGAAAAAACATGCTTTTGTGGCCTCTATGATTACTTCTTTCTGCATGTGCACCCGTGGTGTAACCCTCTTGACATGTTCAAGATCATCAAAAGAGGATGAAGACTCATGAGGGAGTGGGACATAAGATCTTTCTCGAGAAGGGCCTTGGGAACTAGCAGTATGCTGACCTCTCCTAGACCATTGTTTCCTACTTGGCGTATGGAGCTCATCACCCATATTCTCTTCGGGGTGATCCTTGTAGTAAGACCTAGTGTACTTTGGTCGACTCATGGTATAGCAATATTAGCAAAGTTTACAACAATTAGCAACTAGTAGCACAGAGTTTAGAGTTGCCACCCACTTTTACGTGGGAATGAAAATATTTTATACTGGTCTACAAATGCACAAAAGATAGGATTTGCACTAACCTTTTGCACGCTATTCAGAAGGTTATCCCCAGTAGAGTTGCCAATTTGTTAACTCTTTTTCATGTAGAATCACCAATACAGTTTTCAAACTTGACTCTTAGGTTCTCAACTCTGGATTCTCACAGGGAAAAGGCTAATTGATAAGGACCATGTCCTTCTTCTACTTCGGGCTCCACAGACCCAGGCGGGTGTACCTATATTTAGACTTAATGCTCCATGATGATATTAATGGAAGCAAATGTTTATTTGCAGAAAAATGGCAAGTGTGACAAGGATAAACTCCTTTTTGAGCTTTGAACTCGGGCAGGTTAACCCCTTTTAGATCTACTTCTTGAAAGGATCACAACAATAGTTTATATCCTTGATACAAACTCTATCTTCTTAGTCGCTCAAAATATACACGAAAGTAAATTATTATTTGAAAATTGTTGAGGGTGAGATCTCTGCAAATCGAGGATAGACCAGTGCCTTATCTTTGGGTATAGAGTCAGACAGTGAAATATATACTTACAAAAATCTTCTAAATGAAACACAAACAAATCCCAGATGAAGTGCCTTACAATTCATCCTCTCTTAAACACGTTTGATCATCAAATTCTTACCAAATTCCTAAGCTCTCAGAAATTAACCTAAAGACATTACCCTTTGCTTGGATGGAGCTAGAGATTAAAATCACAGATACCTTGTAAATGGTATATCAAAACTACCTTATAGATTCAATACACAAAAGCCATATAATTCAAACAAGAAGACAACTGAAATCATGCAAGGGAATTTTTTTATATTCCAATAAAATCTCACTATATCAATACACTTCAAAATCTGATAAAATATTCTAAGATTTCAACAATGGCGTCAAGCCTCTACAGTATATTTCTCAACCTCCTCTGAAATGAACAAGGACCTACTACTTATACCAATCAGCCATCTTGGAATCCTCAAAAGGATGCAACAAGCTTCAGATGGCTGTTAAAAGATCTTGTATTAAAAACAAGATTACAAATCGAGAAAGTTGTTTGCAACAACAGATTACAAATATCTATTTCCAACAGTCCCACAGGTGGCATCTTTATCTAAAGATATTTCAGAGCAGTTGCTAAAGTTGTTGCATGAATGATGACCACCATCTGGCTAATTTATGTCATTCTTTGTTTGAAACTTGCTCTCCCTCATTTTCTGGATCAGATGCCATCTGCAACTCTATTTGGCCAGGAGTCACACTCGTGTCTATGATAACTTATTTGACATTTTTGTCCCTTTTACCTGGACTTTCAAAAGTTTGGGCTACTAACACCTGCCGCCTCTTCACCTGATTGCCCTTTCTTCTGAATCTCCTGATAGATACGTGGATTCCCAAGTCGTGTAGGTTTCTTCACTTGGCCAATGAAAGGCAAGGACCTCATCTTTCTTTGGGGACAACTTTTCCCACTCAGCAACCAACTGATGAACCTCTATCCTCACATTAGCAAAGTGTAACCTAGCATCCTGAAGGAGTTCAATAAAATGTACAAATGGGGTATTATCATCTATACCAAGAATGTCATTTATTTTAGTCAGCACTCATCTATCTATTTGCTCCATCCATTGACCTTTATCCTTGATTATCCCATCTGCCTTGATAAGACTAGGGAAAATTTGGAAATCATCCTGGAAATATCTTGTTCTTAAGATTTCTAACCTTCTCTTTATACTCTCCCTGTTTACCCCAAAATCAGAAAGATCCTTGATAACCCTGTAAGTACTTGCAAGCTCAATATTTACAACACACTGATCCTTATTTTGATCAAACCATGACCTTAGAGTATCTTTCCTTGCAGTCCATCTTTCCAAAATTTTGTCCACGGTTGCCACCTCTTTCTAAAAAGTCACTAAGACATCTGCCAATTGTTTTGTAGATTTGTATACTTCTTTAGGTCTCACCTTGGCAACAAAATGTGACACAACACCTTTTATCTTATCAGCTAACTTATTCTTTACCTTTTGATCAACATCTTCTTCATCCATGGAAGGAGGAGAAGCGGAAGGGGGAAGTTCAATAATGGGGCTTGATGAGGAAGGCCCTGTAGAGGAGGAAGCTATCTGAATTTGTTTTGATAATTGTATTAGGCCCTGTTCTCCCAATTTCTTTCTTAAATCTGCAATCATAATATCTCTCTCAAGAATCCCCTGTTTCATCTCACCATAAACCTTCAAGACTATTTCCAATTTTGCAGTGAGTTCATCTTTCTCTCTAGCTTCCTTTTCTGCCACCTTTGCTATTAATTGTGCTGTGGCCATTACCATACCTGATGCCTCCACCAAAGATGTATCAGTAACTCTTCTCACAATTCAACTCCCTGAGAGGTCATCTTTGACAATTTGCTTTCCTTTATCACTTTCATTCTTCCTCAAAGACCACATCACCAATGCTTGATGATTATCACTGAAAGTGACTCCTTTAACATCTTGTTCTACTTCTTCTAGAGTCGTATGGAGAGGAGTGGTTTGTTTTCTGACTGCATCAAACACTACTGCATCAGCTATATCCCATTCAAGGAGGATCAGTACTCCTGACATCTTTACCATATCTCTTCCCTGTTCTGGAGTGATTTGTTTGAACTTTGTAGTCACCTCTGTTTTCACTTCTTCCTCTATAATTTTTAAATCCTTCTCCAGATTCTCTTCATGTCTCTTGTCACAGATTTCTTGAAATTGTTTGATGTTTAATTTCCAAAGAAACTGCATAAAGGCCCTAGTTTTAACAAAAGTGTCATCAACCAAAAATTCTTCACAAGCTTGTTTGATCACAGGCTCCAATTCAATACCTGCTAACTCCCCTACTGTTCAATCCAACTTAGGTTCTTCTGGTAGCTCTGGCACTCCCTCATTTACTTCTTCATAAGTCATGAAGATTTGACCTAGAGCATCTACTTGCTGTACTTGTTCTGCAATCTCTTGTTCATCAAAAATTCTTATAGGAGACTGTGATGGGGAGTACTCCTCTTCCACATGAACAGGTCTCTCTTCCAACCTTTGCCTTTTTGATGGGGGTGGAGAATCAACAATATCTTCAGAAATCTGAGGAGGAGAATCGGGGATCTCCACAATTTCCTTTTGTTTTCCAACCTGTTGTGAGGTTGATGGGATATCCCTTTTATCCATCTGCTTTTTCTGGCTCTGTTCTAGTATCACCACATTGTAACCAGTCTTCTTTTGTACCACATATCTCCCCGGGGGTAACCCTTTTGCAAACACAGGCTTGCTCAATAATTATCTAGCCTTTTCTGGATCATCCTTCATCACTTTTTCCTTCTTCTCATTTAAAGTCTGGAAAACATTCTGAAAACAATTCATGAGAGTGTCTATTTTCTTCCCCATTGGAGTTATGCTTTTCAGGGGATCCCATCCTGAATCAAATTGTCAGATAAAATCTAGTGTCTTCTTGTATACCAACCATTTTTCTTTCATGACCTCTTGTTCCTGTATTTTAGCTACATTCCTGATGATATCTTCAGGGAAATTAAAAATATGGTTGATCATGGCACACTTGGCTCTCTTTTTAAACATTTCATTATAAAATCCTTCTAGATCTTTTGTTCTAGCAACTGCAGTAGCCATATGGTATGGAGCTAGAATTTTATCCATGTAGACCCATCCACCCTTGGTAATTATGAATTGATGGGCAATGGTAACATTTGGTAATAAAGTTCCCTTGCCTTTCCCAGTGAGGGCACACTCCTCAATTTCTCCCAATTGCCTCAAAAAATTTGCAATTCCAATCCTAAGGGGTACTTGATAGGGCAATATAAAAGGGGTCCCCCTAAAACCATACAATCTGATAACAGTTGATACATTGTAGAAAATAACATCTCCCCAATTGTGTATGATGTTCAGGTTCTTGGCAAACTATTTTGGCCTAACAAGTTGTGCAACATTGTTGGGATTCTTGGGTTATCTAAAACAAACAGCTTCTTGAGTCTAGCTACAAAACATTTATCAAAATTGATGAAACTATGATCCTTTTTATCCTAGGTCATTGTGAGGCTCCATAGTTGGACCGGCATGTCTTCACCATCCTTCTTTCTCACCAATTCCATTTCTTGTTCAAAATAGCTTGCTCCTTTGAACAAAAACATGTACATTATGAAAGAGTACCAGCCAAAGGGTCTATCACTTTCATTCTTTTGAATCTTTACTAATCCATTATGGATTAATTCAGCAATGAAAGGGGCAAAATCAAAAGTGATAGACACGTGTGCATGTAAAATTTGGATCATCATGCACATCAAGTGTATTGGCATCCTGTCACTAATATCCTCTCTAAAAACTTGACACAATGACCAATATGCACCCCTAGCCCTGAGATCAAAATATTCTATTTTAAAAGGCTCCGGAGTGTTCTGCCCCACAACAACCATTTTCCCAATTTTGGTGCAAAAATCCTTCAACAACTTGCCCCTATAATAGTTTCTTTGTGCATTGTATACTTGTCTCAGTTCTTCAAAGTTAATGCTTTCCAAAATTTCTGAAGGTTCACTCAATCTGAACACCTTCCTGATTTCTTCAACTGAAACCTTAAACAATAACACCCCCTTTGCATCCCTAATTTCTTTGGTGATTGGATCATAATTTTTTGCAACCTGGGTCATCAAATCTACATCTAAAAAGACACCAGGCATGACAAGTTTTCCTAAGTCATATTGCCATATATTGCTTGCAGGATGAGGGGCATTTCTCTGACTAAAACCTACTTTGAACAATTCCAGTCCTGTGGTATCAGAGTCACCTCTTGCGTTAATAGTACCAATCTTGGCCTCTCTAATAAAATTTTCCGTATCATATAAGCCTTCTGCTATTTTTACCCTAGGATCTTTGGGAATCAAACTCTTATTCTTCACCGAGGTAGTGGAAGAGCCAGGAAGTAACTGCAATAAATCCTCGTGCAAACCTCTTTCACTATACTCTACTTTACCCAACAATTCTTTCCTTGGGGCCATTTTAAGGTTTATTTTAACAGAAATTCTTGCAAGATAGACTAAACACAGAGTTGTGATTCTTTCAATAAGGAAGAAAATTGCACAAGAATTTTACCCACATTTTTTCTCAAAAACCACCCAGGAAAAGCGGCCAAACCTCAGAAATCTTCACGCCTGAATCTCTACAAATTTTGATCTCTTTGTGCTTCTGAAAGTGTGCAAAATTCTAATATATGAGCCAGTTAAAGTAGTCCTGTCAACAATTAATTCAACACAATTGAAACAATTACTCCTCTGAAAGAGTGAACTGTCACTTCTTCAATGAGAAACCTTACTTCACCATTTTACCTTCAGTTTGAATGAGAACCATTGATCCTCATTAGCAGATGATCCAATGGCTTATCGCTTGATCACATGGCTTAAAAAACACTCACGCGAACATGCGACTAACCATCACACTACCTTTCTATCCCTGGCGGTCTCTTGTAACTTTCCTTCGTTAACATGAAATGCTTTTCACATGATCACATAGCTTAAAAGAAGCTTATGCAAACATGTGAAAACCTATTACCACTAACCGTCACTGTCTGCTTTTAAACCACTGGTCCCACCTTGCCTTCATTAACATGAAATTCCACGTTTGTGACACCTGGCAGAATGTCAGGTACTTTCTTTCTTTTTGAGCACCGGTGTTTGCTGAAGCTAACCAATGAGAAGACATCATTTATGCACATCTTTCAAAAGGTTTTACAGAGAATCGCACTTGATTCAATGCAAGATCAATGGCTTGTCGCATAATCACATAGCTTAAAAGATCCCATGTGATTATACAATGGTCGTTCGATCTTCCCTTTACTATTTTAAAACCTTAGAGATTCTTTTGTTACTGGCCCTACTGTTCTCGACAAATCGAAGGCCGCCACTTGTAAGATACTTGTCAATGGTCCCACCTTGTTTCCGCATCTGGCTTTTGTTATAAGATCAATGGCCATTTCGCATGTTCGCATGGCTTAAAAGATTCCATGCGAACATGTGACCACCGTTAGATCTTCTTTGAAGATTCAAGGTTGGATGAACTTGAAACATAGGAAAATGTTATTTATTGTACCGGGTTTCTAGACTTAGGAAGAAATATAACCCCCTGTGTAGAAATAAATGCATGTGCTCTTTAATGGACCTAAGTGACTTTAAAGTAACGCTCGAAAAGAAATAAAGTAATTGACTTAGGATTTATTTTGAAAATGGCAAACACTTTGGGGTTTTGACATGAATTTGAAATCTTTCAAGGACAAGACCTAGGGTAAGGATTTTGAAATAGGGTTATGTCAATTTTTTGAAGAACTCTTGACACCTGGACCTAGGAAACTTTATAGACCAGAGGATTAACCCATCAGAATGGACAAAAAAAAATCTCAAAATTTTAAGAATATTCCCAATAGATCCATGACATGCAAGTAGTGCCATCCACCTACCACCAATGTTTCAAGTTCCCCTATAATGGAATAGAAGTTTGTATACCCCAGGATAGCACATTATCTGTTAATGCAATTTCAGCAATGACCCATGTTCCTCTTAATCAGGAAGTAGGAAATTTTGATACAACTTTGGCACAGTGTAAGAATAAATTCAAAACCATAGACCTTGGTATGGGGGGTTATCACATTGACTCCTTTACAAAGATATCAATTTCACCTAGGTCCTATGGTAAACCTTCACAAGAGATGTGTCCCTCATCTTCAGCAATGGCTCTATTTGATACATTTGTAGAGTCTTCAATACCCATTTAGGATGAGAAAGAAGAAGTAGTCGTTAGAGATTAGATTTACAAAGAGGAAAAATACAAGCATAATGAAAATTTCTCCCCATCTCCTAAAGTTTATGGGAGAGGATATAATTTAGTCAAAAATATGGGTTACCCAGGTCATGGTCCTCTTAGTCATAAACTAGATGCTAAGGTTGAACCGCTAAATCATGCTCTTTTTGGGCGTAGATCTAAGACAACAGTTGGCCTAGGTTTTGAAAGTTAGAACAAGAAAGTTACCCCTATCCTAGCTATAACGGATAGTGATGGTGAATACATACCCAATGTGCAAAATGAGCAAGATAGGTGTGAATATTGGGTCCCTTCCACCAATCTCCTTTGGGGAGATTTAGATACTGTAGTTGATAATCCAACAGTTTCAGAACTAGAACAAGAATAATTCACTATTGAAGACCATGTTGAGGATCCTATTCAATACACAAATGACAATCAAGAGGGTGTTACCCTTGGTGATATCAATGCTTCTATGTCAAGGCCTAAAAAATATGGTTGGTGTAAACATCCTAGCTGGGATTCAGATACGAACTCACATGAGTATGAGTGGGAGACTCTTTTTGATTGTTCTATAGTTGACATTGACATTGTTTTTGTCCATACATATAGTTCCCAATCTGAGGTAGCTAATGATTCTAGTGCAGGACTAGAGGATTGGAATCCATGAGTCACTTTAGTGGACGATGCTTTGCTAGGTAGGATAAGTCCTGATTTGGGTACCTTAGAGGGATACTTGATGGATCCTAACTCTGCAATCAACAGAGATGATACCATTCACATACACAATATTGAACCACCCATTGACCTACCCCTTGCCAATCCTCACTTAATTGATTGGTCTCAATGCTATCAAGAGCCTCAGCTCCTAACCTTTCAAAATGACTATGAAATAGCATGCTACCTGAATGCCCTTGAACTTGTACTCTCTTCCACCAATGAACCAACTACAAGTATGATAGAGCTAGATATCAAGTACCTCAGTCAAAAAATAAAAAGAAAGGAAACAAAAAATAGGAGTTTTGATGGCAAAAACCACTATGTGGCGGTATCAGAACTGAAAAAAGTAAAAATAAAAGATGTATCCAAAGGTGAAAACCTCTCTAAGGCACCTAAGGATGAGGTACTTGATAATCTTCCAAGCTATTTTTAGGACAGGTCTTTAGTGCTTGTTGAGCCTACACAACTAGTTAATCTGAATACCCCAGAGGCTCCACAAATAATTCATTTGGCTCAATCATTGTCAACACAAGAAAAGGAGGCATATACCAAGTTCCTACAAAGAAAGAAAATTAATTTTGCTTGGACTTACTCAGACATGCTAGGATTGGACACTAGTCTCATTATGCATCATTTGTCCATAGCTCCAAGAATCAAACTAGTAAAATAGAAATTGAGGAAAATGCATCCTCACATAGCTCTCCTTGTCAAAGCTGAATTAGAAAAGCTCCTCAGTGCAGGATTTATAAGAGTCATTGATTATGCTGAATGGCTATCCAATATTGTACCAGTTTCAAAACATGACAAGTCCATTCGTGTTTGCACAGACTTTAGAGATCTTAATAAAGGATTCCCAAAGGATGATTTTCCACTTCTAAACATAGACATGATAGTGGACATGACCATAGGCTATGAGATCTATTCTTTGATGGATGGATTTTCTAGGTATAATCAAATCAAAATAGCTCCTGAAGACCAAGAGAAAACTGCATTCACTTGTGCATGGGGAGCCTATTGTTGGAATGTCATGCTATTTGGATTAAAAAATGCTAGAGCTACATTTCAAAGATCTATGACTACTATTTTCCATGACATGATGCATAAGAATATGGAAGACTATGTGGATGACACCTTGGCAAAATCCAAGAAAAGGGATACACACCTTGGTGATTTGGAAGTAATTCTAGATCATATGGAATAGTTTCAACTCAGATTAAATCCAAAAAAGTGTGCATTTGGAGTTACCTTTGGCAAACTCTTAGGATTTATCATTTTAGTTAAAGGAATAGAGGTGGATCCAGAAAAATTTCAAGCAATAATGGATATGCCACCTCCTAAAAACATCAATCAAATGAGGAGTCTTCAAGGATGTCTTCAGTCTATAAGGAGGTTTATTTCACAACTAGCTAATAGAGCTCAACCCTTTAATAAGACTTTGCATAAAGGGGTTAAATGTGTCTGGAATGAGGAATGTCAGCAAAGCATGGATCAAATCAAATAGTACTTGGCTAATCCTCCAATCTTAATGCCTCCTATCCCAGGAAAACCACTTATATTATATGTCTTAGTAACAAAATCTTCCTTGGGAGCATTATTGGCTCAACTTGATGATACTGGAAAACAAAGACCCATATATTACATCAGCCGAACACTTGTTTCATATGAGGTCAACTACACTAGTATTGAAAAATCTTGCCTAGCGGTGGTGTTTTCTTCCCAAAAGTTGTGACATTACATGCTTGCACATACAATACACCTCATTGCAAAAATTGATCCTCTAAAATACTTGCTCGGTAAGGCTTCTCTCATGAGTAGACTTGCTAAATGGATGATGATTCTTTCAGAATTTGACATAGAGTATGTTGAGCATAAGGCTATAAAAGGACAAGCCATTGCAGACCAATTGGCTGATTTTCCAATTCAAGACAAAGTACCCATTCAAGTTGAATTTTCAGATGAGCACATCATGTATATGACTACAAGAACATGGAAGATGTTCTTTGATGGCTCTTTTATGCAAAATGGTTTAGGTGCAAGAGTGTTATTTGTTTCTCCTCATGGGTACACAATCCCTAAGTCCTACAAACTATTGTTCCCATGCACAAATAACATTGTTGAGTATTAGGCCTTAACAAATGGATTGAAAATGGCCATAGAATGGGGAATTATAGAGCTGCACATTTATGGGGATTCACAATTGATTATCAACCAATTTAATGAAGAATATCAAAAAAGGATGACAAATTGATACCCTATAAGAAGATGGTTGATTCATTGCACTGATACTTTACCTTTGTTACATTTCAACAAATCCCTAGAGTAGAAAATAAAGCAGTTGATGCTATGGCTACATTAGCTTCACTTCTTTAGCTAGAACAACATGAGTCCAGATTTGAATTCTTGGTAGAAGAGCTATGTTACCCTATTTTTGACTCCTTAGAAAGCCATTTTATTTGTACCTTGGTTAGCCATGAATCATCTTGCTATGGTTCCATTTATTCATATCTTCATGATGGTACTATTCCTGAAACCTTTAATCATTCTGAAAAAAGAAACCTTATCTTTGGTGATCTGTATAGGAGGGGTTTAGATGGGACACTTCTTAGGTGTTTAGAAAAGGATGAGTCCAACCAAGTGTTGGTTGACATTCATGAGGGCATTTGTGGAGGACATTCTAATGGTCTTGCCATGGGCCAAAGGTTTCTTAGGGTAGGGTATTATTGGCCTACCATGCAAATAGATGCAGTAGCTTTTGCTAAATCTTGTGAAAAGTGTCAGAAACATGGAAACCTGATACATGCTCCAGGTAGGGAGCTTATTCCTTCTATTTCTCATTGGCCATTTCAGCGCTGGGCCTTTGACCTCATTGGGTAGATTCATCCCAACTCATCAGGTGGACACAAATTCATTATTACTACTACTGATTACTTTACCAAATGGGTAGAAGTTGTCCCACTTTTTGTTGCCTCAGGCAAGATAGTTTCTTTGTTTATTCTGAATCATATCATCTGTTAGTATGGAGTACCCTCTGAGATAATCATTGACAATGGGGGTCAATTTAAAAATAAGGACCTTAAACATCTCTACAAGAAATTCAAGATAAAACAACATTGGTCCTCCATTTACTTCCCACAAGGAAATGGACAAGAAGAGGCTTCAAATAAGACCATTCTCAAGATTGTCCATAGAACAGTTCACAAGAATGGTAGAGATTGGCACCTATAGATAAATCTGGCCTTGTGGGCCTACAAAATGAGTATTCGTACTCCAACAGGGGCTACACCTTTTGCCCTCACTTATGGTGCTGAAGTAGTGTTACCTTTAGAGGTAGAGATCCCTTCACTTAGAGTCTCTCTCAAGGGTTTAGTGACAAATGAAGACTACCGTGCAATGAGGTTGTGTGGACTAGAACTTCTAGATGAAAAGCAAAAAGCATCTTTTGATCACATGAGAGTTTACCAAAAGCGTATGTCCAAAGCATTCAACAAGAAGGTTCGCCCTAGAGAATTTCAAGTGGGGGATCTTGTCCTACAAGAAAACCCTAAGAACCAACAAAATAGAGAACAAAAAGGGAAGTTTGAACCTAATTGGCTTGGACCATACATCATTACTATAGCTTTTGGTACAGGTGCTTATTTACTATCTGATCCAGAGGGGGAACAACTCCCTGACCCTATCAATGTTTTGCACCTAAAGAAGTTCTATTCATGATGCCTATTCTATCTGGGGGCATCCTTTGTAAATACTTATTGATCTTGAAAAAATCCAAAAAGTTCATATATGATGCTGAAAAAATCCTAAAAAACATATAAAGTCCTGAAAAAATACAAAAAAATAAAAAAATACAAAAAATTCAAAAAAATAGAAAAAGTGCCTTGGTGAAAACCTGGAAATAGGCACCTTGGTAGAAAAAATACAAAAAAATTAAAAAAATAATAAAATCTCCAAGTGGTGAAAACCTGGAAACAGGCGCTACTTGAGGCCTTTGCACCCTTGTCTTTTAGCATGCATCCTCGACACTTAGCCTTTCTCCATCATGCCTTGACCTTGTTGCCTTGGTTTGGAATTGGTCTTTGTCTTTGTCTAGGGGGCATCACTATGTTAGCTTTGGTCTCTAGGATGCATTAATCTTTAGGACATTCTTGCAAATGGTGTTTTTCAACACCACCCCAAAAAATGTTTTTTAACACTACCCTAGCGTCAAGTGTTTCTCAACACTTATCAGTTATCCTACCCTATAGTTTAGCATGATATGATATTTCCACTAGCAGATGTGATACTCAAAGATTAATTCTATGACCTACACACACACACTTAAACACTTGGCTCGCTGAGACTTGTTTGACTTTGTTTTCTTTGTGTGCTATCTATGATGATTTCTTTGATGAGTGTTCTCTCCCTATGATAGTTTTCAATGATGCATAGCTAGAAGACTGAGGGCATGAGGACATGTTTTATTGCTTTTTCTACTTGTGGGTATATTTTGTTGGTTCTAATTGTCATTAGCATTTATGCTTGATCCACTTGACACCTAGGATCTACAAGGTATTATCCTTGACTATTTATGAGTGCATGCTTATAGCCATCTTGACCCTCTTATGTCTTGATGCAAGCATAATCTCGCTATATCAAACATAGGTAATCTCACTGTACTAGTCATCTTGACCTACATGTCTTTGGTGCCTAGGTGGAATTTCCACATTCTATCTGATATAGATCATATTCATATACCCATACTAATACTAGTGTGTATTGTATGATCTTGTGATGCTACCAATAAAGCTCAATGATGACTATTAGATGTCTATTGGCGTTGTGACCTTGCAAGTCAACCACTTTCATAGTAACTTGCATTTGTAGGTTCATGATAGTTTAGTTTTGCATTTTTCATATGGAGAGAGCTCTCCTTTTATCTTTTTTGGACTAGTTGGTCAACTACGCTCATCTTTCCTATTCTCAGTCATGTCTTTCACTCCTTGTCTTTCACATCACATCCTATTCCTATCATCACAAGGGGTTAATCTTATCATCATATCTATATCAAAAAGAGATCATTTTTAGAAACATGACTCTATATCAACACATGAGAATTAAACATACATCTATGAGAGAGATTATACATGAGCATATAAACATACATTTTGAGTAATATGACAAGACAATATAAAAACTAATACATCCATCACAAGTGAGACAAATAACATAGATACATTGAAAATCCAGTAATCTCATATATATATGAATTTCATAGTACAATATACAAAATGAGATCCCAAAATCTAGATCAAAGTCTCATGATATGTGTCAAACATCTAAGAACCTAAGCCCTAAACCTAGGACTTGCTATTACCATCATGTGGAGTTGGTGGAGGGGGACGTGGTGTTGCTACCCTATCTAGTACCATTTTCAACATCCCTACCCTCTGAGAGTATGCCGGTGCTCTCTGACCCTCTGGAATATCCTGAAGATAGAGCCCATGATAGTACGTAGCTCTTGCTGCCTCCCATCAGATCTCTAGTGCATCTGCCTATGCTAACCTCTCTTGACATGCTATCTCTACCCTAAGATTAGATAGCTATTGATCTCTCTCTGCCCTTAGATCTATCAACTACTATTCTCTAATAGCTATCATGATCCTAAGCTGCTGCATCTCTATCTCTAGAGCTTGTATCCTGGCTCTCAGGTCCTCTCCTCCTACAGGCTGATCCTTCCTATCCTCTACTTTCCAGAAAATTGATCTCACCACATCCTTTCTCTCATCAGTAGACCTCCAACCTTGTGACCATTTTTGGCCTCCTGATCAAGATCCCTCCCCTATCTCCCTCCCTCTCCCTCTCCCTCTCTCTCCCCCATCTCCTCCATCCCCACCGTCATCACCATCATCCCCCTGAGCTACTGGCTATACATCAGGAACTATGAATCAAGGGAATGGAACCCTCCACCACTCTTCTCTATAGGCTACATCAGCCCCTGCATCTGCCATGTCTAGGAGGTACTCCCAGGGCTCTCTCCTAATCATGGTTGTGTCCTATACTACCTACTAGTAATCCATGTTAGAAAGTAAAGTCCACCAAGATAACTGAGAGGGGGGGGGGGTGAATCAATTATCAGATAATTATAAATTTTAACATCTTCAACAACATTTAACCATGTAAGAAATGCAATTACTAACCATACAAAGATATTCATACATAATGACACAATAACACAAGATATGTTCACTAGGGAACCTCTTGATCAAAGAGTAAACCTCAGTGGGAATGATGCCCACAAAAGATGCACTAATATGAATATTCCTTGTGAGAGGATGGACTCTGTTAGGAGTCTTATGAAATACATTCAATACATATAAATCCCTGTTAGGAGATTTTGAATCCCTGTTAAAAGATTCTAACCCTGTTAAGAGTTATGGAAGACAAAAGGACCCACTGCCCAAACAACTTCAGGGTAAGATCACTAAACACACTATCCAAATAACCTTGATATTATTTAGAAAAATAATATGAAATATGTTACCTTCTTACTATGCCAAACCGCACTCACTGCTACATCAGATCTCAATTCCAGATCTCTAAACTTCGCATGTCTTCCTTCATAATTTCACTTTCACAACCTCTTAGGCTCTTTTCTTCACTTCATGCTTACATTTGCATGCAACCAAACCATGCTCACATTTCTTTCATATTAAAACTCTATACAATAAAGAAAAACATTCCTTCCTTTATACCACACTCAAATAATTACAAATGAGTCGACACATAATTACAAAATAAAAGTTTCCATACACTACATCAAAATTACACAAAAATGTCAACTTCCAAATGCAATAACTCTTCACTCGTGTGACCTCAAAGTTTTCACTATGAACCACATCATCATAAATGTGTCTCAAGCTTCCCTTTAACTGTGAAAAACTAGATTCTATCCCGATTAGGAGATATCATTCGATTTCCTCAAACCGCTACTCAAGAACACTGCCTGAATACTACTTTTACCAAAATGCTCATAACTTTCATGAATCAATGAATTACTATCCGTGCTCTTAACCATAGACATATAACACATCAAAGATTATAACCTCAACATCACATAGCTCCAACTACAATATCCCACGTGCACTAATCAAAACATTGTCTGCTTCTTTGCTTGTCTCTACAAGATCACTGTGTTGACATCAATGACAATCATAGTCATGAATGCAACAACAACTGCTACAAAATGACTTCCAACATCTAGCATTCATTCCTAACAATCTCTCCCATTGGCATTGATGGAAACATAGATGAAAAAATCCAATGTTCCAAAAATCCAATACTACTACACTATTGCACTGATACTCTGAAAGTTCTTCAAATCTTCTTCATCAATCAAATCTTGCTTCATTATCCTATTAAGTTCTCTCCAACAGATGTTCTATATTTTTTTTCATATATACTTCTCCCCCATTGACATCAATGATAGAAATTTCATCACTATGTCAACAACAACTCAATGTCCAAAGACATTGTTTCAGAAAATACATTCACAAGAGTCCTCATGACTCAACTCAGATACACATACTCCCCAATAGAGGAAGTACCAGCATCCAATCTAGAAAAAGATAGGGCTCATATACAACTAGATGGATGCAATCAACTGCATCATTACTCAAAATTAGGTTGGGGCAGAACCCCAAGCATACCTCTTAGATACTCAAATGTATCCTTAGGCAAAGGCTTTGTAAATATCTCTTCTATCTATTCCTTTGTGCTTATGTACTCCAGTCTAACTTCTTTCTCAGCAACTTTCTCTCTTACAACATGATACTTGATCTCTATATGTTTAGTTTTAGAATGCAATACAAGATTCTTAGACATACTAACTGTGCTGGTGTTGTCACAATGTATGACAACAGGCTCAAAAAATTTAATTATAATATCCTTCAGCATCTACTTCATCCAAATTATATGGTTACAATTGTTTGCTGCTGCTACATATTTTGCTTTTGCTGTACTCTATGAAATACAATTCTGCTTCTTGCTCAACCAGGAAACCAATCTTCCTCCAAGAAAAAAGGCTCCACCACTAGTTCTTTTCTTATCATCAACACTACCTTCCCAATCAGCATCTATATATGCACATAGGGTGAAATCATCAGATTTTTCATACCACAATCCATAGTCCATTGTGCCTCTTAAATATCTCAATATCCTCTTTACTGCTACATAATGTGACTCTCTAGGTTCAGCTTGAAATCTTGCTACCATTCCAACTGAATGTTGTATATCTGGTCTAGTGTGTGTTAAGTACTACAATCCTCCAATCATGGATCTGTATTTCTTTTGCTCAACTGTTGGTGTTTCATCTTTACTTGATAGTTTGTGTCCTATAACCATAGGTGTTCTAACTGGTTTACAGTTCTCCATTCCAAATCTTTTCAGTAAATCATTCAAGTACATTGTCTGGCTAACAAAGATACCTTAATTGTTATGTGTTATCTATAATCCCAAAAAGTATTTCATCTCACCAATCATGCTCATTTCAAATTCTATCTTCATTTCATCAGCAAATTTGTCACTAGCTTCATCTTCTCCTCCAAAGATAATGTCATCAACAAAAATAACTATAACTAACAATCCATTTTCAATTTCTTTTGTGTACAGATTACTATCTATTGTTCCTTTAGTAAATCCCAATTTCAACAAATATTTATCCAATCTAGCATACCAAGTTCTAGGTGCTTGCTTTAGTCCATATAATGCTTTCTTTAGTTTACATACCATATCTCCTTCTTGAGTCAAAGGAAAATCTTAAGGTTGCTCAATGTAGACTTCTTCCAATTCACCATTCAGAAATGCGGACTTCACATCCATCTAATACACTTTGAATTTCTTAAAAGCTGCATAAGCCAAAAATATTCTTACTGCTTCAAGTCTTGCTACTGGTGCAAAGGTTTCTTCATAGTCAATTCCTTCTTGTTGCGAGTATCCCTTACATACTAATCTTGATTTGTTTCTTACTACTTCTCCTTGTTCATTCATCTTGTTTTTGAATACCCATTTAGTTCCAATCACATTCTTGTCTTTAGGTTTAGGAACCAATTCCCATGTCTTGTTCTTTTCAATTTGATCTAGGTCTTCTTTCATAGCATTGATCCAATGTTCATCTTCATAAGCTTCATTAGTAGATTTAGGTTCAATTTGAGAAATCAAACATAAATGTACCTTATTTCTAGTCATAACTCCTTTGTCCAAACTTCCAATAACTTGTTCAACAGGATGATGTCTAGATAGATACCTGTTCGGTGTCATAGTCACAGATCTTGCTTCAACTATAGATTCTTCTCTAGATTCTTCTCTGGTTTCTTCTATAGTATGATTCTCATTCAACAATTCACTATCAGTCGCATAGAATAATTCAATAGTTTCAATGTTAGGCTGAGGATTAGCTTCTTCATCAGATTCATAATGAAGCATTCTTTCCTGAATTTTAAACTTCTCATCAACTTTACCATTTGCGCTCTCAACAATAGTTTTAGTTCTCTTATTATAACATCTATATGCTTTTCTCTTTAAAGAATATCCAAGAAAAATACCTTCATCACTTCTAGGATCAAACTTTCCAATATCATCATCTCTCTTTATATAACATTTGCTTCCAAAAATTGTAAAATACTTAACTAAGAGTGCATGTCCAAACCATAATTCATAAGGTGTCTTATCTGTGTCTACTCTGATTTGTACTATGTTTATTATATATACTGTTGTATTCATTGCTTCTCTCCAAAATGTCTTCACCATGTTATTCTCAAATAACATAGCTCTTGCTACTTCAGTTACTGACCTATTTCTTCTTTTTGCAATACCATTTTGTTCAGGTGTTCTAGGGGTTGAAAACTATCTCTTAATACCATTCACTTCACAAAAAGTGTTAAACTCTCTAGAAGTAAATTCTCCACCTCTATCAAATCTCAAACATTTAATCTTCATTCCAGATTCATTCTCAAATTTATTCTTAATGATCTTAAACTTATCAAATGTTTCAAATTTTTCTTTCAGAAATGCAATCCACATCATTCTTGTAAAATCATCAACAAGAATCATAAAATACCTTTCTCCATAGAATCCTCTAGTCCTGGTAGGACCGCTTAAGTTTGTATGAACAATCTCCAACTTCTCTACCAATGTGAACTTCTTACTAGGAAATGAACTTCTCTTCTACTTAGCCATCACACATTCTTTGCAAATCATGTTAGTAGGCTTCATAATTTTAGGCAAATCCCTTACTGCAAGTGTAGGACTCACTTTCACAATGTTATCAAAGTTTATATGAAAAAATCTTCTATGCCATAACCAACTGTCATCAATTTTAGTAATCAAGCATGTCATCTCAATAGGATTCAACTGAAATACATTACCTCTAGTTCTAGATCTAGTTCTAATTAGATTTCCATCTTTATCCTTTATCACACAAGTTTTCTCAGTAAACCAAACTTGATATCCCTTATCCGCTAACTATCCAACACTCAAAAGATTATGTTTCAATCTATCAACAAAGTAAACATCATCACTATTAGTCTTTCCATCAAGAGTAATAGATCCTAGACCTTTAATCAAACAAGGTGCATTGTTACCAACTCTAACAACTCCTCCATCATAATTGTTAAACTTTATGAACTTCTTCATATCTCCAGTCATATGATGTGAAAAACCACTATCTATAATCCAATAAGCTTTCTTTTCAACTTTGGAAACTAATGCTTTTTCTTCTTTAACATTAGATTCAAAATTGTCTTCTTTAATTTCTACAAATCCTATTTCATCATTATTCTCAGTATCACTTTCACTCAAATTTCTTTCTATACTAGCTTCAAGATCTTCATCATTAGCATAATAACATTCCTTAGATCTTCTAGGCTTGAAATTATTTCTGTACTTCTTAACTCTCATAGGATATTTAGATGCAAAATGACCATATTCTTGACAAGTCCAACATTTAAAAAATTTCTTACCATCTGGTTCTCTTTTCACAAGCAAGGCAATACCTTCTTCAATCTTCTTATCTTTTTCATTTCTAGATCTATAGCTATTGGTATAATCTCCACTCACACTGGTACTTGTTGACAAAGTAGGATGAATACTAAGAGCACTGAATGCTATCTCCATTCTAGGTAGGTCTCCTGATAACCTCAGGTTCATCTCTGTTGCTTCCAATCTACCAAGAAGAGTCTCTTTTGTAATGTTTGTAGTACAAGGTATAACTTGTTAAATCATTTGTGTTGTCTACTTAAATACAGGAGTCAATGTCCTCAAAATTTTCCATATCACTTCATTCTCTATCTTTGATCCTCCACAAGATTTCATCCCTGCAACAATTTCTGACATTCTACCAATATAGCTTCTAATAGATTCATCTTCCATCATTCTAATATCTTCAAATGCACATATCCAATTATGTAATCTAGCTCTTTTTTCATGTTCATTACCTTCAAAAGTAGAGTGTAAAGCTTTCCAAATTTCATTAGATTTCTTAAAACATTTTACCTGACTATATTCATTCTCTGGAAGTGTTGTCAAGAGTGCTTCTCTTGCAAGAATGTTACACATGAATAGATCTACCTCATCTTTAGAACTTGTTTCAAGACTGTCTTCTTCAATTATAGTTCTTTCATTCTTTGTAATCAACCAATAGCCTGGTCCTAAACACAATAGATGTGTCTTCATCTTTTATTTTCAGCTATCAAAATTTACTCCATCAAACTTAGGGCTTTCTTTCCTAAAATTTTCCATGGATCTCCTTAAGCTATTAAACTTTCCTTTCAAGGACCTACTGCTCTGATACCAATTGTTAGAAAGTAAAGTCCACTGAGATAACTGAGAGGGGAGGGGGTGAATCAGTTATCAGAAAATTATAACTTTTAACATCTTCAATAGCATTTAACCATGTAAGCAATGCAATTACTAACCATACAAAGATATTCATACACAATGACACAATAACACAAGATATGTTCACTAGGGAACCTCTTGATCAAAGAGTAAACCTCAGTGGGAATGATGCCCACAAAAGATGCACTAATATGAATATTCCTTGTGAGAGGATGGAATCTATTAGGAGTCTTATGAAATACATTCAGTACATACAAATCCCTATTAGGAGATTTTGAATCCTTGTTAAAAGATTCTAACCCTGTTAAGAGTTATGGAAGACATAAGGAGCCACTACCCAAACAGCTTCAGGGTAAGATCAATGAACACACTATCCAAATAACCTCAATATTATCTAGTAGAATAATATGAAATATGTTACCTCCTTACTATGCCAAACCACACTCATTGCTACATCAGATCTCAATTCTAGATCTCTGAACTTCGCATGTGTTCCTTCACAATTTCACTTTCACAACCTCTTAGGCTCTTTTCTTCACTTCATGCTTACATTCACATGCAACCAAATCATTCTCACATTTCTTTCATATTACAACTCTATACAATAAGGAAAAACATTCCTTCCTTTATACCACACTCAAATAATTACAAATGAGTCAGCACATAATTACAAAATAAAAGTTTCCATATGCTACATCAAAATTACACAAAACTGTCAACTTCCAAATGCAATAACTCTTCACTTGTGTGACCTAAAAGTTTGTTCTCTGAACCACATCATCATCAATGTGTCTCAAGCTTCCCTTTAACTATGCAAAACCAAATTCCATCCCGATTAGGAGATGTCATCTGATTTCCACAAACCGCTACTCAGGAACATTGCCTGAATACTGCTTTTACCAAAATGCTCATAACTTTCATAAATCAATGAATTACTATCTTCACTCTTAACCATAGACATATAACATATCAAAGATTATAACCTCAACATCACATAGCTCCAACTAAAATATCCCACGTGCGCTAATAAAAACACTGTTTACTTCTCTGCTAGTCTCCAGAAGATCACTATGTTGACATCAATGACAATCATAGTCATGAATGCAACAACAACTACTACAGAATGACTACCAACATCCAACATTCATTCCTAAAAATCTAGCATTGGAAGCCAACCCTGACCCTCCTCATCCCTAGCTCGAGTGTATGTAGTAGTCTCAGTGGATACTCATTGCTGCCGCTCGAACTGCCGCCATACCCGAGTGATGACAAATCTCTCAATGATATTTGTATGCCAACCTACCAGTGGCCAGCTACATAAAATGTAACTAAGCTCATCCTCTGCATCTCCCCATCCCTCCATAGCCTCGTATGGCCTCCACTGGAATGAGGTAAGCTCGTCCTGTATCCTCCTATAGTCTGTCACATCCTGATTGTGAGGATGTGATAAGAATCCTGCATATCTATAAATAAAGGGATGTCTCCTCTCCCTTGACTATACTCAGGGGTGCACCACAGCGATGTGCTCCCATGCCCAAACCTATGCTAAGATAGCACCACATGCCCATGTCCTACTATCACAGTAAACAATCTCATGTAACTCATGGTACATGTCCACTAGTATGGTCAGGCCCCATGCCATCTGACGGGGGTGTGCTACTAGATCCACTAACAATCTACCCCATCCCATTGGAAAACCCTTCTGACTCCTGTCAATGATAAGGGCCTGTGCTATAATGGACACAATAATGCAAGGTACTGGGAAGTCTCTACCAAAATCATCCATCAATCGGTCCCAGCTGACATGTCTATCTATAATAGTGACATCCTAGAACATGCCTTGGATGGCCTGTCATCCCTCGATAGCATCCTAATCATAGTATACTTGTGATATCAAACAATCATGTCAATTTCTATTATATGGAAAATTTGCATTTACAACTATCTATAAACATGATTATACTTACAAGCTCACCATGGCTCAGTACTCAGAGTATCTAATACACATCCTCTAGGGTGATCGATGCCTCTCCAGTAGGTAGATGGAAGGTGTTGTGCTCACTATGCCATCTCTCAGCAAGCATAGTCAACAATTCATGATTATCTCTAATGTAGGGTAACTATAGCAAGTACCCGAAGCCCATATCCCTCAAATCTACCTTGCTCAGATCATCTAGATCTCAGACAAATCGTAACCCCGTCACCTTCGGCGCTCTAATGTGTAGCACCGGGAAGTGCTCCTACAAACCAATAACCCTAGCAAGATGTCAGCACATATCATGATGGATGTCTAAAAATTAGTACAAAATATCTTTAAAAGTAAACATTGTCTAGACCCATGTCATTTTGCTCAAAAATGCTAAAAACATGTCAAATTTTTACTGGGCGATACTATTTTTTGCTAAAGTATCGCGTGATACTTTCTCTAATAATAGAGAAATAATATCTTCTTAGGTGATACTTCACATAGGATCACATGATAGTTTGTGAGTTATCACGTGATACTAGCTTACATACCCACGTGATACTATCTGGACCCACGAAGTATCGCGTGATAGATACTCTCAAAGGGGGTGATACTTGTAAAGTATCGCGTGACTTTTTGCCTAAGTAAAAAATTTGAAAATTTAAAAATTTTAAAAACATGTTTAAAATGCATGAAATGCTCATAATGACTCAACCAGGGGCAAGTCTTTTTGAAAACATACCGGAGCACCATACTGCGGAGGCCGGTTGTGCAACCGGGAGTGCTCAAATCAATGCCTGTGAACTGGAACTGCTACCTACTGGGCCATTTTCTCTCTCTAAGCTCTCAAAATTTTCAAATCACAATAAGACATGAATTTGAAAATGACATTTTTATCCCTTTTATAGCATTTTGACTTTTTGACCTAATTTTCAAAACTCCTCGAAATTGTGTGAAAATTGCACCCCTAGCTAATTTTGACATCTTGGATCCATTTTCGGACTCAAAATTAAAATTTGAGTTAATATTGATATTCAAAATCACATTTCAAATTTTCACCCTCTTCTACGCAGTTGGCTACCCATTTGAGGCCTAATCCTTTGACCTTTCTTGGGGCATCTTCCTTTCTTCACCCCCATCTCTTCCAAACTCCTAGTCTTTCATTCATTTTCATTCACTTCATCTCTCTAAGGTTTGACTTCATCTTTCCCAGTCAAACTGGGGCATCTCTTCATTGCTTGATGGTTATCCTATCTCTTCATCTTCGATTATGATTTCTAGTGCTTTGATCAAAGTTTATCTATTTTTCTATTCTCCTCTACCTGATTTTGATTTTGATTCTGAGGGGGCAGTACCTATCAGCTTCAATCTTTGATTCATCTTTATCATTTAGTTCAACTTGAGATTCTTATTTTGAGACTTGATTATCACTTAACAAAAATGGTATTGATCTTGTCTTTTGATTCTTATCTCTTATTTTGAGACTTGACTATCACTTAACAGCAATAGTGTTGGTCTTCCCTTTCAGCCAGTTTATTTTTGTCCTGGCATGTTCCCAGAATGATCACACATCTGGATTGTTTTGTGATCCCAAATCGATCTCACATTTCAATTCTTCTTTGACCACATGTGTTCCCAAAATGATCACACATTAGTCAAAGAGGGGCAAATGTATGCACCCTAAAATGGTCACCTAGACTTTGGGCTCCCATTCAGCAACTTATCAAATTCTTAAATCAATATTTTCAAAAATCAGCATTTTATCAATTATATCAATTTCATTGATCAAATCTTATTTTATCATTTTTTGATTATTTGCCTTGGGCTAACCATTTTATCCTAAAGTCTTTATTTATTTAAAAGGAATTTCCTCCCCTTTTAATAAATAAAAAGCCCCCCACTTTTCCTCTTATCCTAAGTTGCACAAATAAAGCATTATTCTTATTTTATAAAAAGGAGAAAAACACTTTTTGTCTCATATGGATACAAAAGTGAACTCTTATTTTCTCATTGGAAGATATTTGTGCACATTAATTTCTCCTCTTTGATGCTCCACCCTTGATTAAATCTTTTTCTTCTTAATCTCCATGGTCCATTCTTTCTCACTTCCTATAAAAGAAGAGCTCTCTTCCTCATTTGCATGATCAATCTTTTATGCTAATGTTATGCTGCATGTTTTCTAGGTCACTTTGGAGCTTTTGAAGATTTGGAGCATTCTTCGCTTTTGCATCTACATTCCATTCTTAGTTTCATTCATGCATAGTAGCTTCATGTTTATGCTTTCATAGTTTAGATTTCCTTTCAAGCTTTAGAGTAACTCATCTAGCTTAACTAGGAAGGCTTGGTAATATTTGTACTTTCCTTTTCATAGCATAGCTTGTACTTTCATTTCCATAGCTTAGCTTGCATCTCTCATTTCTAGCTTGCATATTCATCTTAATCTTGTTTGCATTTGCATTTCATAGTGATTCTTGGGGATATTGGCATTCTTGCCCTTGTCTTCATTTGAATCTCTCATTGTCTGGTTGACTAGCAAGGTCATTAGCTTAATAGCTCTAGCTGAGAGCAAAATTCAAATAATCTTGCAACTCCATGCATAGAGAGCTCTAGGTCGGTTTCTAAGGTTTCCTCTTCATGGATTCCCTTGGATATAATGACTTAGAGAAGTACACCATTTGAGTGTGTATAGTAGTCTTGTCCAAATTAGGCTGACGAATGTAACCTGTGTAGTGAAAAATGTAAGGCATACTCATTCCTCAGGTAGCCTGGGTAACTAGATGCTGAATGGGGATATGCTCCCATGCCTATATCTATAGTACATTTTCCCCAACAACCATGCTCCTACCTCTCCTATACAGAATCTCATGTAGCTCCTTGTACAAGTGGCACAGAAAGCACATTCCCTAGCTAAATCTCTAAGGCCTACTGAGCATCTCATAAAGGATATGTAACCCCAGTCGCACTAGCTAGAATCCTTGTTGGCTACAATCTAGAGAAGCGATGCAACCAATCAATCCTACTAAGACACATGCTAGTAGATAATCCTAGCTATAATGATGAATCATGTAATCCAAGGTGATGTGGCAATCCAGGATAGTGTTATCAACAAAGATCTTCCTTAGCGTTGTGATCCCCTCTACAGGATCCTAGTCATAAAAGACAATCTCTCCCACTATTGGCAGTCACAGGATCCTATACACATCCTCCAGTGTAATAGTGATCTCACCATTGGGTAGATGAAAGGTGTTATGCTCATTGTGAAACCATCAGTCAATATGGTCAACAACTTGTGATTAACATATATATCTGGCATAGTGATGAGCTTCCCCAGCCCACACTGATCAAGGATGACCAAATCATCCTGTAATAGGTATCACACCAGTCTCAGTTCCTATGGGTACGTACACCAAAAGATAGGATCAAGAAATCAAAGCTACAACAAGGAACACAAGGAGATACATTAGTAATCAACCTAAACCATAAGCAAAATTCATCTATACAAAGCATAAAAGCATCACAAAGTAGTCACTAAGTATCTCTACAATGCTACATATCAGCTACAACACAAGGCATCTTAAAAAAAAAAGAAAACTATACAAATTTGGCTCATACAATGAAACATCTAACTTAATATCATCATACAATGAAACTCAAAAAATGGTATGATACATTTCCTCAATTCGATGAAGTTCCCTATATCATACGATATGAGGGTACCCATCATATGATGAAATATAAATAAGCATGTGACACACATTACGAAGCTAGTTTATCATATGAAAGACTATAAAGAGGTCATGTGATGAAATTATTTCATTGCATAATAAAATAGGACAATAGACCTAAAACCATGAAAAAAATATCTAAAATCAATAAAAAAAAAATCACAGGCTGGAATTGACTACTTACTAATGCACCATATGCTCAAGGCCAGTTATGGCACCTCTAAAGCTCAAACCAGTGGTTTTAGATTGGAATCGACATTTTTATTTCTATGCAAGTCTCTATTCTCTCAAAGTCAACTGTAGAAAATGACCCCTCCGAGCCCTTTTTATGGATTTTGACATAAAATTCAAAGTGCTCAAAAAGCTGTAAAAATTGCACCCCTATCTAATTTAAATGTCCTGAATCTATTTTTGAGATCAAAATTAAAATCCTTTTTTTAATTTATTCAAATTGTAAAGTTAGCCCTTCTTGGCCAAACGTAGTTGACCACTAAGGCTATCACTTCCCGCTCACTTTCGTCTTCATTTCTCGTACCTATGAGGTCAATATCATGAAAATCTATCAAATCCAAGTAATTTCAACCTTGGTCCACTCTAGTCAACCTTGGTCAAACTATGGTCAAATCTAGTCAACAAGACCTCAAAACAACTCAAATCAAGCTCTAATTTATTTTGAATCTGATAGAAATCTAATCTTGTCCATTTGACATTGATTATAATTCTAATTTGTCCTCTTCATCAGTCAAGTCTTTCTTTGACCTCTTTGCCTCATTTCGATTTCAATCCTGAGGGGGCATGACAATACAACAAATCTTCTTCTGCAATCAATCTTAATCAGTTAATCAATTCAAGCTTCATGGCTTGGGGCATCTCATCTTCATCAAGAATCATATCAATTTGAGATTCTCTGCATCTCTCACTGAAAGAGTGATCTCATCACTTCATATCAGGTCACTCGGATAGATGTCTATTTGATATCTTAGGGCATATCATGTTCATCAAGACCCATATCAATTTGACATCATTCCTAGGGCATATCAAGTTCATCAGGATTCATATCAATCTGATATTTTCTCTCATTCAGTTGATTGGCTTCTTCAAAATCCTTGTCAAAGAAATTATTTCAAGCTCTTTAACATAGATCAGTTTCATCGCTTCATATCAAACTAGTTAGTTATCGTTATCCATGGATAAATATTTAGTCTCAAAGCAGTTATTTCAAGCTCTTTAACACTGATCAGTTTCATTGCTTCATATCAAACTAGTTAGTTATCGTTATCTATGGATAGATATTTAGTCTTGTCATATCATATTAGGATGGGTACTCTAGTCTCGCTCATCAGTCTATGTACTCAATCAAGTCCAGAGATGGTATCTTTAATCTTCAATCAACCTTCATTCGATCAAGTTCAAAGTCAGTTTCTCTTTATCAGAAATAGTTTCATCATTTCATATCAGGCTATTCTCCAATTTAGATGTTGTCTATTATTTGAATCAATGGACTACTTGTACATCGATTCAAAGAGGGGGAAATGTAATTACCTAAAATTTATCTAGTAAAACCTAAGCCCCTGATTTTGATCAAATCTGCCTCAAGTAAAATCCTAAATTTCAAAGGCATATTTTACTGGACATAATTATGTAAGAAACTTGGATAATCCCCCTTACATAATTAAATTATTTTCTAAAAATCAAGCATAAATCATTTTTAATATCAAATCTTGAAAATCATTTAATTGTCAAAATATTTCTTTTAAAATAAAGTCTTAGCACTTTTATTAAAGAAACCCATTTCTCACATGGGTGTGCAACTTAATCTTGAATAAATAACAATTAAAAAGGGGATTTTCTATTTTGTCTTATTCTCCAATCAAGCTTGTCCAATCAAAATTCTTGGATCCTCTCACAAGGATTGATCTCTCTCACCATTCATCTCTACTTAACATCTTTTGACTCTTTATCTCCACCCTTCATCCTTGAGGTAATTTCTTTAAATGGAAGCTCTTCCTTGGCTCAAGGGTTTTCATCACCTTACCTCTTCATGATCTTTTTAGTTTTCAAATTCTTAGTCTTAGCTCATAGCTCTCTTGAATTGTTAGCCTAGCTCATTTTCTAGTTTAATCTTGCATTGTAGCTTCATTATAGCTTTGCATTTGCATGTTTTAAGATCATCTTGGAGTAGTGAATGAAGTGTTGCATCTCCTCCACAATTGAAATCTTGCATTTTGGAGTAGTCAAGTTACTAATCCTTCATGCCAATTTGATGAGTATTATAAAAAGGTTTAAACTCGCTTCAACTAGGAAGCAATAAGCCACTTTTGAAGGTTTAACTTGTTTACTTAATGTGAACTCTTATAGATAAATTCTTGAGTTAATAGTTTGTTGAGTGTTGTTTGCATTTAAATTGAATACTAATTTTAAACCACACACTAATTAATATTAATATAATATTATACAAAATATTAAACATAATATTACATGAACATTAAACTTCATTAACATAATAAATCAATAATAATAACAATAAAATATTCTCCACTAATGTATTAGAAGCCTGGCAATACTCAAAGATGGAATTATTTCTACCCAAATAAATATAAATATAAATATAAATCTCTTTTTCAACTCTCGTGTATAAGACCTTAATTCATTTAACCAATCAAATGATAGAAAATTTATTTTTAAAAATTATAAAGTTAAAAATATTATATTTAAACTTTAGAAAGTATAAAATTTATAATAAAATATAAACTATAATAAATTCTAATTGGTCAAAACAATTCTATTTACTCACTAGTACTTGCCTCTAGTATAGTAATTAATTATAAATAAATACTAAATATAATTTTTATTTTAATATAATATTAGATAAATTAATTTATTTGAAAAAAATCAAATTAAAAAATAATAATAATACATATTATAAATTATAAATTTATATTAAATATATTAGTTGAGTATTATATAATATATATTTATTTTTATATAATGTAAACTATTACATATATTTTAAAAATATTATTATATTATGAAGCATATTTTATATTAAATATTTAATACATGATTTATTATTTAATTCTATAAATCTAAATTACAATTCAATATCATTTTTATATATAACATTTTCAATATAACATTATATACAATAGTTTGTTAAAATTGAGCAAAATTTTGGTAACAATATTGAGTGATAATGGAAGATGGCTTTCAAAGTGTCAAAAGAATTGTTACACACTTTTATCAAAAAAAATGTTGCACACTTTTTAATGTTAGGTAAATAAGAGTAATCCTTCTAGAGGCAGCTATTGCACCTTGAAATTTAAAGAAAATAGGCGCCTTGAGAAGGATTACTCTCAGCGTATAATATATATATGCTAGTAGCAGTCGCAGCGCAACATAGAAGACAGTTTATGATTTCTAATGTTTATGTATATGGCAAAAAAATCAAATCAAATCAATTTGTTAGGGCAACAATTAGGAAATAATGTTGTAAAATAAAAAAATATTATAGATATAGTTATAAATTATAAATTATTAAAATAATTTGAAATAGGGTGAGAGTTAGGGTTAGTGGTGTAATACCCCAAAAATGGGCTATAGGTTCATTAACCTCTTACATCTTCAAAATCGAACGAAATCGACATCAAAGTCCTAACCTAAGGCACATCTACACATTATCAAATCTTAATTGATTTTATCCTAAATTCTGCATCAGGGAATATTTCCTAAATATTCCTAATTTATCTAATTATCTTTAATTAAATATTATTTGGTAATAAATGTTATTATTTATCCTAAAGTTGATTAATTGAATATGATGAATATTTAATTAATTAATTTAATTTTTCCACTTAATTATTTAATTAGATTTAATTGCATTTATTCCTAATTAATATTGTTTTTAATTTTGACAATAAATCAAAAATCTTATGACTAATTGATTAAATTCCTATTTAATTAATTAAAGTCAGTTATCAATATTTAATAATATAGTTTTTGAATAAAGTTTGATTTAATAATTGATTAACCCATAAATCAATTGTTTTAATTTCAAAAATCAGTTAAGTTGAGGATAAATCACTTTATTTATTTAAATAATTCATAATTAATTGTGCACATTCAAAGAGCAGTTAAACTCAAAATCAGGAAATCAATGCAAGTTGTTAACTTTTGGAAACTCAACATTCTATTTTGAGCTCAAAGCTGATCTAAACTTCTGATTTGAGTTAAAAATTTGTTCTTGCATGATTTTGTATGATTATGTGAGTTAATCTTCTCTGATTTCTTGTTGACTCAAAAATCAACCTGAGTTCATCAAGAGTGATTTATGGCTTTTCTCATGCACCTCCAAAGCCCTGGATTTCTATAAAATCAAGGCTTCAGCTCTTCTAAAAGGATCCATGAAATTGCATCCTCATGTAATGTCCCCACCAGGGAACCCATAAGGAATCAGGTCTTATGACCAAAAATTGCAACTAACAAATTTTTTCCTAACATTACATCATTATTGCTTCACATTTACATTCCTTAAGGTTCCCTTAATGAATTCATTTGCTAACATATTTACATTAATTATCCAAATTGAAATTCCATTTCCTTTCTTTACTTTCACATTTAGAACTTAAGAGATAGGGTAAGAAAATAACATTTCATTTACAATTATATTTCGTACTTTATATACTAATTTCATTTCTCCTTCCTACACATTGAATAACAATTCATTACAAATTACATTTTAACCTTAGCATAATAAACATTTTCTTGTATTGCAACAAAGGAGAGATAGAAAAGATAATTTCAACATGACATAATATATTTCCAACTTTGATATTTCAAATAACAACCCTTGGAACAAAAGCCTAAAACTATCCCTCCCAATTACATGGCTTTTCTTTTTCAATTACAACTTTCTAATAATAGATCACATTACAATAACAAGTACATGAATGGCCCAAAGGCATTACAAACATATCTTTTCATCTTTCCTTTTGAATAAAACATAATACAAAATACAATATTTGCATCAATACATAAATTTGAACGCATCCAAGTCACGAACCACGAATAGGACCTAGAAAGATTTTTTTTGCCACCCAACCATGTGAAACTGGTGAAGTTCCACCCCCCATGCTAGGAGATAGAACCAAGATACTCACAAGACCCTAAGCAATCTAAGGCTCAAAAGATGAAGAAATCCAAGACTAAAAAAGAACATAAAATATCACCATAGTATAACATAGAGGTCAAGGTTCTAGGATACACCTAAGTGAGTGTCATCACACAACCTATGTATTGGGATCCTCCCTGGCAACCATGTAACCTCAGTCCCACCTTTATGAATAGGGATCCACCCTGGTAGTTATCCCTTGTCCCGGTACTCCAATCAGGTTTGTGTGGCCATTATTATATTCTCTTTCATTATCTTTTGAATCCCCCCTTCCCAGGTTAATTTTTAAGGTTATCACTTTTTACAAACCCACCCATAGGATCATCTGGCAACCACTTTAGGGTTCCAAAACCTATGGTGAGCCACTAACTTGAGGTTCCTATTCCCTTACCCCACACACACACAAGCCATGAAAACCTCAAGTAATCTCAAAAAGATCCATCTCTTAGGTCTAGGGAACCCTCCAGTGCACTCAGGCCACCCAAACAAGTTCTAACCTTATATTACAGACTCTACCAAAATCCAAGTATGATCAAAAGCTTAAAATCAAAACCATGTATAGAAATTCATTAAACATAACATAAAACTTCCCACATGCATTTACACAACATTCCATAGTTTATTTCAAAGATATAGGAAAATTCCCATGTGCCTGAAATCTGGCTAAGTCTAAATTTTAAGAAATCTCAAAATTAGAAGTTGCATCTTAACTCCTATGAATCTGAAACTTATCCCAATCATCCCAGAAGGTACCTAAACCCTTTATACAAGTATAACTTAAACTATAAGAAATTAAAGTACGTAAACTTATAATTGTATAAAGTTTGCCTAAACCCTAACCTAGGATCAAACTGTGCATTTGTTTTGTAGTCCTGCACATTGGTTTCTTGTAACTGCACATTTGTTCAAGTTTCCTATGCATTTGTTCAAGGTAACTGCGCATTTGAACTAGGTCACTACACATTTGTGAGATCAGACTACACATTTGTTTAATAGAGTTACACATTTGTTTAAGGTGCTTGCGCAATTGTTCAAAGTAATTGCGCATATGTTAAAGATAACTGCGCGTTTGTACAGAATGCTAGAAAATTAAAAAAAAACAACTAATAGTTTCGACTTGCGGGTAAAACTAGGCATTATGGGAGCCGTGGAAGCCTAATCTAGGCAAGACCCATTTGAGATCTCCCAGTTTCCATGCTAATATGACCCTCCAACTATGATTACCAACCATCCAAACCTACTCAAAACTTGGGCAAATAAAAGGTGGTGCAAAACTAACATGAACCAGCAAAGATGAACAATTGTTCTAAGGCTTGAAAATACTCCTAAACATTCAGAATAAGAAAGTAGAAACAAAGAAGGCACCATGAACTCTATAGCTTCTGACAAATACATAAATGAGAACCAACTAATATATATCAAATAATAGTTTTGGAAGAGTTTGCAAATACATAAGAATCCTCACATCACAAAATAGTATAAATTTAACTTTTAAACTGCAATCCATGGAGAAGACAACCAAAATATAATTACACACAGGAAAAAAAACAAAAGGATCATCTCCAGGATAGATCTTACCTAGAGTCCTGTGAAGATCAAAGCATTGGAGAGAAGAAGATTCAAACAACCTCAACCCATCCAATCACTCCTTCAGATTCCTTCTGAAAGCCACCAATTCCAGCCTCTTCCAGGAGCAAACAACAAGACAATCCCAGAGAATAATAAATTCTCTTCTCACCACTATAATTTTTCCTATAAAAGTTTTCAACCCAAAGGAAATATCTCTCCTTCAATCCTGACTCCTGATCATCCCCCTCAAATCCAAAACACAAATATTTAACCTCCAACTATATGGTTGGAGGAGTTGCTTTACAGGAAGCAACTTCTCTAACCTCCATAGTTGGTTGAAAAATATAATCAACATCTCCCGTAAACAATAATAAAGCTTTTGTTAATTTGAATTAAAAAAGTCTCAAAAGAAAACCATAACAAGAAAACTCAACAAATAACTATCAAGTAAAACACATAGCACACATGGAAACCAACTAGCCTAACTTCTAGGAGGTCTCGAGTTCAACTCCCTCCTAGATGGATAATTTTATTACAAAAAGACATTTCCCTTTTATTATAGTTATTTTTACTTTTTATTTAATACATTTATTAAATATACTTTATTTCACTCACTTTATTTACTTAAATAACATACCATTTACAAATAATGAAAACATATAATTATTATTATTATTTATATAAGCAAGGATATATGCATGTGTACCCACATATACACCTACCTATATAAAATACAAACAATTATAACATAATTATTATACATATTAAACAAATTAATTCTAACTCATAACATAAAATCAGACCAACATCAATTCAAGTTCATAACATAAACTGCATTCTACTTTCCCAACTAGGATAACTTCCTAAACAGAATTCTAAGTCCATGGGTAACCTTGAGAGTAGCTTCATTATATCTCCACACAACAACAATTCAAGGATTTTGAAGGCATGCTCAGACTTGTGTAGCCAGGTGGAATGATGCCTGGTACCTACATCCTGCATCTTGCATCACCAACTGATACGCATACACACACACACACACACACAAACACATATATATATATATAAACAGACAGTGCCAAACAAGGAGGGAGAGTGCGACATTGTGTGGATCTCCCATAGGAGTAACTACAACTACCCCTCCTCATCCTACACTCACATCAACTAGTGAACATTAAACCATAATAGGGTTAGTAGGGTTAGATCATAATATAAACATCATAACACCAATCAATGTAAAACATTTTACTAATAGTTCATTTCTAACCATTCATCATTAGATTATAACTAATTTAATATTTCCCAATAAAATACACTAACCAAATATATATATATATGTTCAAATGTCTCATAAAATGCTAGCTAAATAATAATCATAGTCCATCATAAAATCCAAAGTGCCAAAGCAATAGTCCTATCAATCTAACATAAGAAGATGCTAGGGTGGGCATTACACCTCATGCTGGAGAATTGGTGATCGAAGAATCCATCTTTAGGAATCAAAGCTGTTGTGAGATTTTCATTATTTTTGAGCATTCATATCATTTAGCATATCAATTCTTAGATTAATTGCATATCCTATCAGTTTTCATATATTCTAGCTTAGATTCATACAATTTCTCATTCTTATTGCATAGAAAATACAAAAATATAGATTAAATCTGCATTCATATATTTTTTCAAATCTTTGCATTCAAATCCTTCGTTTATGTGTTGCATTTTCACTGATCTCGATTCTAATCTAAGAACATCATACTCGCACCTACTAGAAGGCAGTAAATCGCCTAGTTAGCATAGTTTCAATTACTTGCAGATTTCAGTTTTTGCTAACCTCTAATGTTTTACTGAAGTGTTGTGTTCACAGCTAGGTACAAAATTCACACACACATTTTTGGCACCCACCATGGGGCCCTAAAATGGGTTTCCTTTCTATTCTATCAGTCTTCTATCATTTCTCTATCAAAACTCCCCTGCTCCTGCCTGTTCTAGTGTTTTTGAGATTAAGGGTTTCAAGTTTTTTTTAAGATTTGGTATTCTCTACAGGATGTTATTTTTTGTTTCTTTTTTGTCTGCAAAAAAGAAAAAAAAAATTAGGACTTTTTCTATCAAAACTATGATTTTTAATTTTCTGACCATACTCTCGTACATCTCTATACGGATTCTCGCATGAGATTTTTCACAGTACTGCGTGACATTTTGTTGGTTTATCCTTTTCTCGCATAGGACCACATCCTGACTCACGTGACATTTTGCTGGTTTCGCACTTCCTCGCACAAGACTTCATCCTTCATCGTGTGAGACTGTACTTCCTCACACGGGACCATATCCTGACTCCCATGAGATTTTGCTATAGAGACACAGAATTTGTAGATTTGTACTTTCAGATTATTGATTTCTAATGCTCATTGTTTGTTGTTGATTGGTCCTTATTTTGTACGTTCGGATGTGTGCTAAATTCTAGATTGTAGAGAGTTGGACCTAAGGTATCCTTCTCAAGCTAATAATATTTCAATTTGGATTAAAATAAATTCTCACGTGTCAAGCTTGTGTGACTTTTCTTGCTTTATATCACAGACTTCATTTTGGGCTATAAAACGAACATAGATTTTCTTTCTACATAGCTGTTACATATAGTAAATAGGCCCTATGAACACTATTTGTAGATGATCTTGAGAGATTGAGCTTCTTTCGCTTGTTTATTCATGCGAAGCTCCTCTTGATGAAGGATCCCCTTGTAGGTAGGGAAGGTTACTGAGAGCGTCTCACGTTCTACTAGATTTGCATGTCTTCAACTTTTGATTGATACATTCTCTCTCTGGAGGGGTTGATAGATCATAAGCGGTTGATGTCATAGATCTTTGTGAGATAATCTTGGTCTTAGCATGTCGAATTAATCTATCTACTTTGTTTTGGTTAAAAGTGAAAAGGCTAGAGGACTATGCTCTACTCCCTTTTTGGGTAGTATCAAAAACTCAGATCCTTGAATCTTGAACCAGTCTCCATGTGGTATATTTTGTGAGTCACCTTTAGAGAGGGTTAATCATAGTGGGAATTCCCTTAATTGGGTCAACCATGTGGATGAAACCTCAAGCGGTAATAGCCATTTTTTCCATGGTAGCAGCAACCGCTATATAAATGTCCTGTGGAGGAAATCTTCACAGGTGTGGTCTCTTGTTGGGCTGTCAGATCTCCCTAGAAGCTCTTGATTTATTAATTTCTTAGACTGTGTCAAAACCCCAGTGCACCTAGATTGGAGTTCACCCTCTCGAGATCAAAAAATTTGCAAAGTCAGACCCTTACTACAAACCCTAGTGAGGCCAAATTTTTCATTTTCTAGGAATATGTGCGTTATTGAAAAACTTTTTGGAACATACACAAGTAGTATTTCTAGGGATTAGCACAATAAGTCACTATTGCTTGTTCATGCACAAGGTTTCTTTTGCCCTTGTTCATTGTTTTTAGACAATTGCTTGCTTCCCTTGATTGCTATTTTAAGTGCTTGATATCTTCTTGGCTACTTGAAATGAAATGTTACACAGATCTTCAAAATTTGCAAACAATCTGATACTGAAACACTCAAAAATTGCAAAATTTGAGCAAAAATCCTTTCCTGGAGTGAGAACTGAATATTCTGTCAGAGAATAGCCAACACTATGTCTTGAAATCTATGCCTCAAAATCTATGCCAAAACTATCAAACTGTGTCCTTTTATCATGCGACATTTCATCTTTCTGAGCATTCTTTTGCATGAGATAACACATTCTCACACGCAACTTGGTACTTCCTTGCAGGACACAGCATTCTCTCACGTGAACCTATCCTAAAATTTGCAAAACATAGAGCTTGTTACTACCAATTGGTCAACTTTCTACCAGTTCTGAGTTTTGTCTAGGGTCTGTATGCCTATTTTCCTATTGCACACTATCTGAAACTACATGTCTAGAGTTGAGAAATGAATCCTGGAATCTACCAAACAAATCATTGCATCAAAAATAGAGCAAAGCCTATAACAAATCCATTCATTTTCCTAATGTGGTCTCTTGAGTCTGATCTAGCCTTCTAAGTTATCAATTTGAGTCTTTTTCATCTTGTGGCAAAACCTTGTCAAAATTATCTTCAAAATTCAATCTTTTTACTAAACGGCTAAGTGTTGTGAGCTTGTGCCTACCATTTTTTGGGTGTCTACCCACACTACTGTGGTACACTATCCTTCATTTACATTTGATCTAATCTTTAATCAACTCAATCTTGACAAGGTTACATCATTCAATCTTCTTGAATCAATTCATTCTTTAGTTGTCTTCATCTTATTCTTTTGCTTCACCCAAGGTTAATGGTGGAAACTAGAGCTTCATCACATAATAAATCTAGAGAAATATCCCATACAATACCTCTGAATACTCTCCAGGCTCCAACTCTTGAACAACTCTACAATTCTAGTCTTTACAAAGATGATGGTCTTAGTAATTTTTGATTGAAAATTGGTTACGTACCCCCTCTATCAACTCATGAAGGTAATCAACAAACCCCTCCTCAATCTAATCTAGGGAGCCCTAAAACTCCTAACATTTCTCACAGAAGGAGACAACATGGATCTCAAGGACACCAATCTCAACATGGTATAGATCAAGAACCTACACCTTCTAAAATTGCTCAATATCAAAATGATGATAACTTCAAAAGAATGATGAAACATTTCTTGAAGGAAGATAGAGAAGCATACTTTCTAGAGTTAGCTCATCAAGGAGCTAAACTTCCTCCAAACTTTAATGTGGAAGATATCATTACACATGACGAAGAAATTCCTATCATGGCTATGATGAAACAAATGCATGCCATGTAAGTCAAACTTAACAAACTTGAAAAAGAAAAGGAACCTAAGGAGTTCTCCATGGAAGCTCTATGCCCTTTTCCATTTGATAAAGACTTGTACATGCCACCATTCCCTAAAAAAGTGGAAATGCCTAGGTATGATAAGTATGATGGAAACTCTAATTCTCAAGATCATGTTAGAGAATTCTGTACTCAATCCATGGAGTTCATGCACGAACCAACCTACTTAATGCATCTCTTCCCTTGATCTTTGGGAGGGTGAGCCATTCATAGGTTCTCAAAAATGCCTCCAACTATAAAACTTTTGAGGAGTTAATCAAACTATTCTATCAGCAATACTCCTACAATATTCAACATCTGATCACCATGATCAACATCTGCAATCTGAAACAATATCCAGGTGAACCATTCCTGACATTTCTCAAAAGATGGAGGAAGAAATTTTCTCTATATGCTAGACCCATTCTAGAAACTGAGAAGCTAGAAATCTTCATCAACAATCTTGTTCCAAAACTCAACTACCACTTGCAAATGCAAAATCATACATCCTTTGATAAAATGGTAGAAAATGCAATCAAAATTGAGAAAGTACTTGTGCAAAAAGGAGACATATCACTTCAAAAGGACAAGTATGAATCTGGATCTAGCTCTAAAGACAAAGGCAAAAATTGGAACAAGAATAAAGGTGTTTTCACTGATGGCATTGTTGATAATATTCATGCCCCATCTACGGCACCTACTTTCAATCTCACTATTGGCACCCAAGCCATCAAAGTTACTAAACCTAAAAAATTTGAATCTAATAAAGAGTCATCTGATTATAGACCTTGGGCTACAAATCCTAATAAAAAATTCACTCCTCTTGGAGAGTCCTTTGAATCTGCCATGAAAACTCTATTGGCAAACAAAATCATCTACTTGCCTGAGATGAAAGTCTTTGATCCTAAACCTAAACCGAAATGGTGGAGGGAGAATGACTTCTGTGAATTCCATCATAATAAGGGTCATAAGACTAATAATTGTATTCTCTTGAAGCACATCATACAAGACAAAATTGATAAGGGAGACATCATGATTGACAATCATAAGAGCAATAATGATCATACAACATTCACAGAACCATTTCCTAAACATGGTAAAGAAGATTCTTCTTCTTATCCTAATATGGGTGCTAAAGTCAATTATGCCTACTCTAGAAACAATGTTGTCATCAAGATGGTTGAACCATGCCTATTTGAGCAATGCAATGTCATCACAATTGTAAGAAAAGATAGAGAAAATCAATCAGCTAATGTAGTTACTCGATCACAAGCTCAAGCACACCTACAAGGATAAATACTAGATTCATCCAATAGCCCTAAGGTGCCTTTCAATCTTTCATCTACTTCTAAATAGAAGGCCGCATCTAAATCTTCAAATCCTAAAGACATGAGGCCTACTTCATATAGTATTGTTCAACAACTCCAGCACTCAAATGCAAAAATATCCATGTTTGAGTTGCTTCGGATATCTCTAGCTCATAGAGCCATTCTAGACAAAGCTCTGCTTGGACCCAATGTTCCTGACGACCTTGATTTAGATAGATTCTAGACTATGGTTGGTCATCTTACGTCTCCATAGTATATTTCCTTTTCAAAGGAAGATGATAACTCCTTGAGTCATCCGCATAACCAGCCCTTGCATATTGAAGTCTTGATCAAAAACTGTCGTGTCAAATGTGTGTTGATAGATGGGGGCATTGGTCTAAACATTTGTTCTTTCAGCTTGATTACACAATTGGGATTTTCAGAAATGGTCATTGATCCTAGAAAGAAGATAACTATCAAAGCATATGATAAGCAAGAAAGATCTTCTAAAGGAACAATTGTCTTACCTATCAGAGCAGGTCCTGTCATCAGAAATACTATATGTCAAGTTCTTGATCTACCTTTGGCTTACAACATCCTTATAGGGAGACCCTGGATACATGAAATGAAAGCTATTCCTTCTACATATCATCAGTGTTTTAAATTTTCTTATGAAGGAGTAGAAGTGACAATTCCAACTGATCTATATACAACTTGCAATACATTGAAAGAGAGTGTTGATAAACTTGTTCCTAATAATAGGGAATATTCAACTAAGCAGCTAGACATTGCTTCAACATCCAAGATGGAAGACATTGCTAAAGAAGTTAAAATCAAAGAAAATGGTATGGGAGAATATACTCTAGAGCCAGTCTTATCTTTGACATCTCTCCCTATCTCTCCTAAGTCTTATGGAGAAAATCTAAAATAGTCTAAAAAGGAGTCTAAAGAACCTCTGGAAGCATATAAAGGAAATTTTGTTGCAGAACAAGTATCTAAATAGGATTTTGAAGAGGATGAAACTATTCTTGCATGGCTATACAAAGATGAACCCAAATCTCAAGTTGTTCAAAAATGTGATGTTGAAGCTCCCAAGACCCCTTCCAAGTAATATGGACCAAGGGATAAATTGATCACAAAAATGGGATATAATGGAAAAGGACCTCTAGGACTACAGGGTAAAGGTCTTTTGTCACCTCTTGACCATTGTGGCCAAGCAAAAAAGAATACAACAGGTCTAGGATATAAGAAGAAGTCTTTCTATATTAGCAAGAAATCTCCACATGTCTTAGAACAAATTGAGCCATCCACAGCAAGTCAACTAAAGGGAGACACAACAGAACAATCTGATAGTGATGATTTAGACACCACTAAAGATTTCATTCCCTATGAGTGTTTGCCTAAAGAAATCAAAGACCTCCTTGACGCTAAAGATGATCCAATAAAAATAATTAATGTAGTAGAAAGGCAAGAACCTACTATAGAGCAAGAGATAGTTGCACCACAAGAACCAGCTAATCTTGAAGACAATCAAATAGACAAAGAGGAAGGTGGTAGTTATTCTGAGATAGATTCCCATGAGTATGAATTCAAATTAGAATCCGAGGGTAACCCTTCTTGGGGTATTCACCTTGACTTTACTCATGTTCTTATATTTCCTAGAGGCATAGATGAAGAATCTAATGACTTTGAATGGGGAGCCATTCCAGAAGAAGATGAGCTTATTACAAAAAATCATGTTGATGTTATTCACCAATATGCACCTAAACCCAACGTAAGTCTAGAGTGAAATGATGAACTTATTGAGTCTGATCCACCAATGGCTGAAGTGGATTTCCACAATGACATTGAGCCTATTCACAAATTGAATGTCTTAAGTTGTAATATCACCTTTGAACTTGAATGTTAGGTTAGGACCAATGATGACAGATCCATATCCATAAACACCCTTTCCCAATCTTTCACCACTTTGACTATCAAATGCCCTGACCTTCTTGACATAACATCTACAAACTTGAACCAAGGTATTTATACCTTTCCTAATGACTATGCCCTTGCTTGCTACCTAAATGCATTTGAGCCTATGAGAACTTCCATCAGTGAACTGAGCGTTAGCATGATGGAGTCAGACATCAAGTATCTTAGTCAGAAAAATAAGAATAAAAATAAAAAGAAAAGGAGTTCTGAGGGTGAAAACCACTTTGTGGCAGTCTTAGAACCTACAAAAGTAAAAATAAAAGATGTATCCAAAGGTGAAAACCTCTTTGAGGTGCCTAAGGATGAGCTATTTGATGTCCTTCCAAGTCATTTATAAGATAGATCTCCAGTTCTAATTGAGCCTACTCAATCTATCAAATTGGGAACAACAGAAGAACCCTAGTTGATCCATGTAGCACAATCTTTATCAGAAGAGGAAAAGAAAAAATTTACCACATTCTTAACAAAAAAGAAGATCAATTTCACATGGACGTATTCAGATATGCTAGGTTTGGATCCTAATCTTATAATGCACCATTTGTCTATAGCTCCCAACATCAAACCTGTTAATAAAAAAATGAGAAAGATGCATCCACATGTTGCACTCTTGGTAAAAGTTGAATTAGAGAAACTACTAAAAGCTAGATTCATCCATGTTATTGATTATGCTGAATGGATCTCTAATATTGTACCTATTTCAAAACTAGACAAATCTATAAGAGTATGCACAAATTTTAGGGATGTAAACAAAGCATGCCCTAAGGATGATTTTCCATTACCTAACATTGATATGATAGTGGACATGACTGGGGGCTTTGAGATGTATTCTTTAATGGATGGATTTTATGGATATAATCAAATAAAAATTGCTCCAAAGGATCAAGAGAAAACTGCTTTCACATGTGCATGGGGCACCTTCTGTTGGAATGTGATGCCATTTGAGCTTAAGAATACTGGTGCTACATATCAGAGAGCTATGACATCTATCTTTCATGACATGATGCATCGAACTATGGAGGATTATGTTGATGATACTTTGACTAAATCTATGATTAGAGCTGAACATCTAAATGACTTGAGCAAGATACTAGACATAATGGAGAAATTTAGTCTCTGACTAAATCCTAAGAAGTGTGCTTTTGGTGTCACTTTTGGAAAGCTTTTAGGCTACATTATTTCAAAGAAAGGAATTGAAGTAGATCCAGCTAAAGTAAAGGCTATCATGGAGATGCAACCTCCCAAGAATATCAGTCAAATGAGAACATTACAAGGGAGAGTTCAATCTATTAGATGCTTCATATCTCAGCTAGCAAACATATCACAACCTTTTACAAAGACATTACATAAAGGTGTGACCTTTGCATGGAGCGAGGAATGTGAAAAGAATTTTAATCATATCAATAAATATCTATCAAATCCTCCTATCTTGATGCCTCCCATTCAAGGGAATCCTTTGATCTTATATGTCTCCACTATAGATACATCACTGGGGGCATTGCTTGCACAGCATGATGAGAACAAGAAGGAAAGAGCTATATACTATATCAGTAGAACATTGGTGGCATATGAAAAGAACTATTCTATGATTGAAAAGGCTTGTTTGACTGTGATCTTTGCATCACAAAAATTGAGACATTACATGTTGGCTCATACCACACATTTGGTAGCTAAGATTGATCCACTAAAGTACCTATTAAGAAAAGCTGCCCTCATGGGTAGATTGCCCAAACGGGTCATGCTCTTAAGTGAATTTGACATTGAATATGTTGAAAGAAAAGCTATTAAAGGCCAAGTTATTGCTGATCAATCAGATGCACCTTTTTTTGATGACACACAAATGCAAATGGAATTTCTAGATTCCTCTATCATGAATCTTTCTTCTAGAGAATGGCAGTTATTCTATGACGGCTCCTATACACAAAATTGATCTAGAGCAGGCATATTGTTCATAAATCCTCAAGGATACTCAATCCTAAAAGCATTTAGAATCAAGTTTCCTTGCACAAACAATATTGCTAAATATGAAGCCCTTCTTAATGGCATGAAAATGGCAATTGAGTGGAGAGTAACAGAATTAGACATTCATGGAGACTCACAACTTGTTATCCATCAAGTCAATGATGTGTACCAAATGAAAGATGAAAAGCTTATTCCATAAAAGAGAATGGTAGATGATCTAAAGAAATATTTCATATCTATCACATTTGAAAAAATTCCTAGAAAAGAGAATAAGGTTGTCGATGCAATGGCAACACTATCTACCTTATTATAGTAGCCTGAACATGAGCTACGCTATGAGTTCCTGGTGGAAGCACTATCTTATCCTGCATATGATTCCCTTGATACCCACATGATTTGCATTTTTGTAGGTCATGATTCATCTAGATATAAAAAACTATTCTCCTATCTCAAAGACCAAATCATTCCTGATACCTTTAACCTCCATGAGAAGAGATACCTTATCCGCAATGCTTCCCAATATGTTATCATTGGTCATGATCTGTACAAATGAGGTCTAGATGGTACGCTACTTAGATGTTTAGAATGGGAAGAGTCTCTACATGTGCTAGAGGAAGTCCATGATGGTATTTATGGGTCACACTCGAATGGTTTAACACTAGCTCTAAAACTTATTAGGGTTGGGTACTATTGGCCAGAAATGGAGAAAGAGTCTATCAAGTTTTCTAAGAACTGTCAAAAGTGCCAAGTACATGGTAATTTAATTCATGCTCTAGGGAGAGATCTAATTCCCTTTACTACACAATGGCCTTTTCACCAATGGGCATTTGATCTTATAGGAGCCATACATCCTCATTCTTCTAATGGACATACCCATATAATCACAGCTAAAACTTATTTTACAAAATGGGTAGAAGCGGTCCTTTTGACACAAGCAACTGAAAAAAAAATATCTATGTTCATCTTGAACTACACCATATGTCGGTATGGTATTCCACATTCTATAATCATAGATAATGGTGGACAATTTAAGAACAAAGACTTGGATGATTTATGTGCCAAATTCAAGATTACACAACATTGGTCATCTATCTACTATCCTCAAGGGAATGGACAAGCAGAGGCTTCTAACAAGAATCTATTGAAAATCTTACACCATACAATTAATAAAATAAGAAGAGATTGGCATCTCATAATCAATCCAGCTCTCTGGGCCTACAAAACAAGTATCAGAATGCCTACTGGGGCTACACCTTTCACTTTAGTTTATGGGTCTAAAGTGGTACTGCCTATCGAGGTTGAAATCCCATCACTAAGAATCAAAATGCATGGTCTAGTAACTGATGATGACTATAGAGTGTCTAGGTTGCAAGAACTTGAACTACTAGATGAGCACAGACAAGTAGCATATGATCATCTCATAGTATATCAGAAGAGAATGTCTAGAGGTTACAACAAAAAAGTCAGACACGGAGAATTTCAAGTTGGCAATCTAGTCTTGAGAGAGAATCCTAAAAATCAATCACATAGAGAGCGCAACGGGAAGTGTGAACCCAACTAGCTGGGTCCCTTTGTTATCACTACTACTTTTGGCTCTTGTGCCTATCAACTCTCAATGACTAAAGGAGAATAGCTCTGAGAACCAATCAATGTTCTCCATCTGAAGAAATTCTATGCCTAAGGCATTTAGTGTATGGTAAAATATCTTGAAAAAATAATAAAAATTGGAAAAAGTCCTGAAAACAATGAACATCTTGGTGAAAACCTAGAAATGGGTGTCTTGATGATTCACAAAAAAAAAAAAAAATTGAAAAAATGAAAAATACAAAAAAATGAGAAAAGAAAAAAAGTGCCTTGGTGAAAACTTGGAAATAGGCACCTTGGTAGCAAAAATAGAATCTCTGCCAAGATGGTGAAAACTCGAGAAACGGGTGCCACTTGTTTCAAAATGCTCCATCTATCAGCACAATCTTGGTCTTTCCCTACTTTCAGTCTTGCTTTAGTTTGTACATATCTCCCGATTTGTTCCTGCTTTCCTGTTTTCAATAAGTCGGTTGGTACACCAATTGGCTCAAGCATCTATATCCTATCAATGCCTAACACTTGGGGGAAATCAAAGTCATATCCTATGGCCTCCAATGTATTTTAGATGTATCATATCCAGTCAGAGTCCTTTGAAGCTTCGTCCAAGTCATTCAGCCTATCTCCTCTCCAGAAAGGATTTTTCCTCTACAACAACACAATCAAACATCAAATTGAAAACAAACTATGCTTTTACATGCTTTTATCTCCTTGTATGCTTACTGATTCACATTGAGATTTTTTGCATATTATGTCCCTTCAAGCTCTTCGATGATGTCCTTTATAGGATTTAGAGAGTGATGACTGGGGACATAATCTTTTCTTTGTTTTCTGCTTATATGTGAAAATCTAACAACTTTGGAAATTCTGGATTGAAATGGTGTCCATCTATAAGAACCTCCATCTCATATTGGATGGCCATGAGTACCTCAACCATTGATACCTGGAAAATTCAAGGAAGTTTGATCTAACTATTGTCTTTTTGAGTGAGTTCTTTCTCCTACTATGAAATGCGATCTTGCCTAAGGATGTGAATGATAAAGGGTCACTATGGGTAATTCACACTCGATTTAGAAGGATCTCTTGACTGCTTGATGTGTTTGTAATGTAAGGTATATTCTGGTCATCATGATGTTTATGTTCTGATACTTATAGAAATTGCTATATCAAAATGGACATGATATTCAGGTCATCCTGGTGTTTATGCCTTGGTGCTTATATCAAATCCGACATTCTGAAAATAAAATCAATATTCATATGTCCATGGTTGCCTAACTAGTGGGTGTTGTATTGATTCTTGCACATACAAATCAATAATCATATGTCTATAGTTTCCTAACTAGTGGGCATTGTATTGATTTATCTGGTTACCTAAAAAGTTCAATGATGATAACAAATCGACACATGATTAGTGACTAGGTCCTAGGTCTTAGGTTTACATTTCATTTTGCACTTTGCATGATCTCACAAATTGCTTGAACACTTAAATGATTCTTCAAAACCAAAAATACCAAACATGGCACAAGAGCTAAATCTTACACGAAGGTCCATCCAACGAAATAGCAAGTAGAATCCTTTTTCAAGATCAAAATCAAAATCTGAGATCATTTATATTGTCAACTACTTGCACAATCAACCTTCAATCATCATAAAAATCTAGAATTCAACTTAACTGATTATCATACATCAGGCTATCAAAATTTCAACTTGGTCAACTATGGTCAACTCATGGTTTAACCTAGTCAAACTTGGTCTCCATGACCTCTAAATGATGCAAAATGCTTTCTCGAACATGTATAACCACTTCTCAAATCAATTAACATGCTTCTAAACTATAACGCTAACTTTTCTTCTCAGATTTCAATTTTAATCCCGAAGGGGGCATGGTATTGCACATCATTCAAAGTCTGTAATATAAATCAGTAATCAAGACAAAACCACATCTAGTTGCTGATTCATCTAAAGTCCTCATCTCTTGGGGAAAATCTATTGCAATCTGGTATCCTAAATCTATCTTGTAAACTGTATCAGCTTTTGTAACTATCAGTTCATTAGTGTCATTTCCTTGGTTCTTCGTAACTGATGGGTTCAGGATGTGATACCAATATGATTCATACAAGGACATTTAGGTTTGGAATTGGTCACTCACTTCTTCGCAATCATAAGGTTCAGAATCAGGCATTTTGGCACTTTTTCGTAATCACTGGTTCATTGCTGATATAGTTAGTATCATCTCGATTCCTGGTCATCCTAGACCTGGGTCGGCATCTTTTTCCAATCTTTCAATCAGTTTCTATCTCGAAATCGGTTCATCTTTCAAATCAGTATCATACATCTTTATCATACATAGACTATTCTTTGAACCACTACGCTTTGCACAGTGATTCAAAGAGGGGCAAAATGTAATACCCCAAAAATGGGCTATAGGTTCATTAACCTCTTACATCTTCAAAATTGAACGAAATTGACATCAAAGTCCTAACCTAAGGCACATCTGCACATTATTAAATCCTAATTGATTTTATCCTAAATTCTACTTCAGGGAATATTTCCTAAATATTCCTAATTTATCTAATTATCTTTAATTAAATATTATTTGGCAATAAATGCTATTATTTATCCTAAAGTTGATTAATTGAATATGATGAATATTTAATTAATTAATTTAATTCTGCCACTCAATTATTTAATTAGATTTAATTGCATTTATTCCTAATTAATATTGTTTTTAATTTTGACAATAAATCAAAAATCTTATGACTAATTGATTAAATTCCTATTTAATTAATTAAAGTCAGTTGTCAATATTTAATAATATAGTTTTTGAATAAAGTTTAATTTAATAATTGACTAACCCATAAATCAATTGTTTTAATTTCAAAAATCAATTAAGTTGAGGATAAATCACTTTATTTATTTAAATAATTCATAATTAATTGTGCACATTCAAAGAGCAGTTAAACTCAAAATCATGAAATCAATGCAAGTTGTTAACTTTTGGAAACTCAACATTCTATTTTGAGTTCAAATCTGATCTAAACTTTTGATTTGAGTTAAAAAGTTGTTCTTGCATGATTTTGCATGATTATGTGATTTAATCTTCTCTGATTTCTTGTTGACTCAAAAATCAACCTGAATTCATCAAGAGTGATTTATGGCTTTTCTCGTGCACCTCCAAAGCCCTAGATTTCTATAAAATCAAGGCTTCAGCTCTTCTAAAAGGATCCACGAAATTGCATCCTCACGCTCGAGAATTGGTGATCGAAGAATCCATCTTTGCGAATCAAAGCTGTTGTGAGATTTTCATTATTTTTGAGCATTCATATCATTTAGCATATCAATTCTTAGATTAATTGCATATCATATCACTTTTCATATATTCTAGCTTAGATTCATATAGTTTCTCATTCTTATTGCATAGAAAATACAAAAATATAGATTAAATCTGCATTCATATAGTTTTTCAATTCTTTGCATTAAAATCCTTCGTTGAGGTGTTGCATTATCACTGATCTCAATTCCAATCTAAGAACATCATACTTGCACCTACTAGAAGGTAGTAAATTGCCTAGTTAGCATAGTTTCAATTACTTGCAGATTTTTATTTTTGCTAATTTCTAATGTTTTACTGAAGTGTTGTGTTCATAGCTAGATACAAAATTCACACACACAAGTGGGACATTTTATATTATGAGTTAGGGTTCGGGTAAGAGTTATAGTTAGGGTGAGATTTAAGGTTAGTAGTACATTTTATGTTATGAGTTAGGGTTCGGGTATGAGTTACAGTTAGGGTTAGGGTTAGGGATAGGGTGAGAGTTAGAGTTAGTAGGATACTTTACCTAATGAGTTAGGGTTTGTGTAAGAGTTATAGTTAGGGTTAGGGGTAGGGATAGGGTATGAGTTAGGGTTAGTAGGATATTTTAACTTATGAGTTAGGGTTTGGGTAAGAGTTACAATTAGGGTTACGGTTAGGGATATGATGTTAGGTTTATGGTTAGGATTAGTATCATATAAATAGTGTAACATTAAGGTTTAAGATTAGGGTAAGGGATTAGGGTTAGGGTTACTAATATGGTGAGGGTTAATCAAGGGTTAATGATGGGATGCAGTGTTGAGTTTGGATTAGTATTAGGGTTGAAATATTGTTTAAGGTTAGTATAACAAATAGGATCAACGGTCAAATTAGTAAAATGATTTGGGGTTCACATGTAGTGTTTCTTGCAGGGTTAGTGATGGGTTATGGTTACAATTAAGGTTATGGTTTAACCTATTAAGGGCTATAACTGTTATGGTTAGCATGTGACCTATGGTAAATGATAGGGTTATGGTTACGGTTAGGGTTAAAATTTCACCTTAGGAGTAGTTTTGTGTGAATGGTTACAATTATAGTCACGGTTAGTATCAATATTACTGTGTCATAATAAGGTTGAGGTTTGAGTTAGGATGTTATGTTTACAGTTACATGTAGACTTAGGGCTAGTGTTTGAGTTAGTTTGACATCATGGTAAGGGTTAGGATGTAATGTTTACAATTAGGTTTAAGTCATGTACGTAATGTTATGGTTAAGGTTAGTATTTGTGATGCAGGAGCATCCTGGGTGTAAGAGCAATCTTGCATCACCCAAAAATATTTCTATTTTTATATTCAATAAGGGTTATTTGTGCAGAGCTGCTATTTATGGACAGTTACTATTTTTGGTAATTTTTGTATGTGCTCAGAATGATCTGATTTCTTTCTTGGAGGTTCATTTTGGTCATATAAGTCTACCAGTAAAGTTTCATTGCCAGATCAAGTGTATATTGGAAGATATTGAAGATTTTTGGTATTGGCAGCAAGGTACAGAAACTTTGAACTCAGTTTTGAAGGCTTTAGAGGCCCTGGATGAGGTCAAAAATTAGGGTGAAGGGCGCTTGCACTGGTCAAGCCTATAGAGCACTTCGTGGCATTTCTAAAATGGGGTTATAATAGCTGATCAGGTCAACTGGTGATGACTTATGGTCTTCGAAAGTTGGGCCACCTGAAATGGCAGAAAATAATTTTCTTCAAAATTTTTGTTCGGGTTTCAAAGGTTATCTTGAGCCGACTATGATGTAATAAAATGTAAAATAAAATAATTCTAAGTTTGGTCGGCCTTATTGGCTAAAATTCTGGAACCTTCCCAGGCGGTGGAAAAATTGCCTATATAAGGAAGGCTGTATTATTGTCTTAGCCAGTTCAGAATAGTTCTGGGTAGTAGATCTGGGTAATAGTTCGAGGCTTTGTCCTATAGAATATTGTAAGGGAATGCCCATGTGGCTTTGCATATTGTAATTCTGAAAGTTTGTAATTCCACATTTGTGGAGATAATAAGAAGCCAATTTTCTATTCTTGCATATTGTTGTTGTTTCTCTATATTTGTTATGTGTTTGTGGTATTAAGGGGAGCACCCTTCATCAAGTGGTATCAGAGTAGGAGTTCCTGAGTGTGTAAATAGATCACTGACTGTGAGGTAGTTTGTACCAGGACCATGGTTAGGGTTTCAGCGCGCATCACAAAAATGCCTCCACGAAGGGAACGTGGCGGAAGAGCTGGTGTTGTAACACCTGAGGTTAGGGAACTGCAGAGACAAGTGCGAGCATTGCAAGAAGAGATTCATAGAGGAATGAATCTTAATGTCAGAGATGAAAGTGAGGATGAAGCTGAAGAAGAATATCAAGAAGGAGAAGTTGAAATTGTGAACCAGGAGGAAGAAAGACTTTTTCGGGCCATTTCTAAGATTGGGAAAAGACCTAAGATTGAGGTTCCTACATTTTCTGGAAATCTTAACCCAGAAGAATTGATCGACTGGATCAATGAATGTAAGTAATATTTTGAGTATGAAGATGTTGAGGATCCTAATAGGGTCAAATTTGCGAAGGCCAGACTGAAAGGTCATGTGAAGATATGGTGGCAAGAGATTCAGTTGGAGCGAAATAGAAGGGGAAAGGAGAAAATCATGAGATGGGATCAGATGGTGGATAAATTGAAGGGACAGTTCATTCCTGTTGATGATGAGCTTGACCTACTAAAGAAAATGCAGAGTTTGAAGCAAGAAGGAAGATCTGTTCAGGAGTATATAGAGGAGTTCTATCGACTTCTCATCAGAACAGGCCATGCAGAAGCTGATAAGGAGAAAGTTGCCCGATACCTTAATGGGTTAAGGCCAAGCATTCAGGAGGAGTTGAATCTAGTTCGAATGAGCAGTATTGAGGAGGCATACCAATTTGCCCTAAAAGTAGAGGAAAAGCTGAACAAGAAGTTTGAGAGCAGGCAAAATGGAAGAGGTCATGGTGGACGATCTGGTGGATGGTCATATGGTGGCTGAAATGAGGATCTGAAAAAGAAGGATGAGGCCAGTAGCAGTCAAAGTCAGCGTGGAAATAATTCCAATCGCTTCTAGAATCAGAATAATAGAGATCAGAGAGGAAGAGGAAGAGGACAAGGATCTGGAAGAGGAGGCTTCCGTGGAACATGTTTTCACTGTGGAGAAGAAGGTCATAGGGCATTTGAATGTCCTCAGTGCCAAGGCAGAACAGATAGAAGAAATGAAGGCCAGGCTAGAGTTGCACATGTAGATGAAGATGCCAGATCATCAAATTCTGAAGATGCTAAAAGAGGAGAAACATTGATTAACCGAAGAGTCATGTTGAGTGGTGAGAATGAACTTGAGCAAAGGAGGAGTCTATTTCGCACTAGGTGCAAGTGTGAAGGTAAATGTTGTGATGTGATTATTGATAGTGGAAGCACTGACAATTTGGTGTCAGAAGAGATGGTGACAAAGTTGAAGCTCAAGAGACAGAAACACCCACATCCATATCGGATTGCCTAGGTATAGGATGACCACAAGGTCATGGTCAATGAACAATGCCTAGTGAAGTTCAAGGATGGCAGATACCAAGATGAGGTATTGTGTGATATCATATCTATGGATGCATGTCATATGTTGTTGGGTAGACCATGGCAATTTGACAGATGTGTTGTACATGATGGTCATGCGAAGACCTATTCCCTGACAAAGGATGGAGTGTGACATAAGCTAAAACCATTGAAGGAGACTGAAGAAAAGGTATGTGGTAATGCAAGGATAACTTTTGTTGATGGAAGAAATTTCCTAGATGGTATGAGGCATGAGCATGTATGTTTTGCTTTAATTCTAAAAGCTAGTAAAGAGGAAGTAGAAGATGTTCCTGTAGAAGTTGCAAATTTGTTGAATGAGTTTCAAGTTATTGTATCCGATAATGTGCCTGATGGATTACCACCAGTCAGGAAGATCAGTCATCAGATGGACTTGATCCCAGAAGTGAGTTTGCTGAATAAGGCAGCACACAAAATGACACCTGTGGAAAGTGAGGAGTTGAACAGATAGGTAAATGAGTTGTTACAAAAAGGATTGATCCGTAAGAGTCTGAGTCCCTGTGCTGTACCAGCAGTATTAGCACCAAAGAAGAATGGAGAATGGAGGATGTGTACAGATTCTAGGGCAATAAACAAGATCACAATCAAGTACAGGTTTCCATTGCCATGAATGGATGATATTATGGACTATTTGAGTGGAGCTGTGTATTTTTCAAAGATAGATCTGAAAAGTGGATATCATCAGATTTGGATCAGAGAACGAGATGAATGGAAGACTGCCTTCAAGACAAAGGAAGGACTGTATGAGTGGTTAGTCATGCCTTTTGGGCTAACCAATGCACCGAGCACTTTCATGCGGCTCATGAACGAGGTTCTGAAAGAATTTCTGGGTAAGTTTGTCATTGTTTACCTAAATGATATTCTGATCTTTAGTAAGACATTGGAGGAGCATATGATGCATATTCATATGGTATTTGAGAAGCTGAGAGAAGAGAAATTGTTGATTAATTTGAAGAAGTGCAGTTTTGTGAAGAAAGAGTTGGTGTATTTGGGGTTTGTAGTTTCAGGAGAAGGTCTAAAAATGGACCCAGAGAAGGTACATGCTATCCTTGAATGGCCTACTCCAAGGAGTGCTACTGAGGTAAGATCTTTTCATGGTCTAGCCAACTTTTACAGAAAATTTATCAGAAATTTTAGCAGTATATGTGGACCCTTGACTGAAACAATGAGAGGGGATAGAAAAGAATTTAAGTGGACTAATGGGGCAGAAAAAAGTTTTCAATTGTTGAAACAAAAAGTTACAGAACAACCTATTTTAGCACTTTCAAATTTTAATAAGGTGTTTCAAGTAGATTGTGATGCTAGTGGTACTGCAATAGGAGCTGTTATGAGCCAAGAAGGTAAACCTATTGCTTATTTCAGTGAGAAGTTAAATGATGCCAAACGGAAATATTCTGTTTATGATCAGGAATTTTATGCTATAGTTCAGGCATTAAAGAAGTGGAGACATTATCTGCTTCCTAAGGAGTTTGTTTTGTATACTGATCATCAAGCTTTGCAATATTTGAATAGTCAAGGAAAGTTGAATCAGAGGCATTTGAAATGGGTTGAGTTTTTGTAGAGTTATACATTTATTTTGAAACACAGGAGTGGAAAGTCCAATAGGGTTGCTGATGCTCTTAGCAGAAGGCAACTATTGCTGACAGAAATGCAGATTGAAGTGGTTGGGTTTAAGGAACTCAAGAATTTGTATCCAAAGGATCCTGATTTTGGTGAAGCTTGGAAAGCTTGTACAGAACCTATTACTCTAGACAGGATGAAATGGCTGGATTTCATCATCCAGGATGATATGCTATTCAAAGGGAGTCAGTTGTGCATTCTACGAAGTTCTATGAGGGAGAATCTCATCAAGGAGAAGCATAGCGGAGGATTAGCTAGACATTTTGGTCGTCACAAAACCCTTTCTTTGGTTAGTGAGAATTATTATTGGCCTTAGTTGCAGCAAGATGTGAAGAAGTTTGTACAGAGTTGTAGAGTATGTCAGATGGCGAAAGGAGTGAAGCAGAATATAGGGTTGTATCAGCCATTATCTGTACCAGAGAAGCCTTCGGAGGATATTAGCATGGACTTTGTTCTTAGTTTACCGAGGACTCAGCGGGGACATGATTCAATTTTTGTGGTGGTTGACAGATTTTCAAAGATGGCACATTTCATTCCCTGCAAGAAGACTAATGATGTTGTTCATGTAGCAGAATTGTTTTTCAGAGAAGTAGTCAGACTTCATGGTTTGCCAAAGACCATAGTTTCAGATCGGGACACTAAGTTTGTTGGATATTTCTAGCGTACATTGTGGAAGAAGTTGAAGATAGATTTGAAGTTTAGTTCATCACATCATCCATAGACTGATGGACAGACAGAGGTGGTGAATAGGAGTTTGGGAAATTTGCTAAGATGTTTGGTTGGAGATAAGCCAATAGGATGGGATTTGATTTTACCACAGGCGGAATTTGCGTACAATAATTATGTCAATAGGAGCACTAGTAAATCACCATTCCAGATTGTATATGGAAGTAGTCCGAGAAATGCATCTGAATTGAGGAAGATAGATAAAGGAGAAATAAGTAGTGCTGAAGCTGAGGATTTTGCAGAACACTTGAAGAACATCCATGGGGAGGTGAGGAAGCATATTACCAAGATGAACGCACAGTATAAGGCTAAGGAAAATGAGAGAAGGAGGTATAAGGAATTTCAGGTTGGTGATGAAGTCATGGTTCATTTGTGGAAGGAGCGGTTTCTAGTTGGTACATATAACAAGCTGAAAATGAAGAAGTTTGGACCATGTAAGATACTGAAGAAACATGATTCAGAAAATGCATATGAGGTAGAATTGCCTACTGAGCTACATATTTCACTAGTGTTTAACATTTCAAATTTGACAGAGTATCATGAAGGAGGTGTTGAAGATGCGATCACAACAGCATAGTGGAGTATTCCAGCAACTACTTCAAACACTAAGGAGATCAAAGATATACTGGACAGTCGTGTTGGCAGAAGCACAAGGAACAGGACATATGAAGAATATCTGGTCAAGTGGAAAGGACGACCTGTTGAAGATTCATCATGGCTAACAAGGGTGGAGGTTAACCGTCTTGGTTTTCCTCTGCACACTTGAGTTGTGACAGGGTCACTTCTCAAATTACCCCAGGTGTCTGATGCAGGAGCATCCTGGGTGTAAGAGCAATCTTGCATCACCCAAAAATATTTCTATTTTTATATTCAATAAGGGTTATTTGTGCAGAGCTGCTATTTATGGACAGTTACTATTTTTGGTAATTTTCGTATGTGCTCAGAATGATCTGATTTCTTTCTTGGAGGTTCATTTTGGTCATATAAGTCTGCGAGTAAAGTTTCATTGCTAGATCAAGTGTATATTGGAAGATATTAAAGATTTTCGGTATTGGCAGTAGGGTACAGAAACTTTGAACTCAGTTTTGAAGGCTTTAGAGGCCCCGGATGAGGTCAAAATTTTGGGTGAAGGGTGCTTGTGCTAGTCAAGCCTGTAGAGCACTTCGTGGCATTTCTGAAATGGGGTTATAATAGCCGATCGGGTCAACTAGTGATGACTTATGGTCTTCGAAAGTTGGGCCACCTGAAATGGCAGAAAATAATTTTCTTCAAAATTTCTATTCGGGTTTCAAAGGTTATTTTGAGCCGACTATGATGTAATAAAATATAAAATAAAATAATTCTAAGTTTGGTCGGCCTTATTGGCTAAAATTCTGGAACCTTCCCAAGCAGTGGAAAAATTGCCTATATAAGGAAGGCTGTATTATTGTCTTAGGCAGTTCAGAATAGTTCTGGGTAGTAGATCTGGGTAATAGTTTGAGGCTTTGTCCTACAGAATATTGTAAGGGAATGCCCATGTGGCTTTGCATATTGTAATTCTGAAAGTTTGTAATTCCACATTTGTGGAGATAATAAGAAGCCAATTTTCTGCTCTTGCATATTGTTGTTGTTTCTCTATATCTGTTATGTGTTTGTGGTATTAAGGGGAGCACCCTTCATCAATTTGGTTGAATGGTAGAATAAGATTAGGGATGTGGCTACCAATGGGATGTAGGTTTTAGAGTTAGCATTAATATAATAGGTAGTGTGAGATTTAGGTGTAGGGTTGGAGTATTTAGTCAGGGTAAGGGTTTGGTATAATTTTATAACATTGATTAGGATCAAGGTTAGAAGTAGTATTGGGATCAATTTGATAATTTGGGTTTGAAAAGGGATGTGATGGGAGATGGCATGCATGGTTTAGAGTTAGGATCAGTATCATACTTATTAGTATTAGAGTTACAGTTATTGTTAGTGATGTAATGTAGGTATTAGAGTTAGGATTACAATCATACTTAGTAATATAGTTAGGGTTAGAATTAGAATTATAGTTAGTGCTAATTATGGTTATCGTGAAGGATATCATCTAGGGTTACTTAATGTTAGTATTATGGTATGAGTAATTCAATTTTATGATTTGCATTTGTTATCACTATATAAAAATTTTCTAGCTTCATGCTAAAACTTTTGAAAAAATCCATTTTATAGATCTAATGGCAAGGTTTAATGGTGAAAACCCTAGGTTTGATGGAAGCCCTAGTTGGTTTTAAGCCTTGTTCTAATTTCGTGTTACCTTTTTTCTCACTAACTCCCCAAATACCCATGTGCTATTTTCCACCCCTTTTACCCATCACTTTATATGTTATATGTTAGGATATCTGACAGGGTCACATTTAATTATTTATGTCAAAGCCTAAGTTTCGGGTAAATTTTTCAATAGTATGTCACCCTTTTAAACTAGTGGCTGTCGTTGAACCACAAGATTGGTTGTTGTCAGAATATCTGACATGCGCTTTAGTGATGAAGTGCCATCTATCCAGGTAGGCCCGTCAACAAAGGTATGCTGGCAGTTAAACACTAGATCACATCTACGACTGTCATTATACCATTGGACCGAATTGATAGCCTTTTAAGCATCGCGCTCTAGTGATAGCCGTTCAATTGAGGTCTTTTCTGATGCTACAGAGTTCTAACACCTTTTCTCCCATGGCATTTTCTTTGAGTGACATCTGTCTTAGATGATGTCGTAAAGGTGGGGTCAGACTTTTCAAGGCTTAAAGTTTTGTTTGATCCTTCGGTTGTCGTTATACCTCTCAAGAAAGATGATAGCATTTTAAGCTCACACTTTAGTGACAACCATCTCATTCTCTATAAAGGAGGAGATTCGCATTGGGCCCTAAGGTGCCAGGTCACATTGATGTGTTTTCTTTCCATTGGTTGCTGGGAGTTGTGATGTGGTAGTTTTCAAGATGATTGATATCAATGAGGAGAAGCTAAGGAGGCCCACTTGCTAGCTTTTTGCAATGTGGTAGCAGTTGATTTGATGAAGGGAATTGTGGGGTCATCACTGTAGGAGGTGGTAAAACGTGATGGGTTGGAAAAATATCTTGTGGCTATCGTTGCACCGCTCAAGAAAGATGCTTGTCATTTATGCATGCACTTTAGTGACAGGGTGACACCTATCCGCTCTAATCAAAGTAAAATTAAGTCTTTTCTTTTCCCACATGGGTAATTTGAACTATTCTCATTGGCTGGGAGCTAGTTTGGGGAAAAGTAACAGAAGGTTGCGCGGTTACTTTTGTTGATCATCCGATGCACTGGAAAGGAAATGAAATCAATGATCTAAATTCAAATTTTTTACTCTGTGACATTTTTCACGTCCTGTAAGTGTTGAGGCCACCAACTTTCAGTAATGGTGGACTTAATGAGCTACGTGCAGATAAATTATAAATGGTTGGTGACATTATATATCCCAAATTTGATCATTGTTTCTCTTTACCTCTCTCATAAGCATTTTGGTGAGCTGGATTATTCTCTAGAAATGATATCAAACTAAATTTTGTAGGTGCCTGGTAGGTCATTTTTCTGAAGCTAAGAATTGTTTGAAGTTTGTGAGGAAACTATAAGAGAATTTGTGTTGTCAACTGGTAGTATTTAGGGTTTTCTCGGGCATTTATATATTGTTTTATAGAAGTCCTAGTTAAAATGCCGCCAAAGAGGAATTTATCTGGGAAAATAGAGTATAAGGACAGGGGAGTCTTTGAAGATTGGATGCAATTACTCCCACATTTTGATAATGGGGTAGCCAAATTAAAAGAATTGATCCAAAGAAACCCTAGGGACTTCATAGCTGAAGGACTCCATGATAGAGGAAATTGGATGAGGGATGCCAGGGTGGGGGAAGATCATAATGGTCTAATTTTGTTTAGATCAACTTACTCAAAAAGGAATTCTTGTGCCCCCCTTAGCAACATATGGTAGTTTGATATTGGGAAGTTAGTAGTCCCTAGAGTTTTTATGGATGTTGAATTATTAATCCAAATTGCTAAGTGCTATGACCCCATGACAAAGTGTGTTAAAGATGTAAATGGGAATGATTTGGTCAACATCATAGAAGAAGAGATCAGGGAGGTGTTTTCATTAAATGACCCTTCTGTTGGGTTAGAGAAAATAGATTTTTTTGAGTTTACAGAAGTGTATGAGGCTCAAAGGGATTATTTAAGGGTAGGGCCTTTGAGGGAGTTCATAGACTAGGTTGGATCCATGTGTGTCATCAGTTCAAGCACACTAGAGCCCTTCAGGATAGATCTTTTAGTAAGAGAGCACAAGGTTTCTACAAGTCTTTGACTTTGATCCTATGGCATGATGAGGCCACTCATATGCCAATACCATATATGTTTATGATGGTACAATCATTACACCCCCAATTGGCATTGATTTTTTACTTTGCATCACATTTGGCTGATTTAATCCATGAGGGATTAATGGGAATCAAGAACATGAAGGTTAGTAGGCCTTTTGGATGGTATTCAATGCTTATGCATATGTTCTTGTACAAGGGTGAGCAATTTTTCAGCTCAACAGTCAACATTGTGAAGGAAAGAAATGGGGAAGTCCTCCCAGTACAATTGTGGACTACAGTCCTACCATGGGACAGAATTGATGCTAGTTACATTACATTTGATAGGGACTTTGCTTCAAGGCTCAAAACTTTATTATTATTTGACAATCCAAGGATTCCAAGAGATTTGTTAAGGTTGATCAGACCAAAGGAGTATTGTCAGGACATTACTATAGTCCACAATTTTGGGATATCATTCTATATCCTGTTTCTACAATTTTTAGGGTTTATGGTTGCAGAAAGGCACCTTACATTTTTCCTTACCAAGTTCCATTAAAGGTAGGATATGCTGAGATTCTGAGGTAGATTGGTGACCTGCAGGAGAGTGCCCTTACTGGTAAAGGAAGAGGGACTTTTTTCTTTGATATAACAATAGCACACCAATATGTGATTACTAAAGGAGGATGGGTGCATCTAAACTGGGTATTGCAGCCCTACAAAATGTCAACAACCACCATTAGATGTGTAGATATAGAGGGTTTTCTATTAGGGATATTCAAAGACAAGGTAAGGTGTGCTCTCATAGAACACCAATTTAATTTTCCTGAAGATATAATAAGAAATGAGTTTGACCTCCAAACTCAAGAAATAAAAAAGGAAAATGGGTGATCTACAAGAAGACTATAGATTTCATTAGAAATTCTAATAAGACTTACGACCCATTGAAGGGATTTGAGCCCTGGGCTAGGAAAGTGGATGCCCTTATGGAACATTTTGAAGGGGTCATACATGTAGTGAATGAAAAGAAAGTCATGGTCAGTAAGGCAGAGCCTAAAAGGGCCAAACAAATTTTGAGTTAGCCAAGGTACATGAAATTGATTCCTAAGGGAACATACACTGTACAAAAGAGAAGTGGTTATAGTGTCCTTTTGCCAACACAACAAAGAGGTGAGGATCTTCCTTCTACATCAAAAGGAAAAAGGCCTATGAATGATCCAGTAATGCAAGGACCCTCTCCAAAGAGGCATAGACAAGAAGAATAAAGGCCAAGAGAGGAAGCTTATTCTCCTTCTCAGTCCCCCATCCAATTAGATGAACATGGGGTAGTAGAACAGTTGGTACAAATGAGGAATGAGGGGAGCATCTTGGTTTCCAATAATGAATTACAAGAGGGGATGCCAAAGGCACCTAAGGAGGTTGCAATGGATCTTCCTATTGCTGAATTTGAGGGTAAACAAATGGACCCAATTTTGAAATAGGCCAGTGTTTCATTTCTTGCTAATGACAAATTTGTCAAAACTAGGGCATTCTCCCAATTTTTATGGAGAATGAAAATAAATCAATACAAGGAGATTTGTGAAAAGAAAAGGGAGGAATTCCCTGATAGGGATATAACAGAGATTGAAACTGAGACCAAGGGTGAGCTGATGAAGCAGTTTGAAAAGGTTACTCCTGAGGAAGGAAGGGCTATGGTCCATACTGCAGGGGTGCTGATTCTGCGATAGTGGGATATTGCTGATGCAATTGTATGCAAATTAGATGTCTAACTACTATAAATGATAAATTAACTATTCTAAGATTAATAAATCTAACTAATTAGCAAACAACAGTTAAGAATACAATTAAAAATGAAGCTAAAACAAGGTTTTACCTTCACCTATCATGTAGCTTGTCTTCATTGCCCTTCTAGCCTTGATTTCTTGGATGTGTTGAGCTCTCAGATTTCTAATTTGAAGCTCCTTGCCCAAGATGATACCAAAGTGTGGAGATTGAATGATTGAATGCAAAACTAAATCCTAATTATGCAAATGAGATGATGATAGTGTGGATACTTCACAAAATGATATGAATATGCTTGATAATGAGTGCTTGGATGCTTGATTGCTTGATTGCCTATTACTTGAATGCTTGATTAAAAAATACATATTAGCTCACAAAGGGGAAATGAGGCTCCTTTTATAGATTTTTGGAGGATCTAGGCCTAGGTGGCACAATCCTATAGTTGAGAATGAAAGGTGGAAGATCCTAGGGTTAGGATTGACTTGGTTGAAGGAGTTGAGAGAAAGCGGGATGTAGTTGGAATGTGAGAGGAAGAATAGGGATGATGTTCCTCTCACATTGACATGGAGGAGAACAAGGTGGAAGGGAGAGACACATTTCAAGTGTCTCACAAAGACCCAAGAGAGAAAGAGGGAGAGACATTTTCCTCATGAGGACTCTTTGTACAAGTGTCCCATGAGTCACCTTTGACCCTTAGAGGTGGCTTGAGAAGCCCCTTAGGAATAGGGCATGTCTCTTGATTTGGTTTAAGAAAGGACATGTGGTCATGAGACCAAGTCCTATGAGGCCACATAGCCCTTAAGAATAGGACATGTGTGGGTGAGGATAATTATGTTAATTAATATTTACTCCCTTCTTAAGATGTCAACTTCCTTTTGCTTTAGTTTTTTATATTTAAACACACATCCACGAGTTGTTTTAAACTCATGCACTAGTTTTTTTAAATATAAACTTGCATGCATTAGTCATGTAATAGTTAAACTAATTATTACATGCACTAGGGTTTTCCTTTCAAAGATTTTGATCTTCTTTATAAGGATGATCCATTGTACATTTAATTCATTCATTAATTGGGGATATTTTCTTCTTCATATTTTTGATTCAAACCCTTGCCCTCTTCTTGTCTCTACTTCCTTATCAAAAGTTTTTGTATGTAGGTGATCTTCGGGTATTGTGGATTTGTATTGCTCAAATCCTACATTATCAATAAATAATTAATAATAATTATTTATTTTAGCCAAAGTGATGTGTTAGGTGACTAGGTAGGTGAGGTGGACTAGGGGACTTAGTCATATTTAGGTGATTGTGTATTTAATTAAATCATTTTAATAAGACTAATTAGAAGACTTAGGATAGAGGAATAGACTATAGTGAATTTACTAAATAAATTCAATAATCTATTTAATAAATAGAGGAAATAATTATTAATTAAATAATAAATATTTAATTAATTTATCAAGTCAATATCAATTAAATAATAAATATTTAATTAATTAATGAAGCCATTTTTTAGTGTATACATTTTGCCCCTCTTTGAAATAATGTGCGTGTCACATTGTTTCAAAGAAAATTTCAAGTATTTTACCCCTACCCCAGACAATGTCTGAGATGACCTAAGCATGCCCCCTCGAGAGATTGATTAACAAAAAAGATTATTTCATCATTTTTTTTAAAAAAAAATTATTTTTATTTTTCAAGTTGGATAATTAATCTCACGAAAGAAACAGGAGAAAAGAAGGGTGAAAATGGTGTGAAATGAAAGAAAAATGGAAGATAGGGTCCACACACCAAGCACATCAGCTCCATAGGCTATAAATAGGGCTAAGTGGTCCATAATAGGCTCATTGTGCACACTTGTCATTTGGAGATCAGAGCATGAAAGAGAGAAGAGCAGAGCTGCCAGGATGTCATTCTTATTGTCAAATCACTGCTTCGAGAGGGCCAGATGCTTCCAGCGACCACCTGATTTGGGTGAGCCAGTAGGTGATTCGATTCTCTTTATCAATTTGTGATTTTTAGCATGATAGGATAGGATTTTAGTATGTCTATGCATTCATTTAGGGAAGCTACGCATGCATGTTAGAAGAAAAATTTTGTTTCACAAATGTGAATTAAAAGTGCGCATAGGTTCTTGTTGTGCATTGGTTGTGAATTGTTGCGCAAATATGCAATAAATCTATGCATGTATGAAAAACTATGCAAATGTTAAAGGATATTGTGCATGCATTTTTTTGTGTTGCACATTTGTTTGATTTGATAGAATTTGGTCAAATTAGCAAGTCAATTGGGTCAAACTAGATGTCAATAAGCCAATTTGATCTGTCAGCGATTAAATTTAATTGATTTGGTCAAGATAGGCAACATTGTAGCATGGTTGCTAGTTAACCAGTCTTGGTGCTAGATAATTGATAAAATTATCTGTTAAAACATGTGATGAACATGTTTGTAATTGATATAATAGGATAGATAGATGTTGTAGATCAGTTTATCAAAATCTGATAGCTTGATTTTGTTTGATTTGGATAGGAGGATATTACTGATATTCTGATGTTATGGGAGAGATATCCTGTCACAAAGAATCTGAGACCGACATTGTCAGAGATGAATAGACTGCTGATTGGTGCATCAAGCTTATATCATGTGATTTACACGCCCAATATTAGGGTGAACCAGAGCATGATGATGGCATTGGTAGAGCGATGGCACTTAGAGACAAGTACCTTCCATCTTCTGACAGGGGAGATGACAGTCACACTAGAGGATATTTATCGCATCCTCCGGCTTCCTATCATAGGAGAGTTAGTGCATTATGATTGACATGGTGGAGTGATGGAGTGCAGAGCCATCTTTGGAGATGATGACATTGAGGATGGAGAGATTAGCTAGGAGGACATGGTGGACTTGTATGAGCCTATACTAGTGGTACTAGTTGGAGTGATTGGGGGTTTTGTTTTCCCTGATCATAGATCACATGGATTTGTAGTTGGATGGGGTTGCACTCTACAATGGATGTTGGATGGGACCCATTTTTCTTGGAGTGTTTGCTTATTAGCACATTTATATCATGATTTGCATCAGGTGGTGTACCATAGGAGTGCATCATTATCAGTAGGTGTCACACTACTCCATGTTTGGGCATGGGAGCATATTGTTGTGACATGGCCAGTAGCCATTAGATTTTGTGGTGTAGGATAGCTGTATATCCATCTATATTCATCAGTTTTTTCTCAGGCAAAACTAGGTCATTTAGAGTTCTAGTGATATACCTTTGATACACTAGATACATTGACATGGAGGCCTTACCTAGGATGTGAGCCCTAGGATGATGAGTGGTAGCTGGGATTTTTCTTTGAGTCATGATGGCTTATAGGGTGAATGCCCTTCATTCTGGAGAGACAGTTGGTTAGCCAGGTTCTACGCCAGTTTGGCAGGATCCAGGACATGCCTCAGGGGGTTATGGAGTTTGCAAGGACTCATCAAGAGAGATGGGACTGGGGACCTATGGCATCTTTTGATGTTGCGAGATAGGATTTTTTGGACATGTCATTCTAGGCATGGATGATGAGATAGGGTGTTGTGGACTGAGGTATGACTGCAGACCTAGAGCAGTTCTTGAGAGATTTTCTTGTTCCTCGATTGACTAATCTGGCAGCTAGGCCAACAGAGAGAGATCTAGTAGATAGATGTCATGGGAGATGTCAAGGGAAAGATAGGTGGGGATGAGGGAGAGGATATGGTGGTGATGGTGGAGGAGGTAATGGAGGAGATGGAGGAGATGGAGGGAGAGGTGATCAGGCTGGACCACAGATGAGAGGAGGCAGTGCGAGGTAGAGCGGTTTGATGCCACCTCTAGCTAGACAAGGATGGAGATAGTCTCCAGCATAGCCAGCTATAGGAGCTCCACTATAGGTACCAGTAGTACTAGTATAGATACCAGCTACCCTAGTATAGGGAGCATCTATACAGGATGATGTAGACATTTTATTGGCTCAGGGAAAAGTAGTATAGGGTGGATAGATCCCTGATGATGGATTGGATGAGTAGGATGTAGCGATGGCAGATGTAGATGCTCAAGAGGAGCCAAAAGAGATGGACATAGGGGGACAGGATCCCTATTTACAGAGAGATGCTATAGAGGAGGAGGATCCTGATATTGACTCATTGCTAGTCTAACTAGAAATGACACAGGTGCAGGTAGACTATGTTCCTGGTCTGGAGAGGTGGATTGAGAGGCTAGAGAGCTAGATGGGACTACTAAGACATGAGCAGGATGTAGTGATTGAGAGACTTGTGAAGTCAGAGATGTTTTCAGATGAGCTACAACACACAGAGGATTTGGGTCCCCATGGAGATAGTTTGAGAGCCATGGTATGTGCTGGGAAGGAGATATCCTATTGGTGAGAGGCTTACAAATAGGTGGTCCTAAGGGATCAGTGGATTGGGAGCTACAGAGAGAGCTTAGTGGCTATTAGGACTGTGGTGGATGATAGACAGGCACCAACTAGTAGTGGAGGTGTTTCATCACACCCACCGAGAGAACCAATAGGTTCAGGAGATTAGGGTAGATCCTCAAGATCAGGTGGTTCAGCAGCACAGGGCCTTATTGCATCTCGTAGACAGAGACAAATAGAGTCAGGAGGCAATGGCTCATAGATTTGACGGATCATTATATACACTTGTATCATGTTATCATTGTATCATTATATTTTTGACTTGATGGACACTGACTTTGGACACATTTTTATATTTCTTTATATCATTAGACATTTGGATAGTTTTATTGTGTTTTTATGGACTTTATATGATTGGACTCTCTATATATGATGGACTATATATATACAGTGATGCAATTCTATCATGATTTTCTTTGATGATTTATATACATGTGCATACTGACATATGCAAGATGTGATGTTTTACTTTAATATGCATAGAATGTATGTCTTAGAATGCAAAATGCTTCATATTCTATTTGATTCTTAATGGTTAATCATATGATGTTGATATAAATGTATGTCTTAAATGATTTTATACTTATACAATGCTATGTGATTACTAATGAAAATGATGTAAAGAATGATGTGGATAATGGATAATGAATGGATAATGAATAAAAGATATAAATTAATGACAATAAATGCATGATATAAATGATGATGTTAAAATGCATATAATGGATAATAAATGATGATGTTAAAATGTATATAATATGTAATGAATGGAAATGTTTATAAGATGACTAAAATATACAATGTTCACTTCTAATAAAAAGATAATGAGATGTGAATGAAACTATAACAAAACAACACATGAAACATGCATGTAATATAGATGGATAATATACAAATGAACATAAAAAATGAAGATAATGCATGGCCTAAATGAATTGATTAAATTTTTATAAGATGTGAGATAAAAAATCAATATTTTTTGTTGTCCAAATGTCCTCAACTTAAATAACAATGTATTTGACACAAGAAGAATGGACTAGGAGAGCAGATAACCTAATAATAAAGATAACCTAGAAGTCCCTATAAAAGGAGCACTGATATGCAAGTCATGAACTGTTTAAATGAAATGAGTATATCTCCACAACTTCATGTAACATCTTAGAACTTCATAATAACTAGAATTTGATTTTCATCATTGAGCTCATTATGTTGCAAGAAAATGCAAGCATCATGGTATAATGAAACCAGGATGACCTGAGCACTTCTTGCATGGAGTTTAATGTAGCAAACTTGACAAGCATCTCAGTATAATTGAACCAAGATGACTTGTGTTTCATTTGCATAACAGACAAGGAATATCCCCCCCCTCCATGAGGGAACAAATATTTGGAGTCGAGGTATGTGCTGGCGTATCACTATTAATAGCATTTGTAGAGCAACATGATTTGTATGTTGTCAATACTATTAAATTGATCAAGGCACTTATACACAAACACCCCAATTATTTGTTCTTTTGATTTCATTGGAAAATATCCCACAAACAGCAATCAAAGAAAATACCATGCTCCATCCTGGCTATCCTAATCAATGACATATGGGAGTTTCAAACTCATGTCAAAGATATCACGGAATAGCATAGGAAACATGATAAAAATGAAATCCAGATATAAAATGCATAATCTATAACAAACCATTCTAACATGCCTATCATGAATATACATTTCTTTTTCCAAAAGATAGTGTAAGGTATAGTGATTAGTTCAATTGATGATGTATAGTCAAGAATCGATAAATAAATAGCCATGTTTCAAAGGATAGATCACAAATCATGATTCATCATAAAGATATCATTGTGAAAGAACATTTGATTGTGTTTTCTTGTTTGGTGAAAGTACTCCATTGTGTCCTCTAAGAGTCATGACTATCATAGATCCACTTCCTGAACTAGGTCGAGGACATGCCCCCAGCTAGGTGATGGACTAACTTATTATGGATGAAGAAGGATGCAACAAGACTAGGATGAAGACCATGACAAATGATCAAGCTATGATGGGGTTTTATTATGGGTATATACAATGGATGGTGTATGAAGTAGCCATTTTATTATGATATGTACATGGCAAGAATGGGGATTGACTAGCCATTTTATTGTGGATATATACAATGAACGAACACACTAGAAAAATCCTAATAGATAAAGGAGCTAACTTGATACACATGGTGAACGTTTCTAGGTTTTCACCACATGCTTTTATTGCAATTTTCTTTTGATTTTATTATTTTTTTGTATTTTTATGACTGAAAGGATTGGCACTCTCTCCAAAGTAGGCCATGTCATTGAGTTCTATCAGAAATCCTGACTTGTGGTCCCCTAGTGGTAAATGATCTCTGATTCCAAGATAATCAATGATTGTGTCATCATTATGGAATACATCAAATTTTGGATGATCGAGAGAATCCCAATCGATAAGTTCAGGATGTACAAGGGGCATTGGATCATTTGGGTTAGTTTGAAAGGAAGAGATGGTATTGATGGAAAATTTGTCAAGGTTTATGATGGTATCAAGGAGGTCTATTTCCATACTCTCATCCGATTCATCTATCGCAAGATAAAGGTCACTTTCCTCACAATCGACAAAAGTAGTATCACGTGGGACCAATCCTAGTGAGTCAGTCTTTGAACTCTCTCCCTCATGGTAATCATTACTATGGTGATGGACAAAATCAACTCCTATCTCTTCAGTACAATCAGATAGTGAATCCCATTCATAATCATTTGAGTCAGAATCATCATTATCCCCAAGTCTATCAATGATTCTCTATGCTATCCTTTGTTTTTCTGGATCTACATACATGCCATGCTTTCTGAATTGTAAGGCAGGAGCTTTAGATATCTCATGAAAAGGTGTGATCTTTGCTTTTCCTTTTGGTTATGTTGGTCCTTCTCCTTTGTATCCTAATCTTGTAGTGTCTCTTTGATAGTTTGGATTTTGCAAAATCGGTTTGATAACACCTTCTCTTTGTAACCCTATAGGTCCAACACCTTGGTATCCCATCTTTTGTAGTAAAGTATACCCTTTACCATAGGCATCAGGTGATATATATTCATGTTTGATATCCTCTTCATTCTTCTATGATTTAAGTAAATGATTAGCATTTTTCTCAGCTGCCTCTTTGGATATTGTGCCCCCACTTATAAATGTGTCATAAACAAGTGTTGAAGGGGGTTCTGATTGTTGTTTAGTAATCAAAGATCTACCATATGATCTAGGAGATAAAGGTGACTCTGTGATGCAAAGAGCTTGACCTAAAATGTATTCTCCCATACTTCTTTCTTTTATGTATATCTTCATCCCATTGGATTTAGAAGTTGATGCTATATTACTAGGATCACTGGGTGTAGTTGTAGAAGATCCAGTATGGTTATAGGGTATCAAAGAATCAGATGTCTTTACTGTGTTGCAATACTAGAATGGATTAGTGTCTCCTTTAATAGTGACTTCCTGACCATTATGAGGGAATTTCAAGCATTGATGATAAGTTGATGGCACAGCTTGCATGGAATGAATCCATGGTCTTCCCAAGAGAATGTTATAAGCAAGATCCATGTCGAGAACTTGGCAAGGTAAATCTTTGATTATAGGACCTACTCTGATTGGTAGAACAATAGACCCCTTGGATGACTGCTCTTCCTCATCATAATCTTTTATCATGATTTTCTTCTTGGGATCAATAGCATTTTCAGAAAATCCCAATGCAAGGACTAGTTTCAATGTATAGATATTTAAGCCAGCTCCTCCATCTATTAGTACTCATTTGATTTTGTGACTTTGGACAAGGACTTCGATATGTAGGGGAGCATTGTGAGGTTGGGTAATAGCTAAATCATCATTTTTAGTGAAGGATAGGTAATGCGGGGTTGTTAAATGGCCCACCATAGCTTGAAATTGATCATGATCTAGATTTGTGGGGACCTGGGTCTCTAAGAGAGCTTTTTCAAGGATATCTTTGTGAGACGGGGATAGATGCAAAAGCTCTAAGATGGATATCTGGGTAGGTGTTTTCTTGAGTTGTTCCAAAAGATTGTACTGGTTGGAAATATTTGGTGTAGACTTTGGGACATAAACTGGCTTGTTTTGAGGTGCATTTGGTTTAGACTGGACTCCTTGGAGAGTAACTTTGGATTGAGCATGAGTAGTAACATGGAATGTTTGACTCTCTAATTTTCCTTTTATGGTGATGACATTGGCATAATACTTAGAAGGATGACATTCAGAAATGTTACCAACATATCAATAGGGTGTAGAATTAGAATTGGCTTGATTGTCACTCTTAGTGTTGGAAGAACCTCCTTTTTCATGCTCAGGAAGTGGATCTTTGAAAGCCATATGTGATTCATTTGAGGTATGTCCATCAACACCAATTTCACCACTTTCAATTAAGTCTTGAACTACATTTTTGAGTCTTAGGTAGTCATTGGTTTTATGTCCTTTTCCTCTGTGAAACTCGTAATAATCATTCGCATTCCACCAAGAAGGTTTTACTCTAGGTTCAAAGTCTTTCATTTCAGGAAGCATAATGAGTTTCTTTGTGATTAACTTTCGTAATTTTGATTTGATGGATTCCCCTAAAGGAGTAAAATTTCTTCGAAGTGACATAAAAGGCAATCTTAGTTTAGATGCATCTTTGTTGGTGTTTTGATTTGATGATTGATTGCTATAGGTTCCTTGAGTAGCATTGGCCTAACTTGTGAGATTGAGAAGGGGTTGTGTTGGTTTGACATTACAATTATCAACAATCCCATCATTGACAATGTTTTTGTTTTTATTCCAGAATTTTGATTTGTCATTGTTGTAGTTGTTGGAATTGGAATTTGAGGACCCAACATTGTCTTTGGAATAAAGTTTTATCTCACCTTTTCGGACCATGGCTTCCTCAATCTTGATACCATTTTCTATGAGCTTATTGAAGTTTGGTGGACATTGTAATTGTAACCTATAACTCATTTCTAGTGTAAGGTTATGCACAAAGATATCCATCTTTTCTTGTTTAGGAATCATTCATGGATATTTGGCAAACAATTGACACCATGTTTGCAAAAAAGTAAGAAAGGGTTCTCCATTCTTTTGATGTGCATTGCAAAGATCAAGCATAGTGACTTCATGTTTGATGTTATATGAATAATGAGTCACAACTTTGTCAAGAAGCTCATTGAAATATTTGATTCCTGGGGGTAGTTTAGAGAACCATTCCATGGCTTGTCCTCCTAAAATTCATGCAAATAGTTGCATAAGATAAGTGTCATTGTGAGTGACTTCAATACAAGTAGCACAAAACTCATGAATGTGGTCTTGTGGATCCGAATTCCCTTTGTATTTGTCAAATTTTGGTACCTCAAAATGAGGAGGGAATGGAATCATTGCTAAATTCTTATCAAAAGGATAAGGACATATATCATCCAAGGAATACTTCTTAGTTGGTGATCCAATTTGGATGTCACGGATTTGTTGTTGAAGCATTTGCATTTTTTGTAGAACAGGATCCAAAGATAACGTGTTTCCTTGAGTGTTTTGGGAAACATTGTTGTGGGAAGCATTGTTTTGGGAAGCATGGTTCTGTTGATCATTTTGAGAAGCATCAGATGGTTGCTTGGTTTCTTTTGCTCCATGAGTATCTTGAGAACTACTAGGAATTTATTGATTGGTTACAATAGTCAGTTCTCTAAGATGAGAAATATCAAAATCACTTGGTAGTTTGGCTCCTTGTTGAGCAAGCATGAGGAAATACATCTCTCTATCTAGGTCTAAGAGTCTTTCCATGACATGATAAAATCTAGGATCTTGTGTAGCATCCCTAAGTTCTTGATCTGTGGGTTCCTCTTCGGATGTAAAAAGTGAAGTTTTCTTAGGAGCTTCAGGCCAAGGATTCTCATCATTACTTTTGTTTCCTTCCATTTTGTCTAGGGATTCTGAATCAATGGGTTGTTTTAGTTTCTGAGATCGAGTTTGAACCATAAAATGTGAAAATTGATTTGTGGGATGAAAGATGTTTGATAAAAAGATATGGAAAGAGTGGTTGATAGAAAAGATAGTGAAAAGGTGTTGAAAAATGATGAGATGACTTGATAAAATCTAAGTCAATAGGAAGTATAGATTTCACTATGATATGACAAAGAAAATCAAGAGATAGTAACCTAGGTAAGTTTGATTGAGGATGATAGATCCTGATAGGATAAACTCACAAAGATCAAAATTTGATAGATAGGGTAATGTTTCAACACTAGATTTGGAATTTTAGAAGATGATTTGATGACTTGTGGTGAAGGAAGAATGATGAAAATTTCATGAAAATGGTCAAACTAAAGATCAGAAGTCTTTGTAACGCAAATGTTTTTCCAGAATCTTACTAAGGATGAAAATGCATATCTGAAAAAGTGATTTTGAAATTTTCAAAGTTTGTGGAAATGCTCATTGTTGTAAATGCACGGGATAGATTGATAAATGCGCAACAAAATGAAACAAATGCACAAGTTTGAACTGATGTGTGGGAAAATGATCAAATGTGTAGAACAGTTTAATGTATGCGCAACAGATTGTGATGAATGCGCAGGTTTGTATTTTTTGAAAAATTTGAACTACAAGATTTGGAAATTTGTCTGATTTTGTGATGTTTTCTGGTTTTTGGCAAATGGAAAATGCATAAACACACACATGCAAGATATAAATGATTTAATCTAATTATTCTAGTATGAATGCACAAACACGCTTACAATCCTAAGGTTGGCAAGGACAATATCTGTTGAATCCCCACTAGGATAATAAAATCCAACCACGCAAATCCATAGCAGACAGCCTAGGAACTTGGAGGCATGGGCTCCTCCTTACAGTGCACTCACTTCTTAGGCACACCAAGTTTCAAATTCAATGGGTCATTACTTCCCAAAGAACTGCTATCTCTACTATGAACCGTGAGTAATGTGGGGTGTCTTCACGGGCTTGGGTGACCCCTTGAGCCAAAAAATAGAAGGTTTTTGGCCACTAAACAAAATTTTTTAGTAAGGACATCCATTCAAGTGGTTGTGATCAAGTCATTTTCCCAATTAAGGGGGCTCTCCCAATCCTTTCAAAGCAAGGCTTTCACCTCTACTAAGTAGGACTTTAACGCACCACTGGGGTACTGGAGGAGATTTTGGTTGCCACAATGAATTCACACCTATCTAATGTGAGATTAATCACACTAGCATTTTTTATATACTGGTTTGGAATGGATTAGCTTTAGCCTATTACCGGTTGGGTCATTCCTTGGGGTGAGTACATCTTTTCCCACCAAAGACCGCCCTCTAAAAATTATAATAGTTTCTCTTACACCCAAGATCCACAAATGGCAAGGGGAGAGGATACATTGTTATAATTTTGGGATTACAAATATCTTAATAAGAAAAACACAACAGACACTCAAATCTATGCTAAAGAAAACACACAAAGCAAAAGCATGTCGTATTTTAAGCCCAAACAAGATTTTAGTTTCTTTTGCAAACCCCTTGGAAATCTGGAAACAAACCGTTAGAAATTTTCTTAGCAATGGGGTCTTCAAAATAACGTCCTACAAAAACAACCTAAAATACTACCAGAATGAACAAAAACTTGTTAAAAAGATTAGCTAAAAACCCAAACAACTATAAAATTAAATGTAACTACTGTATAAAAGAAATGTGCAACAACAGTTAATTAATGCACAGGATTTATGGATGGATGTGTAGAAAAGATGGATGCACAGTAGAGAGATACTAATGCACAATGTGATGGTGTATATGCATAGAAATTACAGATGCATAGTAGAAAAGTATGTATGCGTGAAACAATTGAATGAATGTGTAGCAATTTGATCGAAAATGAAATACAAAATGGAAAGTTGTGACTGTGGAAACATTAAATATATGCGCAATAGAAATTAATAGATGCACAGAAATTGGGGATGAATGCGTAGAAATAACTTGTAGAAAAACTTGTACATGAAAAACTAAAAACTAAAAGTGAAAAACGTGGGTTGCCCTACGGTGAGCACCAAAAATGTATGCAAATTAGATGTCTAACTACTATAAATGATAAATTAACTATTCTAAGATTAATAAATCTAACTAATTAGCAAATAGCAATGAAGAATACAATTAAAAATGAAGCTAAAACAAGGTTTTACCTTCACCTACCATGTAGCTTGTCTCCATTGCCCTCCTAGCCTTGATTTCTTGGATGTGTTGAGCTCTCAAATTTCTAATTTGAAGCTCCTTGCCCAAGATGATACCAAAGTGTGGAGATTGAATGATTGAATGCAAAACTAAATCCTAATTATGCAAATGAGATGATGTTAGTGTGGATACTTCACAAAATGATATGAATATGCTTGATAATGCTTGATAATGAGTGCTTGGATGCTTGATTGCTTGATTGCCTATTACTTGAATGCTTGATTACAAAATACATATTAGCTCACAAAGGGGAAATGAGGCTCCTTTTATAGATTTTTGGAGGATCTAGGCCTAGGTGGCACAATCCTATAGTTGAGAATGAAAGGTGGAAGATCCTAGGGCTAGGATTGACTTGGTTGAAGGAGTTGAGAGAAAGCGGGATGTAGTTGGAATGTGAGAGGAAGAATAGGGATGATGTTCCTCTCACATTGACATGGAGGAGAACAAGGTGGAAGGGAGAGACACATTTCAAGTGTCTCACAAAGACCCAAGAGAGAAAGAAGGAGAGACATTTTCCTCATGAGGACTCTTTGTACAAGTGTCCCATGAGTCACCTTTGACCCTTAGAGGTGGCTTGAGAAGCCCCTTAGGAATAGGGCATGTCTCTTGACTTGGTTTAAGAAAGGACATGGGGTCATGAGACCAAGTCCTATGAGTACACATAGCTCTTAAGAATAGGACATGTGTGGGTGAGGATAATTATCAATAAATAATTAATAATAATTATTTACTTTAGCCAAAGTGATGTGTCAGGTGACTAGGTAGGTGAGGTGGACTAGGGGACTTAGTCATATTTAGATGATTGTGTATTTAATTAAATCACTTTAATAAGACTAATTAGAAGACTTAGGATAGAGGAATAGACTATAGTGAATTTACTAAATAAATTCAATAATCTATTTAATAAATAGAGGAAATAATTATTAATTAAATAATAAATATTTAATTAATTTATCAAGTCAATATCAATTAAATAATAAATATTTAATTAATTAATGAAGCCATTTTTTAGTGTATACAATAATAATCTTTGATCAAGTCAAGAAGAGAAAGGTGAAGACTCTTGCTACTACAGAACAATGTGTGTGTGAAAATTGTACCCGATCTGTAGACACAACACTTCAGTAAAACATTAGAGGTTAGCAAAAACAAAATCATACAATAATTGAAATCTAATCTAACCAAGTGATTTACTGCCTTCTAGTAGGTGCGAGATTGATGTTCTCAGATTGTAATCGAGATCAGTGACCTAGACGACACCTAAATGAAGGATTTGAATGCAAAACTGATATGAAATATGAATGCAATTAATCTTTTTTTTTTGGTATTTTCTATGCAATAAGATGAAAAATGATATGAAATCTATGATATGTAAAAACTGATATGCTATGAATTGATCTAACAATAATATGAAAACAAAAGTGATCTCACAACAATGTTGATTCGCAATAAGCTTTGATCCTTCCAATTGCAATTCTCCAACGTGATTGTGCAAAAATATGAGATGATTTGGGATGAGCTGAAGCCTTAATTTATAGAAATCTAGGGCTTTAGAGGTGCATGGATAAAAGCCATAAATCACTCAAATTAACTCAGCTTAATTTTTGAGTTATCTGATAATAAAGATAGTTTAATTCACAAAAACATGCAAATCATGTAAAAACAACTTTTTAACTCAAATTAGAGTTTACATTAGCTTTTTGAACTCCAAAAGGATGTTGAGTTCTAAAAAGTCAACACTTTGCATTGATTTTCTAATTTGGAGTTTAACTGTTTCTTTTGAATGTGCATAAAAATTATGAATTAATTAAATAAATAAAGTGATTTATGCTCAACTTAACTGATTTTGGAAAATAAATAATTGATTTATGGGTTAATCAATTATTTAATCAAACTTTTATTAAAAATTATATTATTAAATAATGGCAACTTGCTTTAATTAATTAAATAAAAATTTAATCAATTATTCATAGGATATTAGATTTATTGTCAAAATTAAATAATACAATTAATAATAGATATAATTAAATTTAATTACACAATTAAGTGGCAAGATATTAAATATAATTAATTAAATATGAAAATATTCAATTAATCAAAATTAGGATAAATGTGATTTATCACCAAATAATCATTAAATTAAAGATAATTAAGATAATTAGGAATATTGCTAGGAATATTCCCAATGCAGAATTTAAGATAATCAATTATGATTCGATGATATTTAGATGTGCCTTAGATTAGGACTTCGATGTTGATTTCATTCGATTTGTAGATGTAGGAGGTTAATGAACTTATAGCCCATTTTTGGGGTATTACATTTTTCCCCTCTTTGAATTACTGTGCGAAGCATAGTGAGTCAAAGATAGTCTGTGTTTGATAAAGATATGAAACTGATTTGAAAGATAAACTGATTCCAAGATAGAAACTAATTGAAAGATATGGAGATATTAGGTCTTGAATGACCAAAGATAATGTTCACTATAGCAGCGATGAACTGATGATTGTGAAAGAGTGTCAAAACACCTGATTCTGAACCTTAGGATTGCAAAGAAGTGAGTGACCGGTTCTAGACTCGATTATCTTAGCAAAACTAGCAAGTATCACATCCGAACCCTTCAGTTGCTGAAGAACCAAGGAAAGAACACTATAATCAGATGGTTACAAAAACTGATACAGTTTACAAGATTAGGAGAATACCAGATTGATATGGATCTTGATGAATCTGATATGCCCCAAGTGTTGATAGATTTTCCCTGAGCGATGAGGTCTTTTTTTGATGAATCAGTAACTAGACATGGTTGTTGTCTTGATTACTGAGGAAAGATTGATCACAGTTTTAAATTTACAGACTTTGAATGATATGCAATACCATGCCCCCTTCGGGATTAAAATTGAAATCTGACAAGAAAATTCAGCGTTGATAGTTTAGAAGCATGTTAATTTGTTTGAGAAGTGGTTATGCATGTTCAAGAATGCGTTCTGCATCGTTTGGAGGTCCTGGAGACCAAGTTTTACTAGGTTTGACCATGAGTTGACCATGGTTGAAATTTTGATAGTTTGATGTAAGATAATTAGTTAAGTTGAAAAATGGATTTTTGTGATGATCGAAGGTCGAATATGCAAGCAGTAGACCGTTGTGGGCCCAAAATTTTAAATCATGATTTTAACATAATAAACAATCTCAGATTTTGATTTTGATCCCGAAAAAGGATTCTACTTGCTGTTTCATTGGAGGAACCTTCGTGTGAGATTTAGCTCTTGTTAGATTTGAAGATGCGAGTGGAGAATTGTTTAAGCATTGAAGTTCATTTAGCCATTGTGAGATCATGCAACATGCAAAATGCAAAGAGACATGCAAAATGAAATGCAACCTAAGACCTAGGACCTACTCACTGATCATATGTCGATTTTTTATCATCATTGAACTTTTAGGTAACTGGATAAATCAATACAATGCCCACTAGCTAAAAAAACTATAGACATATGAATATTGATTTGTATGCACAAGAATCGATACAACACCCACTGGTCAACAACCATGGATATATGAAGATTGATTTTGTTTTCAGAATGTTGGATTAGATATAAGCACCAAGGAACAAATGCCAGGATGACCTGAATATCATGTCCATTTTGATATAGCAATTTGTATAAGCATCAAAATATGAACGTCGTGATGACTTGAATACACCTTGCATGGACAAACACATCAAACAACCAAGAGATCATTCTAAATCTAATGTGAATTACCTGTAGTGACCCTTTATCGTTCACATCCTTAGGTAAGATCATGTTTCACAGTAGGAGAAAGAACTCACTTAAAAAGACAATAGTTAGATCAAACTTCCTTGAATTTTCCAGGTATCAATGGTTGAGGTACACATGGCCATCCAATTTGAGATAGAGGCTCTTACAGTCGGACACCATTTCAATCCAGAATTTCCAAAGTTGTTAGATTTTCACATACAAGAAGAAAACAAAGAAAAGATTATGCCCCCAGTCATCACTCTCTAAATCCTATAAAGGACATCATCAAAGAGCTTGAAGGGACACAATATGCAAAAATCTTAATGCGAATCAGTAAGCATACAAGGAGATAAAAGCATGAAAAACACAGATTGTTTTCAGTTTGTGTTTGTTTGCATTGTTGTAGAGGCAAAATCCTTTCTGGAGACAAGACTGACTAACTGACTCACATGAAGCTTCAAAAGGACTCTGACTAGATATGACATGTCTCAGATACACCAGAGACCATAGGATATGACATTGATTGCCCCCAAGTTTGAACATTGAGAGGATACAGACACTTGAGCAGATTGGTGGACAAACCGACTTATTGAAAACTGGAAATGCAAAAACAAACTGGGAGATATGTACAAACTAAAGCAAGACTAAAAGCTGGGAAAGACCAAGATTGCACTGATAGATGGAGCATTTTGAAACAAGTGGCACCCATTTGTTGGGTTTTCACCATCTTGGCAGAGATTTTATTTTTGCTACCAAGGTGCCTGTTTCCAGGTTTTCACCAAGGCACTTTTTTTTTTTTTTTTCAATTTTTTTGTACTTTTGATATTTTTCAATTTTTAAAGATTTTTTTTCAGGACATTTTACCATAGACTGAATGCCTTAGGCGTAGAATTTCTTTAGATGGAGAATGTTGATTGGTTCTCAGAGCTATTCTCCTTCAGTCATTGAGAGTTGATAGGCACCAGAGCCAAAAGTAGTAGTGATTACAAAGGGACCCAGCCAATTGGGTTCGAACTTCCCCTTGCGTTCTCGATGTGATTGATTTTTAGGATTTTCTCTCAAGACTAGATCACCAACCTGAAATTCTCTATGTCTGACTTTCTTATTGTAGCCTCTAGACATTCTCTTCTGATATACTCTGAGATGATCATATGCTGCTTATCTGCACTCATCTAGTAGTTCAAGCTCTTGCAACCTGGACACTCTGTAGTCATCATCAGTTACTAGACCATGCATTCTGATTCTTAGTGAATGGATTTCAACCTCAATAGGTAGTACCGCCTCAGACCCATAAACTAAAGTGAAAGGTGTAGCTCCTATAGGTGTTTTGATACTTGTTCTGTAGGCCCATAGAGCTGGATTAATCATGAGATGCTAGTCTCTACCAGTTTTGTTTACTATTCTATGCAAGACCTTCAATAGATTTTTGTTGGAAGCCTCTGCTTGGCCATTCCCTTGTGGATAGTAGATAGAAGACCAATGTTGGGTGATCTTGAATTTGGCACATAGATCATCTAGGTCTTTATTCCTGAATTGCCCACCATTATCTATGATTATGGAATGAGGGATCCCATATCTGCATATGATATAGTTTAAGATAAACATCAATATATGCTTTCCCGTTGCTTGTGTCAAAGGGACTGCTTCTACCCATTTTGTAAAATAATCTATGGCTGTGATTATATGGGTATGTCCGTTAGAAGAATGAGGATGAATCATCCCGATAAGATCAAATGCCCATTGATGGAAAGGCCATTGTGTTGTAAAGGGGATTAGATCCCTCCCTGGAGCATGAATTAAGTTTCCATGCACTTGGCACTTTTGACAATTCTTAGCAAATTTGATAGCCTTTTTCTCCATTTTAGGCCAATAGTACCCAGCCCTAATAAGTTTTCTAGCTACTGTTAAACCATTTGAGTGTGACCCACAAATACCATCATGGACTTCCTCTAATGCACGTTGAGACTCTTCACATTCTAACCATCTAAGTAGCATACCATCTAGACCTCATTTGTATAGATCATTACCAATGATGACATATCGGGAGGCATTACAGATAAGGTATCTCTTTTCATGATGGTTGAAGGTATCGGGGATGATTTGGTTTTGGAGATAGGAAAATAGGTCTTTGAATCTAGATGAATCATGACCAACAATAGTGCAGATCATGCGGGTTTTAGGGGAGTCATATGCAGGATAAGATAGTGCTTCCACCAGGAACTCGTAGCATAGCTCATGTTCAAGCTGCTGTAATAAAGTAGATAGTGTTGCCATTGCATCGGTAGCCTTGTTCTCCATTCTAGGAATTTTCTCAAATGTGATAGATATGAAATATTTCTTAAGATCATCTACCATTTTTTTGTAAGGAATGAGCTTTCCATCTTTAGTTTGGTACACATCATTGACTTGATGAATAACAAGTTGAGAGTCTCCATGAATGTGTTGCTCTGTTACTCTCCATTCAATTGCTATTTTCATACCATTCAAAAGGGCTTCATATTCTGCAATATTGTTTGTGCAGGGGAACTTTAGTCTGAATGCTTTTGGGATGGAGTATCCTTGAGGAGTTATGAACAATATGCCTGCTCCAGATCCATTCTATGTATAGGAGCCATCAAAGAACAATTTCCATTCTCTAGAAGATAGGTGCATAATAGAGGAGTCTGGAAATTCCATTTGCATTGGTGTGTCATCAAACATGGGTGCATCTGCTAGTTGATCAAAAATAACCTATCCTTTTATAGCTTTTCTTTCCACATATTCAATGTCAAATTCACTTAAGAGCATAACCCATTTAGCTAATCTACCTATGAGGGCAGCTTTTCTTAGTAGGTACTTGAGGGGATCAATTTTAGCTACCAATTGTGTGGTATGAGCTAACATGTAGTGTCTCAGTTTCTATGATGCAAATATCACAGCGAGACAAGCTTTCTCAATCATAGAGTAGTTCTTTTCATACACCACCAATGTTTTGCTTATATAATTAATGGCTCTTTCCTTTTTCTCTTCATCGTGTTGTGCTAGCAATGCCCCCTGTGATGTGGCGGTTGTGGAGACATATAAGATCAATGGCTTCCCATGAATAGGAGGCATCAAGATAGGTGGATTTGATAGATACTTCTTGATATGGTTAAAGTTATTCTCACATTCTTCATTCCATGCAAAGGTCACACCTTTATGTAATGTTTTTGTAAAAGGCTGTGATATGTCCACTAGCTGTGATATGAATCTTCTAATAGATTGAACTCTTCCTTCCAACATCCTCATTTGACTAATATTCATGGGAGGTTGCATCTCTATTATAGCCTTGACTTTAGCTAGATCAACTTCAATGCCCTTCTTTGAAACTATGTATCCTAAGAGCTTTCCAGAAGTGACACCAAAAGCACACTTCTTAGGATTTAGTCGGAGACTAAACTTTTCCATTCTATCTAGGATCATGCTCAAGTCCTTTAGATGTTCAGTTTTGATCATAGATTTTGCTAAAGTATCATCAACATAATCTTCCATAGTTCGATGCATCATGTCATGGAAAATAGATGTCATTGCTCTTTGATATGTAGCACCAGCATTTTTAAGCCCAAATGGCATGACATTCCAATAGAAGGTGCTCCATGCACATGTGAAAGTAGTTTTCTCTTGGTCCTCTGGAGAAATTTTTATTTGGTTATATCCAGAGAAACCATCCATTAAGGAATACATCTTGAAACCCACAGTCATGTCCACTATCATATCAATGTTAGGTAGTGGAAAATCATCCTTAGGGCATGCTCTATTCACATCTCTAAAGTCTGTGCACACTCTGATTGACCCATCTGGTTTAGAAATAGGTACAATATTAGAGATCCACTCTGCATAGTCAATAACTCAGATGAATCCGGTGTTTAGGAGCTTCTCTAATTCAGCTTTTACCAAGAGTGCAACGTGAGGATGCATCTTTCTCAATTTTTGCTTGACAGGTTTGACATTTGGAGCAATAGATAAATGATGCATTATAAGATTAGGATCCAATCCTAGCATATCTTAATATTTCCATGCAAATTTTATCTTCTTCTCTATTAGGAATGTTGTAAATTTTTGCTTCTCTTCTTCTGATAATGATTGTGCTACATGTACCAATTGTGGTTCCTCTGTTGTACCCAAATTGATGGATTGAGTGGGCTCAATTAGAACTGGAGATCTGTCCTGTAAATGACTCAGAAGGACATCAAATATCTCATCCTTAGGTGCCTCAGAGAGGTTTTCACCTTTGGATACATCTTTTATTTTTACTTTTGTAGGTTCTGAGACTGCCACAAAGTGGTTTTCACCCTCAGAACTCTTTTTCTTTTTCTTTTTATTCTTGTTTTTATGACTAAGATATTTGATGTCTGACTTGGTCATGCTGACGCTCGGTTCACTAATGGAAGTACTCATAGGCTCAACTACATTGAGGTAGCAAGAAAGGGCATAGTCATTCGGGAAGGTATAAATACCATGGCTCAGATTCATGGAGGTTTGATTAATAAGTTTTGGATATTTGATAGTCAAAGTAGGGAAAGATTGGGAAATATTGTTTATGGATATGGATCTGTCATCATTGGTCCTAACCTAACGCTCAAGTTCAAAGGTGATACTACAACTTAAGACATCCAATTCGTGAATAGGCTCAATGTCATCATGGGAGTCCAATTCAGCCATAGGTGTATCAGACTCGATAGGTTCATCATTTCATTCTAGACTTACGTTGGTTTGAGGTGCATATTGGTGAATAACATCAACATGTTTGTCTATGATAAGCTCATCTGGTTCTGGGATGACTCCCCATTCATAGTCATTAGATTCATCTTTTGATTTAGGATCTCTAGGAAATCTTAGAACATGAGTAAAGTCAGGGTGAATACCCCAAGAAGGGTTACCCTCAGATTCTTATTTGTATTCATACTCATGAGAATCTATCTCAGAATCACTACCACTTCCCTCTTCTTGATTGTTTTCAAGATTAGCTGGTTCTTGTGTTGCAACTATCTCTTGATTGATAGTAGGTTCTTGTGTTTCTACTACATTAATTATCTTGATAGGATCATCTTTATCATCAAGAAGGTCTTTGATCTCTTTAGGAAATTTTTCATAGGGGATGAGTTCTAAACTATTTGAATCACTATCTGATGGTTCTATTTCTTCTTTCTTAAGAAGAGGTTCCCCTAGTGTGATCTACTCTATGACATGAGAGAAATTACCTTTGAGGTGATAGGGTTTCTTCTTAAAGCCTAAGCTGACTTTATCTTTATTTTCTCTACCAGTATGTGGGAGAGGTGCCATGAGACCTTTTCCTCTGACTCCTAGAGGCCCTTGACCTGAATATCCCATCTTAGCTATTAATTTATCTCCTGGACCATATGACTTGGAAGGGAGTTTGGACACTACAGAGTCACCAGTTTGAACAACTTGAGATTCAGGGTCATCTTTATACAACCATGATAGCACAGCCTCATCCTCTTCAAATTCTTGCTTGGATACTTGTTCTGCTACAAAATTCTTTTTATATGCTTCAAGAGGTTCTTTAGAGTCTGGTTTGGATTATTTCAAAGATTTCCCATAAGACTTAGGTGAGATAGGGAGAGATGTCAAAGATAAGATTGGCTCGATAGTATATTCTCCCATACCATTTTCTTTGATATTAACCTCTTTTTCAAGATCTTCCATTTTAGATGTGGATGCTTCTTTAGTTGGTTCAATGGAAGATTCTTTGTTATTAGGTACAAGCTTATCTGCACTTTCCTTCAAGGTGTTGCAAGTTGTATTCAGATCTGTGAGGATAGTAACCTCTACTCCTTCATAAGGAAACTTCAAACATTGATGGTATGTAGAAGGAATAGATTGCATTTCATGTATCCATGGTCTCCCTAGAAGGACGTTGTAGACCAAAGGTAGATCAAGCACTTGATAGATGGTATCTTTGATAACTGGACCCACTCTGATAAGTAAGACAATGGTGCCTTTAGAAGATCTTTCTTGTTCATCATAGGCCTTGATAGTTATTTTCTTTCTAGGATCAATAGCCAATTCTGAAAATCCCAATTGTGTGATCAAGCTGTAAGAACAAATGTTTAGGCTAGCGCCCCCATCTATCAACACACGTTTGACTCTATGGTTCTGAATCAAGACTTCTATATGAAAAGGCTGATTATGTGGGTGACTCAAGGAGTTGTCATCTTCCTCTGAAAAGGAGATATATTATAGAGATGTAAGATTTCCAACCATAGTCTAGAACCTATCTAAATCAAGGTCATCAGGAACATTGGAACCGAGCAAAGCTTTATCGAGAATGGCTCTATGAGCTAGAGATATTCAAAGCTACTCAAACATGGAGATTTTTGCATTAGTGTGCTAGAGTTGTTGAACAATGCTATAAGATTTAGGCCTTGTATCCTTTGGATTGGAAGATTTGGAAGCAGCCTTCTATTTAGAAGCAGATGAAAGATTGAAGGGCACCTTAGGGACATTTGATGAATCTGGGATTTGTCCTTTCAGATGTGTTTGAGCTTGTGATCAAGTAACTGTGTTAGCTAAGGAATGATTTATGTCTCTTCATACAATTGTGATGACATTGCAACTTTCAAAGAGACATGGTTCAACCATATTGATGACAACATTATTTCTAGGGTAGGCATAGTTGACTTTTGCCCCCATATTAGGCTGAGAAGTTGAAACTTCTTGACCATGTTTCAAAAATGGTTCTGTGAATGCTGTATGATCATTATTGCTCTGGGGATTGTTAATTGTGATGTCTCCACTATTGATCAGATCTTGAATGGTATGCTTCAAGTGGTAGCAACTACTAGTTTTGTGACCTTTACTCCAATGGAAATCACAGAATTCATTTTCTCTCCACCATTTCGGTTTTGGGTCCTGATCATTTGGTCGGATTGGTGGTAAAGAGATGATTTTATTAGCCAGTAGAGTTTTCATAGCTAATTCTAAAGACTCTCCTAGAGGAGTAAATTTTTTATGTTTATCCCATTTTTTGTATTCTGGCTTCCTTTGAGATGGTTGAGAAGAATTTTTCTCTAAAACTTTAATGGCTTGAGTACCAAGAGTGAGATTGTAGGCTGGTGCCTTTGATGGGGCACAAACAGTGTCAACAATGCCATCTATGATGATGCCTTTATTCTTGTTCCAATTTTAGAATTGGATCCAAATTCGTACTTGTCTTTTTGAAGTGTGATTTCTCCTTTTTTTACAAGCACTTTTTTTATTTTGATATCATTATCCACCATCTTGCCAAAAGATGTATGATCTTGCATTTGTAAAGGATAATTGATTTCTGGAACAAGGTTATTGATGAAGATTTCTAGTTTTTCTATTTCTGGAATAGGTCTGGCATATAGAGAGAACTTCTTCCTCCATCTCTTGAGAAATGTTAGGAATGGTTCCCCTGGATATTGCTTGAGATTACAAATATCAATCATGGTGACTGGATGTTGAATATTGTAGGAGTATTGCTGGTAGAACAATTTGATCAACTCCTCAAAAGTTTTGATAGTAGAAGGTAGTCTAGAGAACCAGTGGATGGCTACTCCCCCTAGAGATCGAGGGAAGAGATGCATCAGATAGGTTAGTTCATGCATGAACTCCATTGATTGCATACATAATTCTCTGACATGATCTTGAGGATCAAAGTGTCCATCATACTTATCATACTTCGGCATCTCCACTCTTTTTGGAAATGGTGGCATGTACAAGTCTTTGTCAAATGGAAAGGGACATAGAGCCTCCATGGAGAACTCTTTAGGTTCCTTCTCTTTCTTGAGATTGTTAAGTTCAACTTCTATAGCATGCATTTGTTTCATCATAGCTGTGATTGGATTCTCTTCCTCATGTGTAATGATGTCTTCAACATTAAAGTTGGGAGGAAGTTTAGCTCCTTGATGAGCTAATTGTAAAAAGTATGCTTCTCTATCTTCTTTCAAGAAATGCTTCATCATTCGTTTGAAGTTATCATCATTTTGATATTGAAAAATTTCTTCAGGTGTGGGTTCCTGATCTGCACCATGTTGAGATTGAGCTCTTTGAGAGCCAAAATTTGTCCCTGCTTGAGACATGGTAGGAGTTTGTGGACTCCCTAGATTAGATTGATGAGGGGTATGTTGAGTACCTCTGTGAGCTGATGGAGGAGGTATGTAACCAGATTTCAATCGATAGTTGCCAAGACCATCATCCTCATAAAGACCAGAATTGATGAGTTGCTCAAGGGTTGGAGTTTGGAGAGTGGTGATAGATTTCTTGTGAGAGGAAGCTCTAGTCTCCACCATTCACCTCAAGTAAAACAAAAGAATAAGATCCAGATAACCGAAGAATGAATTGAATCAAGATGATCAAATGATGCAACCTTGTCAAGGTTTGATTGATTTGAAGATTTGATTAGATGTGGATGAAGGATACTATGCCCTAGATGTATGGGTAGGTTCCCAAAAGATAGCAGACAAGATATCACAACACTTAGTCATTTTGATGATTGATTGAAGATTGATAATTATGACAAGGTTTTAACACAGGATGATAAGGACTCAAATCAATTAAATAGAAGGCTAAATCAGATTCAAAAGGCCACTTTAGGAAAATGATTGGATTCTTAATAGCTACTGCTCCATTCCTGACATAGTGATTCATTCGACAGATTCTAAAATTAGGCTAAAAAAGCTAAATATCTGGCAATTCTGACAATTTTTTGACAACTTTCAAAAATTTCGCAAATGAAACTCTACAAACTCGTATGACAGTGGGTATGCTATGAAATGATAGTTGCAAAACTCATACGACAGTTGGGTAGCAATGAAACGACAGTTGCAAAACTCGTACAATAGTTGGGTAATAATGAAACGACAGTTGAAAATCTCATACGATAGTTGTAAGATTTTGACTTTGAGAATTTGCTGGCATGGAAACTCGTATGACACTAGGTACTCAATCATACGACAGATGGGTTGTAATGAAATGAAACTTGGAAAAACTCGTATGACTTTTGACTTCCTGAAATGATTTTTGACTCTAGAAAGGATTTTACATCAATTTTTGCAAAATTTTGAGTTTGTAGATTCAGATTGTTTGCAAATTTCAATGTCTAGATTTGAGGATTGTAATAGATTTGTTCATTTTCAGTAACCAGATAGATAAACAAGAATGCAAAATAGCAAGCATGCGATTTCAAGCATGTTTGAAAATAATGAACAAGGGCAAAAGCAACCTTGCGCATGAGCAATCAAGTGACTTATTCATTCTAATCCTCAGAAGCGCTATTGTGTATGTTCCAAAAATGTTTTGAAATAATGCACATATACCCTATAAAATGAAAATTTGGCCTCGCTAGGGTTTTTAGTAATGGTTTGACTCTGCAACTTTTATGATCCAAAGGGGTGAACTCCAATCCCGGCGCACTAGGGTTTTGACACAGTCCAAGAACTTAATCTTCAAGAGCTGCTAGGGAGATCTGACAACCCAATAATGAACCATACCTATGGAGATTTCTTCCACAAGGACATTTATATAGCGGCTGTCACTACCACAACAAAAATGGCTATTACCGCTTGAGGTTCCGTCAACACAGTTTTCCCTGTGAAGGGATTGTCCACTATGGTTAACCCTCTCTAAAGGTGACTCACAATAGTATACCATAAGGGGACTTGGCTCTAGATCCAAGGTTTTGATGCCTCTTCACTTTTAACCCAAACAAAGCAGGCAAATTAATCCGACACGCTAAGACAAAGTTTGTCTCACCAAGGTCTATGATATCAACCCCACATGATCTATCAACCCCTCCAGAGAGAGAATGTATCAATCAATAAGGGAAGACACACTAACCAATTTTGATTCACCAAAGCTCATGATGTCTACCCCACGTGATCTATCAACCTCTCCTGGGAGAGAATGTATTGATCAATAAGAGAAGACGCACTAACCAAGTTGAATGTGAAATGCACTAAGTATCCTCCCTACCTACAAGGATTTTGTCATCAAGAAGGATTTCACTGGGAATCCAATCTCTCAAGAATCACGAATAGTGTTCATAGGGCCTAATTACTATGTGAGCACAGATGTATGTTTCCAAAAGCAAATCTACCAAAAGTACCCAAAAAGTAGAAAGAGGAACACTTAACGCTTAAAGTGAATATGAGATGAGTCCACAAGGTGGAACACTTAACACCTCACACAAGCTAAAAATGAGTCCCCAACTTAGAAAACAAGTGAGCTCCTAAAAGCACAAATGGGTTGCCAAGTGGAACAATTAACGCTTCTCTCCTGTAGACCCCTCCCCTTTATGGTGCTGAGATTGCAACCACGGGGCGGAATGAGGGGCCGATAGATTAGCGAGTCCAATAAACCAAGATAGCAATCAAGATCAATCACAAGTATCTGAGACTACTTAATAAATACTTAAGGTGTCACAACTTAGTATCAATTATGCAAGTGTGTAAAACAAAAGCATGAAAAGAATCACCCAAGCTAGACACACGAGAGATTTATTTTAAGCCCCAAATTGAAATATTATCAGCACAAGTGGAATACCTAAGATCCTCGCAACGCGCTTAGTAGATTTTTAATAGATTTTAGCAAACTTTACACTTTTTTCAATCAAAATCAGCAAGAGTTAATCAAAAATAGAGAATTCCAACTGTTAAGATTAGCTGTTAGTGAAAATCCAAAAATCAAATTTGACAAACTGCCTGCAAAAATGAAACAATAGTTAAAACCTGATGCCGAAACTCATACGACAGTGGGTCTGTTACCAGATGATAATCTGAAACTCGTACGATAGTGGGTATGCTCCCAGATGATAGTCTGGAAACTCATACGACACTGGGTGTCTAATGAAATGATAATCCAACGTCCAAACAACAGTGGGTGCCTGATGAAACAATACTCGGTCAACTATCGTATGACAGTAAGCTCAACTCATATGACTTTTGTCAGAAACTCATACGAAGATTGTACGGACAAAAAATAAAAATCATATTTTTGCATAGAAACTAAGGAGAAAAAGATAGAAATTGATAGAATTGAATTGGAAACCCGTTTCAGGACCCCATGGTGGGCACCAGAAAATGTGTGTGTGAAAATTGTACCTGATCTGTAGACACAACACTTCAGTAAAACATTAGAGGTTAGCAAAAACAAAATCATGCAATAATTGAAATCTAATCTAACCAAGCGATTTACTGCCTTCTAGTAGGTGCGAGATTAATGTTCTTAGATTGTAATCGGGATCAGTGACCTAGACGACACCTAAATGAAGGATTTGAATGCAAAATTGATATGAAATATGAATGCAATTAATCTATTTTTTTTTGTATTTTCTATGCAATAAGATGAAAAATGATATGAAATCTATGATATGTAAAAACTGATATGCTATGAATTGATCTAACAATAATATGAAAACAAAAGTGATCTCACAACAATGTTGATTCACAATAAGCTTTGATCCTTCCAATTGCAATTCTCTAGCGTGATTGTCCAAAAATATGAGATGATTTGGGATGAGCTGAAGCCTTAATTTATAGAAATCCAGGGCTTTAGAGGTGCATGGATAAAAGCCATAAATCACTCAAATTAACTTAGCTTGATTTTTGAATTATCTGATAATAAAGATAATTTAATTCACAAAAACATGCAAATCATGCAAAAACAACTTTTTAACTCAAATTAGAGTTTAGATCAGCTTTTTGAACTCCAAAAGGATGTTGAGTTCTAAAAAGTCAACACTTTGCATTGATTTTCTAATTTGGAGTTTAACTGTTTCTTTTGAATGTGCATAATAATTATGAATTAATTAAATAAATAAAGTGATTTATGCTCAACTGATTTTGGAAAATAAATAATTGATTTATGGGTTAATCAATTATTTAATCAAACTTTTATTAAAAACTATATTATTAAATAATGACAACTTTCTTTAATTAATTAAATAAAAATTTAATCAATTATTCATAGGATATTGGATTTATTGTCAAAATTAAATAATACAATTAATAATAGATAGAATTAAATTTAATTACATAATTAAGTGGCAAGATATTAAATCTAATTAATTAAATATGAAAATATTCAATTAATCAAACTTAGGATAAATGTGATTTATCACCAAATAATCATTAAATTAAAGATAATTAAGATAATTAGGAATATTGCTAGGAATATTCCTCGATGCAGAATTTAAGATAATCAATTATGATTCGATGATATTTAGATGTGCTTTAGATTAGGACTTCGATGTTGATTTCGTTCGATTTGTAGATGTAGGAGGTTAATGAACTTATAGCCCATTTTGGGGGTATTACAAACAAGCTCAACAAGCTACTAGGGGAACTATTTTTTCATAGGATCATGCTTCCTTGGTGATGTGGTCCCTTAAGAGGGAGGAGAACAAAGGAAAGAGAGAGGTCCTCTCTATGAAATATGTAGGGAATTTATTGGTACAAAGGGTAGGTGAGACTTCTGGTGTAGAAGCTTCAAACCTAATTTTGGAGATTGCCAAGTTCAATGTTAAGGTGGTAGAGAAAGATACACAAGAGAAGGAAGAACTAAGGACCAAATTTGAAATTGTCCTTAAGTCCTACAATGATCTTAAGAATGAGTTAATCCAGAAGGATAAGTTGATTGCATAGTTATCTGGACCCCAGGATCATAGGTCTCCCCAATTGGCAATCTCTGACAAGCCTACAGTTGCTTCTTCATCAAGCCCAATTGTTGAATTTCCACCATCACCATTCCCAAAGACAAGTATGGATGCACGAGTTAGTTGGGAGAAGCAATGATTGACTGAGGAAACTAACAAGTTGAGAGAAATAAGGGTGCAATTGGAAAAGGAAAAAGATGAACATATAAAGGCCACAACTTTGGTAAGCCAAAAATATGAAGAAAAGATGACAGATGCAATAATGCAATTTGCCTATGATTTGAAGCCCTCAATTTTCTTCAATCATGTCAATAGATTACATGTTTTATTTACAGCTTTGAATAAGGATAAGACTGAGATGTCACCAGTTTTGAAAAAGTGGATTGAGAGGTCCCCAAATGTGAAGCTTTTTCATTTATCGTCAAAAGGCTAAGAGAATCATGATCCACTCATTAAGCTAGCACATCAAGCTGTGAAGAAAATGGTGCAGTATGACATTATTTTGGATAGTTTTATAAAAAAATCAAGTTTGATGAAAGGAGAATTGATGCTTTCAAATTATGAACTGGTCCCTACCATTCTCACAGAAAAAGGAAAATTTAAAGAATCATATCAATGGAGAGAAGAGATGGATGCACTTCTATCAGAGAGAGTGACTGGTGTCTTAAATGACACCTATTCTTTTATTAGCACCATCAAGTTGTTAATAAATGCAAAATCTATGTTTGAGCTTCTTCAGCACAAGGTCAACCAAATAGAAAATGAGTGGGAATAGTTATTAAGTAAGAAGGCTGAGTTTGTAAATTTTGAGTTCCCAAGCGAAGAGGTATATGATAAGTGGAGGTATCAGTACATACCTCATGTTGAAAAAGTAAATACTCCATCAACCTCTTGAGACAAGTAAGATAGTTACTTTTTGAGCAATCAAGGTTGCTAAGATACAAAAAAAAATTTATTATAGGATGGACAGCAAGATATTGCAATCAGATTTGTTGAAAAAAGCCAAGGACAGCATTGAAGACATGAAATAAGGTGGCTCATTTACAAAATATCTCATTTGTTTCATCAATGTATTTATTGTAAACCAAATAGGGTTGTTGTAAAGTTTTAGGGTTAGGAATTTTGTAGACCCTAGAATGATCGGTAGCTTGTTGCACTTCCTTGTATATAAAGGATTTTCCACGATCATTCTAGGTATTGAGAAGTTTAGGTGTTGAAAAGATAGAGATTCTGAAACCCTAGCCCTCAATTGAGGATTGTATTGTATTGTATTATTTTTCATCAAGAAATAGAGAAGTACAGGTTGCTGCCGCTATTTTGCAAGCTTATTGTTCAGAACATGATGTATACAATGTTCAAGGTTATACTTAATACAAATTTCAAATCTTTGTCTCTCCTTTGAGTTTGTTCTATAAATCTTTAAGTCTTTCTGAGATTTATATGTATGTATTTAGCTTTGAGTTCTGATCTAGGATTGGATTAAATACTACTCAGGGTGGGATACATGTTTACTGAATTCATTTGAGGATTTTCTATAAGTAGGAAAGAGTTGATGTGTTTGTGTTTATGTTTAAAGACCAGATTCTCTTCAAAACATCTTTGTATTCATTCTGTCTTCTGATATTTTTCCCAATGGATAGGGCACTGGCCTGTATTTTCCTATCTTTTCTTTGTGTGGAATGATTGAAATCTTGTAATCCTAAAACATTCAATCAATACAAGTCTTTTACATTTATTTTAATTTATATGAGTTGTTGTACCCAGTGATGGAGAGTCAATGAATAATAGGTTTTTATTTAGTACTTTCTCACTATCATCTATTGTAAGATCTAGTATTGAGTAAGGAATAGAGTTGAATCTATTGGATCAGGTGCACCCGCCTTGGTTTTGCAGAGCCAGAAGTGAAGAGGGTAGTCTTGTCCCTATAGTTGGTCTAGTTACCTATAGATTTCTCACATTTGGAACTAACCCCTCCTTAATACTAGTCATAGGTATATTGGTGTCTCATGGAGTGTAAAATCTTTTTAGCACCAACAGCATTAATGTTATTGAAATAATGGTTGCGCTTATGATGAATATTATCATTCGGATTAGGATTATGCTTAGAATTAGCATATGGATTTTATACAAAATTCAGTGCCTAAAAAATTTGTGAGATGTCTGTTATAATTATTTTTTCACATTTTTTTGGCACATCCATTGAAGGCATCATTTTTATGGCACACATTTTTGAAAGCCATTAATATTATAAATATAGAGTTCAACCAAATATGTTGCAAAACCTTGCAAGTATAGCTATAAATATCACTTGAATAGTCAAAAAAAATTATTTTTCTCTCATTCATGAAACTTACATAGATGAAAGGGGAAATATAAGTCCTAACTATTTAGATGAAGTAAGAAGTGTGAAAGCCAAGATAAGAATGAACTATATACAAAACATTTCTCTGTAATGATGTAAGTACATCACATACTCTTCAATGATTAAGATGGTATAGAAACCTTTATTTGAATAATGATCACAATATACTTCTTTCATCATTGACGAAAATGCATCTACTTTTGCAAATGTCTCGCACACAAATTTTAGAGCATCTTCCAGTTGCATTATTTCCAATAAATGTCGACTAATCATCTTCTCTCTCACTCACCATCGTCCCTCATCTCACCATCATATTCTCCTCTCTCTCTACCCCTATCTTTGAGATCTCTTTGTTGAAAACATCTCTCTCTCCCCTCTCCTATCCCTTCTCACTCTCTCTAGATATTCCCCCTAATAAACCTCTCTCTCTCTCTCTCTCTCTAGATATGCCCCCTAATCATCTTATCTCTCACTATCTTCCCTCCCTCAACTCACCATCATATCCCCCTCTCTCTCTCTCTCTAGGTATTCCCCCTAGTCACCCTCTCTCTAACTATCTCCCCTCCCTTATCTCACCATCATATCCATCTCTCTCTCTCTATCCCTATCTCTAACATCTCTCTCTATTGAAAACATCTCTTTTGGGGTTCATATTAGGGTACATGGGTATGATTAAGGTTGGAGGGAAGGTTATGATAAAGTTTACAATTAGAGTTTAAGGTTGAGGTTAGGGTTACGGTTAGAGTTATATTTAAGACTTAGGTTATAGTTTAAAGTTATGGTTAGAATTATGGTTAGCTTTAGAACTCTCTCTAAATATGCCCAATAATCACCACATCTCTCTGTCTCTCTATTGAAAATATCTCTTTTTGGGTTCATATTAGGTTACGTGGATAAGGTTAAGGTTAGAGGAAAGGTTAGGATAAAGTTTATAATTAAAGGTTGAGGTTAGGGTTAGGGTTAGTGTTAAGACTTAGGTTATGGTAATGGTTAGGGTTAGGGTTATGGTTATGGTTATGGTTATGGTTATGGTTATAGTTATAGTGATGGTCATGGTTAGAATTATGGTTAGTTTTATAATTCTCTCTCTCTAGATATGACCTCTCTCTCTCTCTCTCTCAAAGTTAATCAAACATGAATTATAATATCCAATATATTAGATAAATAATAAGCATTATCAAATAGTAAATTGACATTTATATTTTTTATTATTTTTATTTATATGAAATATATTATTAATATATTATATATTAGCTTTAGTCTTGAGGTTCCATCTCTGTCCTCGCATCCTCTACCCCTTCCTACACTCTCTAGATATGCCCCCTAATCATCTTCTCTCTCACTCTCTCCCCTCCTGCATCTCATCATCATTACCCCTCTCTCTCTCTACCCCTATGTCTAAGATTTGGGTCTCCCCTCTCCTATCCCTTCCCACTCTCTCTAGATATCCACCCTAATCACCCTAATCACCCTCTCTCTCTCTCTCTCTCTCTCTCTCTCTCTCTCTCTCTCTCTCAAATATCTCTTTTTGGGTTCCTATTAGGCTACATGGATAAATTTAATGTTAGAGGGAAGGTTAGGATAAAGTTTATAAATAAAGGTTGAGTTTATGGTTAGGGTTATGGTTAGTTTTATAATTCTCTCTCTAGATATGCCCCCTAATCACCATCTCTCTCTCTAGAGATGTCCCCTAATCTCTCTCTCTCTCTCTCTCTCTCTCTCTCTCTCTCTCTCTCTCTCTCTCTTAGTAATCAATATATATAAAAACTTACTTTTCCAATAAACTTAATTTTTTAAGTACTTAAATTTTAGAAACATTGTCAAATTGAAAAATATGGAAACATGGATTTGAAGATATAGAAAATGTCTTAATCACTTTTTTATTTAATTTTTCTAATTTATCCATATAAGAAATCTTTTATAGTCTCTCTCCCTATTTCATATATAGTAATTAATATATATGGAAACTTACTTTTCCAATAAACTTAATTTTTTAAGCACTAAAATTTTAGAAACATTGTCAAATTGAAAAATATGAAAACATGGATTTGAAGATATTACTTTTTTATATAACTTTTTGAATTTATTAATAATGGAAATATTTTATATTTTTTTTCCAAATAGTAATTTCATTACTATCTTCTTATTTATAAGTACTAAAAGATAATTTTGATATAATTAAATTTATTTAAGTAAATTATAGAAGCATGAATTAAAAATTGAATACAGAAAAATATTTTAAAATTATCAATTTTATTACAATGTTGATATTTATAAATGAAAAAATATTTTTGACATAATCTTAATTCTTAATTCTCTTATAGAAACATCTTCATTCTTAAAATTTTATTACAATATACTATTTATTATATGGAAAAATATTGTTAACATAATCTTATTTTCTTCTCACTAATTAACTTTTAGAAACATCATGAAAATGAAAAACAAAAAGAAAAAGAAAAATATAGAAACATCTTATTTTTAATTTTTATTATTTTGTTGCTATATTTATATTTATTTTATTTTTATAAAATATATTGTAATACTTTTTAATTTATTTAAAGATTTACATTGTGCCATTTAATCGTGAGAATATTCTCAATCTTGGGTCATACAAGAAGCATATTTGTGTTAAAAAGCAGCATCGATCCTTAGATTAAAATAGGCCAGAATTACTAAAAATTGAATTGGGTTTATCAATTGAACAAATTCAAATGTAAACTAAGATTCTTCAAAGATTAAATGAAATTATATGATATGAAAGAATATTACAAATAATTTTTAAAAATGTGTGATAAAGATAACATATATTTATATATACAATTTATTTTCTAAAGATCCAATGATCTTTAGGTAGGTAGCTATTTGATTAGAGAAAAAACATGATCCAACAATACCAGAAAATTAAGAACATGATTGTTGATATGTTCATGTTGTTTCATTTCAAATGCACAAAATTCATGAACATGAGAAACAAAATATAGCTCTACAAAGATCCAATGTTGTTCTTCTGGAAAGTCAACTAATAGGATTGGAGGAATGAGATGACTGGAAATCAAATCCCTCCTGTATCAATATTCAGCTGCTCTAAATCGTCTGGCTCAATCTGCTTGCAAAATAAAAATAAAAAGAGAAGAGGTATGTTTTATAATATGAGGACGTCTCATCATATTCTATAACTCATGGCTGTTTGTATTCCATATTTACAGAAATGAAAAATAAAAGAAATGCCAAAAGACATTTCTAAATGCCAAAACTAGACATTGAAAAGATTTTTAATTTTTAATTTTATTAAAGCCGAAATAATCATTGAATATATTGAAAAATTAAATAAATAAATAAATAACTGGTTTTGTGGGTGCACCCCTATCACCTCACACAGTCCACTGTCGTGTGGTAAGTAGCTGCAATGGTTCACAGTTTGCACTACAGTCGACAGCGTACGCTGCGAACCATCGCAACCAAGTGGGGATTTCCCACTATTGTTTTTATTTTTTTATTTTTTATTTTTTTATTTTTTTCCTCTATGTTGTCTTAAATGGATCAATTATTTTCGGAATGCTATTATAATTGGTATTGTTATTTTTTATTTTATTTTATAATTGTAACTGATTTCTAATCTTTATTCTGTACACGACATATTTCTTGGAATATGTTGTGCTAATGCCACTAAGAAAAAGTCATATTCTACAATAAATAAATAGAATTGAAAAATAAAATAAATTTTAAATTAGTTTGAATAGATAAACTAAAATTTATAATTGGAAAATAGAAAAAGAAACCAAATAAAATCTAGTTAAAAATTGAAAAAAAATAGAGAAAGACAATTAATTAAGAATTAGAAAAATAGAACAAGACATATTCTAAATGTTGTATATGTAATAATCTAGAGTTTGCTAGTCCACTTTCGCTTAAAAAATAAATAAAAAAATCTAGAGTTTGGAATATGAAAATTTGATATTAGATTAAATTGGATATTAGATCTCTTTCATATAATATAATATACTTTAAGTAAAAGTTTACAACATTTTAGAGGGTCTTATTAAATTCTAATTTACACTAATTTTCAAAATGAACCCAAAATTTAATACTATCTAATTAGAACTCAAAAAATGCACTTAATTTTTTTTTTAGAAAATCATCTATTCATTAAATTTGAGGGTTAAATAAGGTACTATCAAAACATATAAAAATATAATAAATAATATAAAAATATATAGATTACATATTAATATTTTAAAATAACATAAAGTGAAAAATAACCATTATAAGAATTATTTAAAAATTAGAAAATAGAAAAATTAAATTTTTTTAAATATTTAAAAAAATTAAGTAGAATTTAAATCAAAAAACTAAGAAAAGTCATATTTTACAATAAATAAATAGAATTTAAAAAGAAAACGAATCAGATAAAGCAGAATCAAGAATTGAAATTTTTTTAAAAAAAATTAAATTAAATTAGTTTGAAGAGATAAACTAAAATTTATAATTGGAAAATAGAAAATGCCACATTTTGTAATAGAAACCAAATAAAAACTAGTTAAAAACTGAAAACTAGAAAAAGAAAACTAATTAAAAATTAGAAAAATAGAAAAAGACATTCTAAATAATTATCTAGAGTTTAGAATAGAAAAATTTGATATTGGATTAAATTGAGATCTCTTTCATATAATATAATCTAATCTAATTAAAAATTTATAGAATTTTAGAGGGTCTCATTAAATTTGAATTTACACTAATTGTCAAAATGGACCCAAAATTTACTCTAAGTCCGCATCCATAATATATAATAGGGTGGTTCCACAATAGTGTGTCCCACTTTTTGGCCAACTTTGACACAAAGATCAACATTCTAAGAAAAAATTTCACTTTCAAACACTTCTTTCCGCAAAACTATTTGAAATTTGAAGATGATGTAAACTAGAGTCTTTTAGAATTTTATTTCTAGTTTCTAAATATATATATATTTTTTTAAAAAAATTATTAAAATTAATTTTCCTTCTCCTTCGAAAAATGGTTTGTGTGAAAAACTATATTTTTAAGGAGTTACTGTCACTTGGATCAACATAACCTTTTTTTTAAATATGATAACCATTTAATTCTTTCGAGGTTATATTTGTAGCTTCAATATCTAAAGAATGCAATTGGTTTCATTCATTTTGGGTCAATATTTCATAGTTTATTAAGTTCTAAAGTGACAGTAACTGTAATTTAGACATAAGGTCACTTTGATCACTCTAACTTGATCTGTGTATATCAAAATTCATTTTATTTTATTTTTATAGAAAGGTAACACAAATAATCTTTTCCTACATATTTTTCTTAATTTTTTTTTGTAATTTACTATTTTTTCCAAAGTCTTGAAGAAACAGGTTGTTGAATGACCAAACAACCTATGTTTAGTTAAAGTAATATTGAAAAGTGATAATAAACTCAATATGTATTAAAATTATATTCATTAGAAATCTTATTCCGAATAGCATCATACTACATAGATGGTCTTTTCAAATAGATTCATTTGATCAGCCAAAACATAAAGTCGAAGTGATTTTTTGTCAGCATTTTAATAGGTGCAAAAATCAGCATGTCTAAAAAAGTGGGACACACTATTGTGGGACCACCCAATACTATCTAATTAGAACCCAAAAAGCTTGCTTAAAATTTTTTTTAGAAAGTTAAACAAGGTACTGTCAAAAGCTAAAGGCAAGTTTGAATGGGTAAATCTACTTGACAAGCAAGATGGTCACTCAGATTTAGAGGCAAGAAAATGAAACCTTTTCCACAACTCTTATTTTTTTTACGCCTTTCAAAACAAAGAAATGTTATGTCGTTGCACTCATTTTCATCTTCCACTCAAAGATAAAAAAAACTTTCTATAATAGAATTTGAAGAAGTGAGTCACAATCAAAGAAGCCACAATGTCTCGCCTCGGAGTAAGGGTAGGTCCCCATGCGGCTTCTTAGCTTATTTTGGCTAGCAGCCACTGCTCAATATTTTTAGGAGCATTTTGTGGAGCAGGTGTCTCCATGAATACTATTTTTTCTACTTATATTTAAGGAGCTTACAAATGGAGGTAAATTTGTGAGAGAAAAATTGGAGGTAAATGTAAAATGGAGGGAAAATAATGAAAGTAAATGAAAAGAAAAAGGGGGAAAAAAATTTATGCAGCCACTTGTCATTTTTTTTAATATGCAGCTACTGCTTATTTTGAGCCCATCCTTTTTTTTGACAGCTTATTTTTTTTATATAAGCAGCAACTGCTCCATGAAAATAGGAGAAGATTCTAAATTTTCTTTTAGGGGTTATTAAAATATTTCACGAGGACACTTGCATAGCTTATTTTTAAGCAGAAAATAGACTTAAGCAGCCACATGGGGATATGGGGTAAGTAGCTCATTTGGATTCAAAAATCTGATTTTTTTTGTGTAGCACAAAACTAGTTTATATTCAGTTTCTTCATTGTGTTGTTTTCTTATGTTTTTTGTTTGCATGGATTTAGTTTTGCAAGGTTTACAATATCCTAATAACCAACAGAAAATCAAATCATTATTTTCTGTGGGGTTTTGTTTCTCCTGAAAATAAATTTTTTGTTCCATTTTTTACGGTTTTCTATCAATTGGGCATAAAACTTAAACTTTGAATGTAACTATCTTATATTGAATTGTTTATCGCTCAATTTTATAGAGAATAATAATAACAGCTTTGCTTCATGGAAATCGTAATGTTATAGCAAGTATTTGTAGGTAAATTATATCAGAGAACATGCAAAATATGAGCAAGAACATTCAGTCTCAGAAGAGTTGGCATCTCCATGGTATTTTAGTCAAGAAGAAATAAAAAATTCACCATCAAGGAAGGATGGGATTGAGTTGAGAAGAGAAATTTATTATCAAAGATCATACAACACCTTTCTTCAAGATCTTGGAATGCACCTTCGAATGTAAGTCATTTGTTACTGAATTGAATTTAGTTTCAATAAGGATGTGGGTTTTGTATAATATAAACTATGAATATAATATTTTTGGATTTAAACTGTGAATATTTTTTTCATCTATATTTCATTCTTTCAATCAACATCAAGATGATAGAGAGGAATAGAAACTTCGTTATTATATTAAAAAAAAATTATGTAAAACCAATCTCAAACCATTAAATCTAAAATTCCTTATGCCCTAAATTATTGCACTTGTAAGAGTTATTATTTTTTACCATATTGATTTTGTAAATGTAATAGATCTTTCTTTTGTAATCTACTGATTCTGATTAGTTGTTCTTGTTTCAGTCCACAGATAAAAAGTGCCACAGCCATAACCCTATGCCACCATTTCTTCCATCGACAATCTCATGCAAAATATGATAAAACTGTAAATTCAGCTACTATTTTCTTTTCACGTTCTTTATATTTTAAAAACAATCATATGAACCAATGATAAGTAAGATTTTTTTTATTTTTCAAATTTATTTTATTATTTTAAAGTTTACATGCATGTTATTTAAGTTTTTAAACTCTAAAAAATATTTTTCCTCATTATGATTGGTTAATAAATTTGAAGTGTTATACAAGAATTTTTAGGAATGACTATTTCTTTCTCCACTTTAACCCATATTAAATGGTCTTGGACACATTATTTTTTTGGCTCTATTATTGTTATCATATAAATATTGAAATTATTTTTTTTAAATAGTAAACATAGACATCTATATAATATCTATTTGATATATTTTTAAAAAATAAAAGAATAGAAGAGTATGTTATATTGTATTGTAGTTTATTTTAATTGATTTTTTTAAAAATTAATTATAATTTTTATATTATAATTATATAAATTTTCTTATTATAATTTTTTATTATTAAAATAATAGTTAATATCAAATTATATATATATATATATATATATATATATATATATATATATATATATATATATATATATATATATATATATATATATATATATATATATATATTATTTTATTTTTTTAATATCAAATATATAAAATTAAGTCAATTATATTAGCTCTTTATTATTTAAAATATAATAATAATATTGTATTTATGAATTCATTCATTTATGATATTTATATTTTAAACTAAAGTAAATATATATATTAAAATTTTAATTAGTTGGTGAGCTCTTATATGTCATTCTATTTTGGATGGCTATCATCTAAATTATATATTTTATAATTAATTAAAATATATTTATAATTCTATTAAATTTATTAAAATTTGAATTAGATAGAATTTAATATTAAAATTACAACTATGACAAAACTAAAAAGGTCAAAAAACTATTTTACATATAAATTAAAATTTGAATTAATTATATTTGTAATTGAACTTTAACATAACTATAAACTAAATATTTAACCTAACTTAATAATATATTAAATAAATTTAAATAATTATTTTATTTAATTTATTTTAAATTATATGTTAATACAATTAAAACTACAACTAAAGGCAAGTACTAGCCACTACACGGCACTTGTTATTTATGTTCTATGTTTGACATTTCCTTTAGTAGTTACTGATTACAAATTATGTTTATTTTTGCTTGTTAAAGATCTTCCTTTTCTTATGCTCTTTCATCTTCTCCATTAAATGTTAGTGAAAGAATTTTAGCAATCATATAGGAATGATTTATTTGGTCAAATCCCAACAACACAATGCTTTATTTTGGTCAAATCCCAACAACACAATGCCATTGGATATATTATTTAGAATATTCATTTGACCTCACAACTAGTATTAATTGGATCCTGAATAACTTCTAAACCATTTTTCAAACTATGACAATATGTTTTGTCTTCCACATAGTTGAATATTAGCAAGCCTTTTTGCTTATAAAATGGGTATGATAGTCAGTACAACTAATGGGGTTTAAAAAAATCTCACTTTTTACACCAAAATTTAGTTTGTGAAAATAATTTTATGGAAATTAAGAATATCCCTTATATTATATGTATTTAGATTGCTATAGCTTCAAAATTTTAGTAGGTTGAGGAGATTTCATATATGATATATATTTAGATTGGTATATCTTTAAAATAGTTTTTTTAAAGTTTTATGTAAATAAATATCTGTATGCAAATTAGATGTCTAACAACTAGAAATGATAAATTAACTATTAAAGCCAATGAATCTATCTAATGAAAACACAATGAAGAATGCAAAGTAACTATGAAATGATGAAACTAATTTAATTACCTTCACCTACCATGCAACTTGTCTCCATTGTCCTCCTAGCTTTGATTTCTTGAAGATGTTGAGCTCTCAGATTTCTAAGATGAAGCCTTCTCCCAAGATGCTACCAAAGTGTGGAGATTGAATGAAATTGGGTGCACAATAGCTTATGCAAACTAATGGATGAAATGAAAATGAAATGGTGATTGCTATGGAAAGCTTGATTGCTTGAATGCTTGGATGCTTGAATGCTTGGATGCTTGGATGCTTGTTATAAAAAATACCTAGTAGCTCTCAAATGGGAAATGAGGCTCCTTCTATAGAGTTTTGGAGGATCTAGGCTTAGGTGGCACAATCCTACGGTTGAGAATGAAAGGTGGAAGATCTTAGGGCTAGGATTGACTTGGTTGAAGGAGTTGAGAGAAAGGGGGATGTAGTTGGAATGTGAGAGGAAGAATAGGGATGATGTTCCTCTCACATTGACATGGAGGAGAAGAAGGTGGAAGGAAAAGACACATGTTAAGTGTCTCACTAAGACCAAAGAGAGAAAGGGGGAGAGACATTTTCCTCATGAGGACTCTTTGTACAAGTGTCCCATGAGTCACCTTTGACCTTTAGAGGTGGCTTGAGAAGCCCCTTAGGAATAGGGAATGTCTCTTGACTTGGTTGTTGAGAGGACATGTGGTCATGAGACCAAGTCCTACGAGGCCACATAGCCCTTAAGAATAGGACATGTGTGGGTGAGGATAAATATGAATAAATAATTAATAATAATTATTTATTTTAGCCAAGGTGATGTGTCAGGTGACTAGGTGGATGAAGTGAATTAGAAGACTTAGTCATATTTAGGTGATTGTGTATTTAATTAAATCACTTTAATAGACTATTTAGAAGACTTAGGATATAGAATTAGACTATAGTGAATTTATTAAATAAGTTGAATAATTTATTTAATAAATAGATGAATAATTATTAATTAAATAATAAATATTTAATTAATTTATCAAGTCAATAGTAATTAAATAATAAATATTTAATTAATTAATGAAGCCATTTTTAGGTGTATACATTTTGCCCCTCTTTGAAATAATGTGTGTATCACATTGTTTCAAAGAAAATTTCAAGCATTTTTGCCCATGCCCCAGACAATGTCTCAAACGACCTATGCGTGGCCCCTCGAGAGATTGATTGACAAAAAAGATTATTTGAATGTTTATTTTTATTTTTATTTTATTTTTAATGTTGTGTTATTGTGCAGTCAATCTCACGAAAGAATGGTAGAAAAGATGGAGGAAAACGGGGTGGAATGGAAGAAAAATGGTAGATAGGGTCCACACACCAAGCATATAGGGTCCACAGGCTATAAATAGGGCTTAGGGGTCCACAATAGGCTCATTATGCACACTTGTCATTGGGAGATCAGAGCGCAAGAGAGAGAAGAGTAGAGCCACCATGATGTCATTTCCCTTGTCGGATCACCACTTCGAAAGAGTCAGATGCTTCCAGCGACCACCCGATTCAGGTGAACCGATAGGTGACTCAATCCTGCTTTGTGATGTTACAATTTGATGCATGTTAGATTAGATTTGTAGCATGTTTAGGGTAGATGAAATGGTAGATTAGATTAGAAAATTTTTAGTTTTCTAGGTGGATTATGAATGCACAGTTTCGACGCACCAATGCGCAGAAACTTTAGATGTTTGTGCAGAAATTTTAAGTGTCTACGCATTCATTAATAATAGCGGCGCATTCATACTATAGAAATGTAAGTGTTGCACAAGTATGCAATAAAAGTGTGCATATGTTAAAACCTGGGCATTCGTGATGAATTGTTGTGCAAATATGCAACAAAATTGCACAAATGTAAAAAGCTATGCAAATGTTAAATAATGTTGCGCATACATGATAAAATGTTGCGCATCTATTTTAGGTGGTAGAATGTGGTGAAAATAGATAGTCAATTAGGTCAAACTTGATGTCAATAAGCCGATTGGATCTATCGGTGTTTGATTTTGATCGATTTGATCAAGATAGGCAACATTGTAGCATGTTCGCTAGTTAACCAGTCTTGAATGTAGATAATTAATAGAATCATCTGTTGAAACACGTGATAAGAACATGTTTATATTTGATATGATAGGATAGATAGATTGATAGATCAGTTTATCAAAATTTGATAGGTTGATTGTTTGTTGACTTGAATAGGAGGATATCACAGATAGTCTGATGTCACGGGAGAGATACCCTGTGACTCAGAATTTGAGACTGGTGTTGTCGGAGATAGATAGACTGTTGATTGGAGCATCCAGATTATATTATGTGATTTACATACCTGAGATTCAGGTGAATCTAAGTATGATGACAGCATTAGTAGAACGATGGCACTTGGAGATGAGTACCTTCCATCTTCCAACAAGGGAGATGACAGTTACATTAGAGGATGTATATCACATCCTCCATCTTCTCATCACAAGCGAGCTGGTACAGTATGATTGGTACGGTGGAGTTACGAAGTGCAGAGCCATCTTTGGTGATGATGATATAGAGGATGGAGAGATCAGCTAGGAGGATATGGTGGACTTGTATGATCCTTTACCAGTAGTGCTAGCAGGAGCGATTGGGAGATTTGTATGCCTGGATCATAGATCACATGGATTTGTAGTTGGATGGGGCCGCACATTACAGCGGATGATGGAGGGGACCCGATATGCTTGGGGGGTGTGTTTGTTAGCACATCTTTATCATGACATGTATCAGGTGGTGTACCATAGAGGTGCATCATTATCAGCAGGTGTGACACTGCTCCATGTTTGGGCATGGGAGCATATTGCAATTACTTGACCAGTGGCTATCAGATTTTAGGGCACAGGGCAGCCCTATATTCATTTATACTCCTTAGTTTTGTCTCAGGCAAAACTAGGCCATTTAGAGTTTTGGTGGTATACTTTTGACACACTAGACACAGTGACATGGAGACCCTACCTAGGGTGTGAGCCATGGGATGATGAGCGGCAGCTTGGTTTTTGTTTTGAGTCACAGTGGTTGATAGGACGGACACCATTTATCATTAAGCGATAGTTGGTTAGCCAGGTTCTGCGACAGTTTGGTAGGATACAGGGCATGTCGTAGGGAGTGATAGAGCATGATCACATGCATCAAGAGAGATGAGACTAGGGGCCCATGGCATCATTCGATGTTGCTCGGCAAGAGTTTTTGGATGCCCCATTTTACGCATGGTCGATGAGACCAATGATGGTAGACCCAGGGATGACTGCTGAGTTGGAGCAGTTTTTGAGGGATTTTATAGTTTCATGGATTACAGATCTAGTAGCAAGGCCTCCAGAGAGAGATTTGGTAGAGAGATGATGGGGGAGACTCCAAGGGAGAGATAGATGTGGATGAGGGAGATGAGGTGGTGGTGATGGAGGAGGAGATGGAGGAGGAGACGATGGTGGAGATGGAGGGAGAGGGGATAAAGTAGGACCTCAGATGAGAGGAGGTGGTGTGAGGCTGAGAGGACTGATGCCACCTCTAGCTAGATAGGGATGAAGATAGCCTCCAGCACAACCAATTGCAGGAGTGCGACTATGGGTACCAGTCCCTCTGGCATAGATTCCAGTTGCCGCAGTACAAAGACCAGCTGCATAGGTATAGGTGCCACTAGTACAGAGGTAGAGACAGGATGAGGCGGATGTTTTATTGGGCCAGGGTGGTGTGGCATAGGGTGGTCAGGTCCAGGATGATATATAGGATGAGGCTGATTCTGAGATGCTGGATGTATAGGCATAGGATGAGTAGGCAGACATGGACATTGGGGGACAGGATCCCTATTTACAGAGAGATGCGGTGGAGGAGGAGCCAGATATTGATGCACTACTAGTCAGACTAGCAGTTACATAGGTACAGGTAGAGCAGTTGCTAGGTCTAGAGAGATAGATTGAGAGGCTAGAGCGTTAGATGGATGTTCTGAGACATGAGTGGGATGCAGCGATTGAGAGACTCAGGGAGTCTGAGATGCTACTAGATGAGTTACAGAGGACAGAGGACCTAGGTCCCCATGGAGATATCATGAGAGCCATGATACATGCCAGGAAGGAGATATCCTACTGGCGAGAGGCATACAGACAAGCAGTCCCGAGGGATCAGTGGATCGGGAGTTATAGGGGGAGCTCAGTGGAAATCAGGATGGTAGTGCATGACAGAGGAGCACCAGCTGGTGGAGAGGGTGTTTCATCACGCCCTCCAAGAGTATCGATAGGTTCAGGAGGTCAGGGTGGATCCTCAGCATCAGGGAGTTCAGCAGCATAGGGCCACATTGCATCCCGTAGATAGTGGCAGACAGAGTCTGGAGGCAATGGTTCATAGATGTTGAGAGAGAATTTTATGCACTATTGTACCATTATGATTCATTGTATCATTATATTTTGACTTGATGGACACTGACTATGGACACATTGTTATTGATTTATATCATTGGACATTCAGATAGTTTTTTTGTTTTATGGATTTTATATGATGGATGCTATATGATTGACTCCATATATACAGTGATGCAGTTCTATCATGATTTTCTTTGATGATTTATATACATGTGTGTACTGACATATGCAAGATGTGATGATTTACTTTAATATGCATAAAATGTATGTCTTAGAATGCAAAATGACTTATATCTGATTTGATATTTTTTATGCTTAATGGTTAATAATCATATGATGGTGATATAAATGCATGTCTTAAATGAGTTTACTAATGCTATGTGATTATCAATGCAATGTTGTGATGAACAATGTGGATAATGGATAATAAATAAATGATGTAAAATGCATATAATAAATGATAGTGTAATGCAAATGATATCTAATGTAATAAATGATAATGTACCTAAGATGATTGAATGTAATAACTGATAACATGATAAAAGAAAATGAGATAAAATGATAGCTATAATAAATGATCAAATTATATATAAATGAACACTCCTAATGAAGATAACATATGTCTCTAAATGATTAAGTGCAAAAATGTTAAATGCAAAAAGTCATAATATGTTTGGTTGTCCAAATGTCCTTAACCTAAATAACAATGTATCTGACACAAGAAGAATAGACTAAGAGAACAAATAACCTAATAAGAAAGGTAACCTATAAATCTCTATAAAAGGAACACTGATATGTAAGTCATGAACTGTTTAAATGAAATGCAATATGAAATGAATGTATCTCCACAACTTTAGGTAACATCTTAGAATTTCATAATAACTAGAACTTGAGTTTCATCATTGAGCTCGTTATGTTGCAAGAAAATGCAAGCATCATGGTATAATTAAACCAAGATGACCTAAGCACTTTTTGCATGGAGTTTAATATTGCAAACTTGACAAGCATCTAGGTATAATTGAACAGAGATGACCTGAGTTTCATTTGCATAACAGATAAGGAATATTCCCCTTCCATCAGGGAACAAATATTTGGAGTCGAGGTATGCGATGGCGTATCACCATAAATAGCATTTGTTAGAACAACATGATTTGTATGTTGTCCATACTATGAAATGGATGAAGGCACTTATACACAAACACCCCAATTACTTGTTCCTTCGATTTCATCAGAAAATACCCCACAAATAGCAATCAAAGAAAATATCATGCCCCATCCTGGCTATTCTAATCAATGACATATGAGAGTTTCTAACTCATGTCAAAGATATCCCAGAATAGCATAGGAAACATGATAACAATGAAATCTAGATATGAATGCATAAGTTATAACAAATCATTCTAACATGTCTGCCATGAATATACATTTCTTTTGCCAAAAATATTGATTTAGGATATGTTGATCAATTCAAGTGATGATGTATAGTCAAGATGTTTAGATAAGCAGTCACAATTCGAAAGATAGATCATAGATTCTGATTCAGCATGAAGATACCATTGTGAAAGAACATGTGATTGCATTTTCCTTGCCTAGTGAAAATAACTCCATTATGTCCTCTAAGAGTCATGACTATCATAGATCCACTTCCCAAACTAGGTCGAGGAAATGCCCCCAGCGAGGTGATGGACTAACTTATTATGGGTGAAGAAAGATGCAACAAGACTAGGATGAAGACCATGACAAAAGATCAAGCTATGATGGGATTTTATTATGGATAGATACAATGGATGGTGTATGAACTGGCCATTTTATTATGATATATACATGGTGGGGACAAGGATTGAGTAACTATTTTATTGTGGATATATACAATGAACGAACACACTAAAAGAATCCTAATAGATAGAGGAGCTAACTTGTCACACATAGCACCTGTTTCCAGGTTTTCACCATATGCTTTTATTGCAGTTTTTCTTTTGATTTTGTGATTTTTTTGTATTTTTGATTATTTTTTATTTACAGAATATATATACAGACTATATACATGCCCCTTACATTGAGATTTCAAGGATAGAACTTCTTGAGATGGATGTTGTTAAGAGGGTCATCCAAGGGATCCCCTTCAGGTGTAGATAACTGATAAGCTCCAGAACCATAGACTGATGTAATCATAAAAGGTCCTAACCAATTAGGTTCAAACTTGCCCTTATTTTCATGGTGTTGTTGATTCTTTGGATTTTCTCGAAGGACTAAGTCACCCAACTAAAAATCTTTGATCTTTACCTTGCTATTGTACTAACGAGATAGACACTGCTGATAAACTTTCAAATGATCATAGGCTTGCTGACGATGTTCATCTAGGAGTTCCAATTCAGTCAGGCGTGCAACTCTATACTCTTCATCAGGAATTAAATCTTTAAGAGTAACATGAAGTGAAGGAAACTCAACCTCAAGGGGCAGGACTGCTTCTGATCCATAGACAAGGGAGTATGGAGTGGCTCTAGTAGGAGTATGGATGGAGGTACGGTAAGCCCATAAGGCTGGATTAAGTTGGAGATGCCAGTCACAGCCAGTGTCATTGACAGTCTTTTGTAGGATTTTAACAATTGTTTTGTTTGACGCCTCAGCTTGGGCATTTCCTTGAGGATAGTAGATTGTGGAATAGTTGTGGGTGATGTGGAATTTTGCACACAAGTCATCCATGTCTTGGTTTTGAAACTATTTCCCATGATCAGTGATAAGATACATAGGTATACCATATCTGCAAATGGTATAGTTTAAGATAAACATGGAGATTTGTTTCCCTGTGGTAGTAATTAATGGAACAGCCTCAATCCATTTAGTGAAGTATTCCGTGGTAGTGAGAATCCATTTGTGGCCATTGGAAGATGGAGGATTGATAGCACCCACGAGGTCGAGTCCCCACCGACTAAATGGAAAAGTAGTTGTAAAAGGATGTAACTCTTGAGCTGGAGCATGGATAAGGTTTCCATGTATCTGACATTTCTTGCATGCCCTAGCAAAATGAAAGGAGTTTGCTTCCATGGTAGGCCAATAATAACCCATATGCATGAGTTTCATAGCCAAAGAGGGACCACTTGAATGTGTCCCACAAATACCTTCATGTACATCACGTAAGGAAATTTTAGCTTCATCATGTTCGAGACATCGCAGGAGAGTACCATCAAAACCTTGCCGATAAAGGGTGTCAGATATTAAGATATAGCAGGAGGTTTGGCAGAGAAAAGTTCATTTTTGATTGCGGGATAGGTCAAGAGGTAGAGTGTTATCTTTGAGGTAAGAATAGATCTTTCCATAGGTTGGGGAGTTATGTCCAATCAGATGACATATAATACTCATATCAGGGTCATCATATGTAGGACAAGTTAGGGATTTCACCAAGAACTCAAAACGGGCCTTGGTATCTTCTATATCAAATAAAGAAGCAATCATTGCCATGGCATCTGCAACCTTATTTTCATGCTGAGGAATCTACTCAAAAGTGATGACAGAGAAATACTTTTTAAAGTCATCAACCATATGTTTATATGGCAATAACTTATCATCTTTGGTCTAGTAATCATCATTAACCTGGTTAACAATCAACTGAGAATCTCTGTAGACATTTATTTCAGATACGTTCCATTGTAAAGCCATTTTTAACCTAATTAGCAAAGCCCCATATTCTGCTACATTATTGGTGCAAGGAAATAACAACTTGAAAGATTTCAGAATAGTGTATCCTTGTGGCGTGATAAAAAGAATACCAGCTCCTAAACCCTATTGAGTGTATGAGCCATCAAAGTATAATTTCCATGCTTGTGTAGACAAAGCTAAGATATGAGCATCAGGAAAATATGTGTGTATAGGGTGGTCATCTGTTAATGGAGCATCAGCTAGTTGATCTGTGATCACTTGACCTTTGATAGCCTTCCTATCTACATATTCAATATCAAACTCACTAAGTAGCATGACCCACTTAGCCAACCTGCCTGTCAATGCAGTCTTGCTTAACAAATACTTTAAAGGATCAATCTTTGCAATAAGCTGAGTAGAATGTGACAACATGTAATGTCGCCACTTCTATGAAGCAAAGACAACAGCTAGACATGCTCTTTCAATAGGGGAATAGTTTAACTCCTATCCCACTAAAGTGCGGCTGATGTAGTAGATGGCTTTTTCTTTTCCTACATAATCTTGTTGAGCAAGAAGAGCACCTAGTGAGGCTGTCGTGGCTGAAATGTGGAGCAAGAGCAGCTTGCCTGGAATTGGGGACATCAGAGTTGGAGGATTTTCTAAATACTGCTTGATTTTGTTAAAAGCTTCCTCACACTTATCATCCCATTGGAATAAGATATTTTTATGCAGCAAATGTTGAAAGGGATTACTGTGATCTGCTAGTTGAGAAACAAATCTTCGGATGGATTGTAGATGCCCCTATAAAGATCTTAGCTAACTAATGTTAGTGGGGGAAGCCATCTCCAATATTGCTTTAACCTTTTCTAGATCTACTTTGATTCCTTTAGCTAAGACAATGTACCCTAACAGTTTGCCAGATGTGACCCTGAATGCACATTTCTTTGGATTGAGTCAAATTTGATATTTTTCCATCTGGGTGAATATTCTATCCAACACTCTCAAATGACTAGCTCTGTCTTTGGATTTTGCTAAAATGTCATCAACATAATCTTCCATGATGGTATGCATCATGTCATGAAAGATCATGGTCATGGCTCTTTGGTAAGTTTCTCTAGCATTTTTTAGGCCAAATGGCATCACATTCCAGCAGTATGTACCCCATGGACAAGTAAAAGTAGTTTTTTCCTGGTCTTCTAGCGCAATCTTGATTTGGTTATAGCCAAAAAATCTATCCATTAATGATAACATCTCATGCCCAGCTGTTAGGTCAATAATCATATCAATATTTGGCAAAGGGAAGTCATCTTTTGAACAAGCTTTATTAAGATCTTGAAAATCAATACAAATCCTGATGGACTTGTCTGGTTTTGAAACTAGAACAATATTTGAAATCCACTCAGCATAATCAATAGCCCGAATGAATCCAACATCTAGGAGCTTCTTCAATTCTACTTTCACCATTAGAGCAATGTGAGGATGCATTTTGCAAAGCTTCTACTTAACTGGTTTTACACCTGGTTTGATAGATAAATGATGCATAATGAGATTGGGATCCAAACCAGGCATATTAGCATAGGACCAAGCAAAGTTGATTTGTCTTTTTCTGAAGAATTTTGCAAAAGCTTCTTTCTCTGATTCTGTCAAGGATGCTGCTACTTTGAGGATGTGTGGAGACTCCTCTGTTCCAATGTTAAGTGGTACTATTGGTTCTATAAGAATGGTAGATTGCTCTTGACCTAGATAGTTGGGAAGAGTGTCAATCCTTCCATCATTAGGTGCCTCAGAGAGGTTTTTACCATCAGATGCATCTTTTCTTTTTACTATTTTTGGATCTAATACTGCCACTGAGTGGTTTTCACCATTAGATCTGCTGATTACTTTTATATTTTTATGACTGAAAGGATTGGCACTCTCTCCAAAATAGGCCATGTCATTGAGTTCTATCAGAAATCCTGACTTGTGATCCCCTGGTGGTAAATGATCCCTGATGCCAAGATAGTCAATGATCGCATCATCATTATGGGAGACATCAAGTTCTAGGTGATTGGGAGAATCCCAATCAATAAGGTTAGAATGGACAAGGGGCATTGGATCATTTGGGTCAGTGTCAAAAGTAGAGATGGTATTGATGGAAAAGTTGTCAAGGTTTATGATAGTATCAGCAAGGTCTATTTCCATACTCTCATCCGAATTGTCTGTCACAAGATAATGCTCACTTCGCTCATGATCAACATGAGTAGTATTACGGGGGACCAATCCTAGTGAGTCACTCGTTGAACTCTCGCCCTCATGGTAATCGTTACTATATTGATGGACAACATCAACTCCTATTTCTTTAGTATAATCAGATAAGGAATCCCATTCATAATCATTAGAATCGGAATCATCATTATCTTCAAGTCTATCAATGATTCTTTGAGCTATCCTTTGTTTTTCTAGATCTACATACATACCATGCTTTCTGAATTGTAAGGCGGGAGCTTTAGATGTCTCATGAAAAGGTGGTATTTTTGCTTTTCCTTTTGGTTCTTGTGGTTCTTCACCTTTATATCCTAATCCTGTAGTGTCTCTTTGATAATTGGGATTTTGCAAAATTGGTTTTATAACACCTTCTCTTTGTAACCCTAGAGGTCCAGCACCTTGATATCCCATCTTTTGGAGCAAAGTATACCCTTTTCCATAGACATCAAGTGATATACATTCATGTTTAATATCCTCTTCAATCTTCTATGTCTTAAGCCAATAATTTGCATTACGCTCAGCTGCCTCTTTGGATATTGTGCCCCCACTTATAAATGTGTTATAAACAAGTGTGGAAGGGGATTCTGATTGTTGTTTAGTGATCAAAGATCTACCATATGATTTGGGAGATAAAGGTAACTCAGTGATACAAAGAGCTTGACCTAAATTATATTCTCCCATACTTCTTTCTTTGATGTCTATCTTGATCCAATCTGATTTAGAAGTTGATGCTATATTACTAGGATCACTGGGTGTAGTTGTAGAAGATCCAGTATGATTATAGGGAACCAAAGAATCAGAAATCTTCACATTGCTACAATATTGAAAAGGATTAGAATCTCCTTTGATAGTGATCTCTTGACCATTGTGAGGGAATTTTATACATTGGTGATAAGTTGATGGCATAGCTTGCATGGAATGAATCCATGGTCTTCCCAAAAGAATATTATAAGCAAGATCCATGTCCAAAACTTGACAAGATACATCTTTGACAATAGGACCAATTCTAATTGGAAGAACAACGGACCCCTTGGATGATCTCTCTTCCTCATCATAGGCTTTTATTGTGATTTTATTTTTTGGATCAACGGCATTCTCAGAAAATCCCAATGCAAGGACTAACTTTAAAGTGTAGATATTCAAGCCAAGTCCCCCATCTATTAATACTCTTTTAATCTTGTGATTCTAAACAAGGACTTCAATATGTAAGGGAGCATTATGAGGTTGGGTAATGGCTAAATCATCATTTTTAGTAAAGGACAAATAGTGCGGGGTTGTTAAATGTCCCACCATATCCATCTGGGCAGGTGTTTTCTTGAGTTGTTCCAAAAGATTGTACTAGTTGGAAGTATTTGGGATAGACTTTGGGATATAAATGGACTTATTTAGTGTTGTACTTGGTTTAGATTGGACTCCTTGAAGAGTAACTTTGGCTTGAGCACGAGTAGTTTCTTGGACTGGTTGACTCTCTGATTTTTCTTTGATGGTAATAACATTGGCATAATACATAGAAGGATGACATTTAGAAATGTTACCAACATATCGATAGGGAGTGGAATTATAATTAGCTTGATTGTCACCCTTATTGTTGTAAGAACCCCATTTTTCATGCTCAGGAAGTGGATCTTTGAAGGTTGTATGTGATTCGTTCGAGACATGTCCGTCAACACCAATTTCACCACTTTCGATTAAATCTTGGATTACATTTTTGAGTCTTTTGCAATCATTTGTTTTATGTCCTCTGCCTCTGTGAAATTTGCAATAATCATTCTCATTCCACCAAGAAGGCTTTACTCTAGGTTCAAAATCTTTCATTTCAAGAAGCGTAATGAGTTTCTTTGTGATTAACTTCCGTAATGCTGATTTGAGAGATTCCCCCAAAGGAGTAAAGTTTCTTCGAGGTGACATAAAAGACAATCTTGGTTTAGATGAATCCTTGTTAGTATTTTGATTTGATGATTGATTGTTGTAGGTTCCTTGAGTAGCATTGGCTTGACTAGTGAGATTAAGAAGGGGTTGCGTTGGTTTGACATTACGATTATCAACAATCCCATCATTGACAATGTTTTTTTTTTAATTCCAAAACTTGGATTTGTCATTGTTATAGTTGTTGGAATTGGAATTTGAGGATCCAACATTGGCTTTAGAATAAAGTTTGATCTCACCTTTTCTGACCATAGCTTCCTCAATCTTGATACCGTTTTCTATGAGCTTATTGAAATTTGGTGGACATTGTAATTGTAACCTATAACTCATTTCTGGTGTAAGGTTATGCACAAAAATATCCATCTTTTCTTATTCAGGAATCATTCATGGATATTTAGAAAACAATTGACGCCATCTTTGCAAAAAAGTAAGGAAAGGTTCTCCATTCTTTTGATGTGCATTGCAAAGATCAAGCATAGTGACCTCATGTTTGATGTTATATGAATAATGAGTCACAAATTTGTTAAGAAGCTCATTGAAAGATTTGATGCTGGGGGGAAGTTTAAAGAACCATTCCATGGCTTGTGCTCCTAAACTTCATGGAAATAGTCACATAAGATAAGTGTCATTGTGAGCGACTTCAATACAAGCAGCACAAAACTCACGAATATGATCTTGTGGATCTGAATTCCCTTTGTATTTGTCAAATTTTGGTATTTCAAAATGAGGAGGGAATGGAATCATTGCTAAATTCTTATCAAAAGGATAAGGACATATATCATCAAAGGAATACTTCTTTGTCGATGATCTAGTTTGGATGTAACGGATTTGTTGTTGAAGCATTTGGATTTTTTGTAGGATAGGATCCAAAGATGGTGTGTTTCCTTGAGAATTTTGGGAAACATTGTTGTGAGAAGCATTGTTTTGTGAAGTGTGATTTGGCTGATCATTTTGAGAAATAGTGTGTTGTTCATGAATATGAGAAGCATTGGATTGTTGATTGGTTTCCTTTGCTCCATGAGTATCTTGAGAACCTTTAGAAATTTGTTGATTATTTGTGTGAGCTGGTTCTCTAAGATAAGAAACATCAAAATCACTTGGTAACTTAGCTCCTTGTTGAGCAAGCATGAGAAAATACATCTCTTTATCCAAGCCTAAGAGTCTTTCCATGACATGATAAAATTGAGGATCTTGTGAAGCTTCCCTAAGTTCTTCATCGGTGGGTTCATCAGTGGATGTAAAAAGTGAAGGTTTCTTAGGAGCTTCTAGCCAAGGATTTGCTTCGTTGTTGGTATTGCCTTCCATCTTGTCTAAGGATTCTAGATTGGTGGCTTGTTTAAATTTCTAAGATCGAGTTTGAACCATAAAATTGAAAGAATTGATTGTGGGATGAAAGATTTTTGATGAGAAGATACGGAAAGTGATTGATAGGAAAGATATTGAAATGTGTTGAAAAGTGATAAGACAACTTGATAAACTCTAGGTCAATAGGAGGTATAGATCTCACTATGATATGACAAAGAGAAATCAAGAGATAATAACCTAAGCAAGTTTGATGATTAAGGATGATATATCTTGATATGGTAAACTCACAAAGATCAAAATCTAATGGATAAGATAATGTTTCAACACAAAATCAAGAATTGCAAAGATTTGGAAGAAAAATGATTTGATGAATCTTGATGAAGGAATGATGAAAAGTGATGAATGGTCAAACTAAAGATCAAAGGTCTGTGTAACTTGACTATTTTTCTAGAATCTTACTAAGGACAAAAATGGGTATCTGAAAAAGTGATTTTGATAATTGCAAAGTTTGTGGAAATGCTCACTGTTGTAAAAGCACAACAACAAATGCGCAGGATAGATTGATCAATGTGCAACAAAATGAAACAAATGTGACTGGTAATAATCAAAAGCACAGATAGTCTCAATAGATGAGAATTTTTTTTTGATAAATGTGCAGAAAACTAGATCAAATGCACAGAAAGATGTGATATATGCACAGGTGTTGAAATTTTGATCTGGATTGAAATGTTTTGGATTTTCCAGGTGTTGGCTGGTTTTTTGTTTTTTTTTGTTTTTTCTTTTGGCAAAGTGAAAAATGCATAAACACACACACACAAGACAGAAATGATGTTAATCTGACTATGCTAATATGAATGCACAAACACGCTTACAATCCTATGGTTGGCAAGGACAATATCTGTTGAATCCCCACTAGGATAATAAAATCCAGCCACGCAAATTCACAGTGGATAGCCTAGGAACTTGGAGGCACGGGATCCTCCTTACAGTGCACTCACTTCTTAGGCACACCAAGTTCCAAATTCAATGGGTCATTACTTCCCAAAGAACTGTTATCTCTACTATGAACCGTGAGTAATGTGGGGTGTCTTCACAAGCTTGGGTGACTCCTTGAGCCAGTAGATAGTAGGTTTTTGGCCACTAAACAAAATTTTTTAGTAAGGACATCTGTTCAAGTGGTTGTGATCAAGTCATTTTCCCAATTAAGGGGGCTCTCACAATCCTTTCAAAGCAAGGCTTTCACCTCTACTAAGTAGGACTTTAACGCACCACTAGGGTACTGAAGGAGATTTTGGTTGCCACAATGAATTCACACCTGTCTAATGTGAGACTAATCACACTAGCATTTTTTATATACTGGTTTGGAAGGGCTTGGCTTGAGCCTATTACCGGTTGGGTCATTCCTTGGGGTGAGTACCTCTTTTCCCACCAAAGACCGCCCTCTAAAAATTATAATAGTTTCTCTTACACCCAAGGTCCACGAATGGCGAGGGGAGAGGATACATTCTTATAATTTTGGGATTACAGATATGCTATTAAGAAAAACATAATAGACACTTGAGCTATACTAAAGAATACACACAAAGAAAATGCATGTCTTATTTTAGAGCCCAAATGAGATTATGGTTTATATTTGCAAACCCTTTAGGAATCCCTGCAAAGAAATATGTTAGAAATTTTAGCAATAGGGTCTTCTACTAAACATCCTACAAAATAGCCTAAAAGCTACCAGAACAAATAGAAACTTGTTAAAGGTTAGCTAAAATCAAAATAAATAAGAAATTTTAATCTAAAAACTATCAATAACAAATGCGCAATAACAGTGAATCAATGCGCAAGAGTATTAAACAGATGCACAGAACAGAATAATTAATGCACAGAAAAATGTAATGTAAGCACAGAAAATGGAATGTATGTGCAAAAAATCTGAACAAATGGACAACAACATGGAACAAATGCACAGATTTTAATCAAAATGAAAATGGGAAAGATAGAAAATGACTGATGTGGTCGAAAATGAATGCGCAACACAGATGAATGAATGTGCAGTAATCGTGAATGAATACGCAGAAACAACCTGGAAACATCTGCACACGGAAAACTAAAAAAATAAAATATTAAAAATGGAGGCAGTCCCTCCTTCTATCTCCAAAAATGTATGCAAATTAGATGTCTAACAACTAGAAATGATAAATTAACTATTAAAGCCAATGAATCTATCTAATGAAAACACAATGAAGAATGCAAAGTAACTATGAAATGATGAAACTAATTTAATTACCTTCACCTACCATGCAACTTGTCTCCATTGTCCTGCTAGCTTTGATTTCTTGAAGATGTCGAGCTCTCAAATTTCCAAGATGAAGCCTTCTCCCAAGATGCTACCAAAGTGTGGAGATTGAATGAAATTGGGTGCACAATAGCTTATGCAAACTAATGGATGAAATGAAAATGAAATGGTGATTGCTATGGAATGCTTGATTGCTTGAATGCTTGGATGCTTGAATGCTTGGATGCTTGGATGCTTGTTATCAAAAATACCTATTAGCTCTCAAATGGGAAATGAGGCTCCTTTTATAGTGTTTTGGAGGATCTAGGCTTAGGTGGCACAATCCTACGGTTGAGAATGAAAGGTGGAAGATCCTAGGGCTAGGATTGACTTGGTTGAAGGAGTTGAGAGAAAGGGGGATGTAGTTGGAATGTGAGAGGAAGAATAGGGATGATGTTCCTCTCACATTGACATGGAGGAGAAGAAGGTGGAAGGAAAAGACACATGTCAAGTGTCTCACTAAGACCAAAGAGAGAAAGGGGGAGAGACATTTTCCTCATGAGGACTCTTTGTACAAGTGTCCCATGAGTCACCTTTGACACTTAGAGGTGGCTTGAGAAGCCCCTTAGGAATAGGGAATGTCTCTTGACTTAGTTGTTGAGAGGACATGTGGTCATGAGACCAAGTCCTACGAGGCCACATAGCCCTTAAGAATAGGACATGTGTGGGTGAGGATAAATATGAATAAATAATTAATAATAATTATTTATTTTAGCCAAGGTGATGTGTCAGGTGACTAGGTGGATGAAGTGAATTAGAAGACTTAGTCATATTTAGGTGATTGTGTATTTAATTAAATCACTTTAATAGACTATTTAAAAGACTTAGGATATAGAATTAGACTATAGTGAATTTATTAAATAAATTGAATAATTTATTTAATAAATAGATGAATAATTATTAATTAAATAATAAATATTTAATTAATTTATCAAGTCAATAGTAATTAAATAATAAATATTTAATTAATTAATTTATAAAAATATCTATATAAAAATAAAAATATCTACAATATCTATAAAAATAATTTTAAAAGAGTTAAATTTAAATTCATTTAATGATGTTGATATTGTTTATCTATATAAAAAAATAATATATAATTTTAATAATTGGTGTTCATTTATTTCAAAAATATTGAGAGTCATATATGATCTATATTTTCTTTAATTTTTCCTTGTTCATGTAAGTCAATATTATAAAAAACCAACAATTGAAATGATATTGAAGGCACCATATTCTATATTTTGATTTCAACTCTTCAAAAATTACTTTAGAGGGTTAGTATAACAAATATATGCTTGCCAAGATTAAATATACATAAATTATACAATTAAAATTTATTATTGTTATCCTAATAGATATTGGATAGTAGAGGAGATAAATAGGATGATAAATTTAAGACACACAAACATAGTCAATCTATAATTCCATCTTATTTCAAGAAGATTTAGTATCTTTGACATGCCATTCTTTTCAAATATAATTAAAGAGATCCTTGTAGTCACCTCTTTGTGTCACATTTCTTTTTAGCTTATTGAAAATCTGTACTATTTCAATTAAGTAGGTGTCATGTGGTATATGACATATGTATTTTGATTCTTATATCCATGTGAATTTTAACTATCCAACTTCATAAATTTGAACCTTTACCTCACAAACCCAACCATAACCCAATAAGAAAGTATATTTCTCTAAAAATGTGAGGGATTTCTACCCATAGGAATGAGTATTTTCAATGCGTAGTGACTATGGAGACTTGATGTTTAATGCCCTAGCTTCATGCAAAAATATTCCACCCACATGTACACTTAGGTTGAAAGTGCAACTAATTTCAAGCATTGAGCATGTAAGGTTTAGGCAGAGGATCTTTATGTGTTTGATTGATTATTATAATTTAGAAAATGTATTGAGTCATTGACAATGGGGTTACATATCCCTACTTTTATTTTAAAAAGGTAAATAATTACCTTCATATTTATAATATATTCACTTCTTTAAAGTTTTTTAATTCTACAAGACTTCATAAGAATATGATATGTGCCTTAATATTATTACTTATACATAATGATAATTATTTTAATTTGTACTTAAATATATACTTAAGTAATTATTGTGAATAAGAACTAAGTGATGAACTAGCTAAGTGAGTGCAATGTTCACTTCTCATACTATTAAGATTTTTGAAACTATTTACTTACAGCTTCAATTGCAATAAATTTCTTCCTCTAAAATACTCTAATAATCCTTAGAATGATGATAATGATGCTACGTAATTAATTGCAACGATGATTGATTATGATAGCTCTTATTATATGACCCTATTAGACACATAAAATAACGTATCACTGCTATCTTTGGTAAATAAATTAGATTTATGTAATTATCTTATATATTATTGTGTCTGACCTGAACTCTCAAAGTATGCAATAGAGACACTCAACTTGGTTTCCTTTCTTAATCATATGCAACTAGATTTTTCCAAGATACTAATGCTCCACAAAGTGATTCCATAAGGATGTATAAGATCGCATCGATATATCTTATGTCTTGCAATTTGAAGGGTTGCACCATTTAGCAAATCTTTAATGTTTATTTAATAAATTTTATTAAACTTATTAAATTGTAATTATATTATATTATATATTTTCTTTCTTTCATTTATTTATTATGATTATTTTTTTTTTTAATAATATATTATATTTTTTCATTATATTAATAATATAGTTAAATTAATAATAAATTATATTATTTTGTATTTATTTATTAATTTATTGTTAAATCTTTTTTTTAAAATATGGACATCATAGTAAGACACCCAAGTTTCATTGTAATTCCCTTCTTTAAGTGAAACTTAGATGGGATGCATAAAAATTTAAAAAAATTATACAAATATGGGTCTAGAGTACATCTCTATAGAATTTTCATTCCAATAGATCTAAATCATTTATATTTAATTTTGACTACTTTTTAATTATAATTTAAATTTAGGAATTATCCAAACTAAAGCACATAGAAAGACTACTATCACTTCTGGAATATTTCAATGGTCTTAGCCCTCGTAGTTGTGCCACATTTTAGGAGGAAATACTTCTTATTAACTTGGAATTAACCTAGAATAGGAATTATTTAATGCAAGAATAAAATAATTTGTTGTTTGTGGCATTTTTTGAATTCTCGAATTAGAAAACTAATTCCCATTTTCGACCCAATGCTTGCATTAATTAATTCCAAAAAAAACTTAGAATTCATTTTATTCCAGGAATAAGCTTTTCATGGATTCAAAATTACAACAAAATGTATAAGTTTTTCAGGTCCGTGTGTGAATGGTTAAGGGATTATAATCTTATTTTTTTTAACAATTTTATTTTATAATTTTTTTTAATAATTTTTTTTTTAATAATTTTTTGTGTAATTTTTTTATAATCTTATTTTTTAATTTAATAATACATATTTTAATTTAAAAATATATAAGTTAAAAATACATATGTATTTTAATTAAAAAACCAACAACAAAAATGATAAGTTCAAAAATAAAAAATTAAAATTAAAAGAATATAAAATAATCCTTATTCCAATTTCACATTATGGGATCCAAACGCAGAATAGATTATTCCAGCTTTCATTTTGAGGATTAATTAATCTGAGAATAGGTCCTTATTCTAGAATAGGCCTATTTTGGATAAGTTAATTCCATGCACCAAATGGGCCCTAATAGAGATAATGCTCAAGTCTTGGTAGGAGCAATCCAAGTGTACTTTGTAGTTGAGTTAGACAAGTTTTGTGTCCTCTTCTCAAATGTCCATAGCCCACCAAACCACCTTCTTCAACAAGTAATTGTCATGACCTTTTCAGCTCATATGAATATTTTAATATTTATTTAATAAATATAATTATTCTTTCTTTTCTAAAGGGTTTTTATAAATGTTTTTTATTTTTCTCTATTTTAACCAAAGTATCATAATATCCCTTTTTAATCTCCCTTTTGAAAAATGTTATAGTGCTTTTTTATCTAATGGTTGTACTAAAGCTTGAATTTGTGAGTCTATAATGTTATACCTTTATAAAACTATATATATGAGACTATGTAAAATATTTTAATAGAGAAATATAAAATAATATTATAATTTATAATAATATATATTATTTTATAATATAAATTGATTTAGAATAGTTTGAAAATCTAAGATATAAATATTTCTAATTTTTAAAATATTTTAATAGGAACTGAAGAATAGTTTCTATTTTCTTATATAAATTTAACAATGTGTCAATGTTATCATAGAATTTAAGATTTAAGTTTTTAATGTTACAATGAAACCTCATTTAAGTGCAAGCATGGGGAAAAGACTCTGAGTCTGGATTATGAAGCAATGCAAAAAGGATTCTACTAGAGGATTACAGCTAAGAGTACATATTTCTAATCAAGCCATTTATATGTCATAGTTTGTTCTTACACAGTGAACATTCATTATATGAGGACCGTAGGCCATTAATATATTTTGGTCTAGATACCCAATTACATCTCTTCATAGATACATAAGGAAGCATATACCATAGTGATACAAAATAGATTTCCACAATTTTTTTTGCATAATCTCAATATTTGCCTCTACCATAATTCTTTCTAATTTTCCTGTTATGAATCCTGCATATAATTTTTTCATTTCCTTTCAGCCAAGACCAATGTTAGTAGACAACAAATCTTTAAACACCAAGGGCCCGTTTGGTGCCTGGAATATGGGCTCTAAAACTGGAATTAGGTTTATGGATTATTGAATTCCATGTTTGTGTCCATCCAAACAAGCAGGAATTGGAATTTTGAAATTCCAATTTTGCCCACAAAATGAGCATTTCATCTTCCATTTGAAAAGGTGGAATTAGAAATTCTAGCTCTAATTCCACTTTTCAAATGCCCATTTTATGTGTTGTTGGGTCTGCTTGTTGTTTATAATATTTGACATCCAAAATTTTTCGTTCATTTTCCTCTGAAATTTTCGTTCATTTTTGTTCTCACCGTTTGCTACTCTGTAGAGAAAATCGGCTACTCTGCAGCTGTTAGAATTTAATCTTTCCTTGGTTAAATATATATTTAAATGATAAACCAAGGTATCCTATTGTATTTGTCCTCTAGTCCAAGTGGGAGGACATGTCATATTTGTAATTTCCTTTATTAAGGAAAATAGATATTCCTCCTCATGAGGAATCCTACACTTATCTCACACACTAGTGATATGTGGCATACATAGAAATGGGAGTTACAATGTAACTCCTCTCTCACATCTCTATTAAAAGAGATGGCTCTCCTTCTCTACATAAGAGATACTTCTTCTTCTTGAACATTATTGTATGAGCTAAGCTCTCACTCTCTCTCTCTCTCTCATTCTTAGGAATTTTTGCCACATTCATTATATCACGGGGGTTTTTTTATGCTTTTTCCCCTTCAAAATATTTTCTCCTTGTTGCATTTCTCTTTGGTGAATGCTCCTAGTTTTGTGATTATTCATGGTAAATCTTCTTTTCCTTGCTCATTGATTAAACAATTTTCTAACTCTCTATATTTTGTTATTATTTTAACATGGTATCAGAGTAGGTTGGTTTAATCATGTTTTGAGTGTATAGGTAAAGGAGCTACCATATCTTGGTGCACTCCAAATTCGGAGACGTTGTTTAGAGAGTATTGATTCTCTTCTCCTTAGTTAAAATTTTTTTTGAATATATCTTTCACTGTAATTTTATATTGTAGTGCTTTTAAAAATTTATGTCAAAATCTTAATATTATAATCAAAATTTAATATTATAATACTTTTATGTTATAATATTTTTAACCTCTCTATATTTTTTATTATTTTATCATGGTATCAATTCTTACGTTTGTTTTATCTTTGCATCTTCAAAAATAGAATGTGCATGCATTGTTTTTTCCTTCCTATTCATTTGCATTGTAATTTGAGTTACATGTGTTGTTGTTTTTTTTTAAAATAGTTACATTGTACTCGCATTACTAATTTAGTTCCTTTTTTCTTCCTAATCATTCTCAGTTATTATCTTTTTGCATGCGCTGTGTTTCATTATTGCAGTTCTTATTCTTATCTAGTTCTAGTTTCTTTTTATGCTCATTGCATCTTAGAACGGCTACGAGCCCTTTGTCTCTTATGTAGGCTCAAGGCATTTGATTGGGGTGTCAACAGAGGAGGCCTTTTTTAAAAATCATTGCATTTTTAATCTGGCTTTCTATTCTTTGCATGCATTTTTTTATTATTCATTGCATGCGGATGTTATTAATCATTGCATTCATTCCACAAGAGATTGGAAGAAATATAGAACCTTCACAGGTCTTGATCACTTTAAAAAACTATTTTCTTTCTCTACTATTTATTATTTGTTATTATCAAGCTGTTGTATTTGCTTGTAAAGATTTGTGGCTTTGCAAGTTGTTGTATTGAGTGTTGTATAGTTTTGTTTAGATATCTTCTCTTTCCAGCATCAGTGCATGCAACGGAAGCACGGTGGTGCCTTCACATCATACTTTGTGGACATAATCTTATCAAGAACACAGCGACAGACACCAACAGTGGTGCACAAGGGCTATGCAATCTCCCACCTCCGCCAGTTTTACATGTGTAGGTGAAATTCACTCAACATAATTTTCATGACAAGCTTTCCACTATAGTAGACATTTTTCCCTTCCTCGATGATGTGCATCCTTTTTATGAGATCTGCTAAACGTTTTATATGACTTAGATCGCTATTTGCAACAAATCTCCTATGATTTTATTGTGTCTGTGATTTATCATTTTCTTTTTCCTTGCATGCTAGAATCGATTATACTTGCCACAAGTTGTCCCTAGATTTGTGAAGAGGAGGGTAGTTGTTTGCAAACCCAAATTCATTTGTGATTGGCCTTTCTATTGGATACATGTTGCGGCATTTTCAATCTTTTTTTTTTTGCTAGTTCTTCCCTTAATGGTTCTATTGGATCAAACCAATTAACGTTGTTCATAGTATTGTGATCTATTTTTGAGTTGCATAGGTGATGGCCCTATTTAGTTAAAGTTTAAACAGCAGTGCTGGATCAAGCAGATAACATTTAGTAGAAGAGGAAGCTAATCATCTTGGCAGCTTAGATGATTTTAGTCATATTAGTTCTTCACATAGTAGTTCTGAATCTAAATATGTCTGTTATCTTCGCATATTAATTTCTCAATGGCTTTAGTTCATTTTTTTAGGGGAAGAAAGTTTTGTTGTCAAAGGGTTTATTAAATTGCAAGTGTAAACTCCCTTTGTTCATATATTGCTGATGTCTATCTTTCTATCGCTTGGCTGAGTAGATTTATTATTTTTTGATTAGGATTTTTAGTGCTAACTTTAATATCTATTGATCCTTGATTGGTTATTAATGCATGCAGCTGATTCTATATTCGATACTGGAAACATTTGACTATTATACTTCCCTTTCATTCAATCTAGATACTATTGTGTTCTCTTGTGCAATCTGAATGATTGTATTTGTTTGATCAATGGTGATTTGTTGATCTTTATGTGTCTACCACAAATCTACCATAAGGTTTTACATTAATTTTCAATCTAAGATTCCCTTGTTAAAGATCGCATTTGTCTTTATCTTTCTTCAACTCTATTTTCTCAGCCATAGTTTTATTCTGCATGTGATAGTTCTCTCTATTTGTTTTTTTTAAAGCTAAATAGAGAGGTTTTAAGGTTTAGATTTTTTTTCTTTTTGGATCTAGCATTATATTTATCTGGTTATTTCTTTTGCTAATGTTTCTTTACAGGTCTGAAACTTTTTTTAACTCTTTTAGTATATCAGTTTTCTAACGTTTCCTTGCAAGTTCAAAACTCATTTAGTATTTACGCTTTTCTTTTTCAATGCAATAGTTTTAGTTTTTTTTCTTGCATGCAATAGTTTTTCTAGAAGCTGTTTGCAAATTCTCTATAGAGTGTTTCTAGAGATGGTAAATCGGCTTCAATAGATTTAGTTCTTTTTCTCTTTTTTTTAATCATTCTCTAGATTAGTTTTCTTTCTCTTTGCATGCAAGAGATTCTTGTCATTATATGTTAATCAATAATAGCTTAATCAAGATCTATTAACTATGTGTTCTTAGTTTTAGTTTTATCTCCAGTTGTTGTTTTTTTTTCCTTGCATTCCTCCTTGGCGTAATCTTTTATAGCTTTCTGTTGTTGCATGCAAGTGTATATAGTTTGATCTAAGTTTATTTTCTAGGTTCTGTTAAGGTTTTTCTTTCATTTTTCTCTCGTTTAGGTGTTCCTTTCTTTTAATCTTAGTATTTAACCATGACTACTTTGATGCCAAAAATAAAGTTAACTAGTACAAATTATCATGCTTGGAAAACACACATGACCTTCATCTTTAGATTTAGACATATTTTAGATATTGCAACTGATGCCAGTTCAAAACTAGCAGCCTCTGCTCCTCAAGCTGACCAAACTGCTTAGCAGACTAAAAATGAGGAAGCACTTTCTTTAATCAGGATCTCCTTAAGTCCTAAATTGTATGTCTTAATTTCTACTTGTACAAAAGCCCATCAAGCTTGGGACATCCTGAAAAATACCTATGACAGTGCAGACAAGACTCAAAAAATCGAGCTTCAAGACCAACTTGAAGACCTCAAGTATACCGATTTTAGCTCCGTTGATGATTTCTTGCTCAAGTTTGATTCAATTAAAACTTTACTAACTAGTTTACAAGTTACTCTCTCTGATTTAAGGATAATCCACATAATTATTTTTAAATGTTTGTCTAGATAGTTCCAACAGTTTATTACAAATATTTACTCTCAGTTAGCTATTCCTTCTTTAGCATCTCAATTAACTTATGTCATCTTTCAAAATATGTTGCGTCAAGAGGAAGAAAAATTGATTAAATTTGGCATACTTAAAACTCATGAACATTCATATGTCTCTCAAAGTCACAATAACAATAGATCTTCTAACACTAATCAAAATAACCAAAATTATCAAAGATCAAACAATACTAATAACTCAAATAATAACTCAGGCCAACAATTTAATGATCATTATAATTATAGGCCTTCCAATAACTATCATAATCATAATCATTCAAATAGGCCACATTGCACCTATTGCGGTAAAGATGGTCACTTAATACATAACTGTTTTAAGAAACAAAAGGATGATCAATCTAATTCTCAAAACTACTCAAATGGAAAATCTAATGGAAATCAATCTCATTCTACTTTTACTATCTATTTTAATGCTTCTAAACCACCTAAATGCATTATTGATAGTAATGCATCTCAACATGTTCAATCCCATAAGGAAGTCTTTGATTCTTTGCAACCTAATTCTATGAATATTCCTATTTCTTTAGCTGATAATTATTGTTGTCAAGTTGAAGGAACTAGGAATGCTTCTATTCCAAATGGTAAATTACATGATGTGCTTTATGTTCCTAATTTGAAAGCTAACCATATTTTTGTTTCTGCTCCTAACATTAAGGATAATACTAATACTCTTCAAAAGGACAGTAATGACACTCCTAATGATTTTGTTCCTTCTAGTAGTAGCAGTGATGATGATGATGATGATAGTAATAATTTGTTTACTCCTCCTTGCTCTCATGTTGATGATATGTCTGACCAAGAAGAGGAAATTATATCTAACTTTCTTAATGTTACTTTGCAAGATATGTTTATTCCTCAAGATGAAATTCATGATGATAGTACTAATCCTATGATTGTTGTGGAAGTTAATGATAATGATGCTTATATTAACTCTCCTATTAATGCTTCATATTATGATGAATACTCTATAGATTTGTCTTATGCAACTGAATATTGCATTTATGATTCTATGACCCATGATTTGCAATATAATTTTTTTCCAAAGTGTTACTGATTCAGCACTAGGCGATCCTAATGATGGGCACTCTACTAGTGGTTTTTTCCCTATTACAGGCTCAAGTGTTGATTATGCTCCACCTCTATTTTCTACTAGAAATGAATATAAAGAATGCCTAAATGCATCTCAAGAATCTCAATGGTCACTTAAAGATTTGGGCTCCCCTCAACAAGCACATACACTTTCATTCTCTCAAAGTGCTATTCACTTTTCCAAAAGTCCTATGTACAATTCAAGCTCCAAAGCACAAGTTGAAGACATGCAAGATGATCAAGCCAAAGGCATCCTAGTGAAGACTCTTTCAAAAGAAACATCTCAAATTCATTGTAAACATTTGGGTTTGATACCTATTGATGTAATTACCCCAAGTAAAGATTAAAGGGGGGTGTTAGAATTTAATCTTTCCTTGGTTAAATATGTATTTAAAGGATAAACCAAGGTATCATATTGTATTCATCCTCTAGTCCAAGTGGGAGGACATGTCATATTTGTAATTTCCTTTATTAAGGAAAATAGATATTCCTCCTCATGAGGAATCCTACACTTGTCTCACACACTAGTGATATGTGGCATACATAGAAATGGGAGTCACAATGTAACTCCTCTCTCACATCTCTATTAAAAGAGATGGCTCTCCTCTACATAAGAGATACTTCTTCTTCTTGAACATTATTGTATGGGCTAAGCTCTCTCTCTCTCTCTCTCTCATTCTTAGGCATTTTTGCCACATTCATTATATCACAGGGGTTTTTTTTATGCTTTTCCCCCTTCAAAATATTGTCTCCTTGTTGCATTGCTCTTTGGTGAATGCTCCTATTTTTGTGATTATTCATGGTAAATCTTCTTTTCCTTTCTCATTGATTAAACAATTTCCTAACTCTCTATATTTTGTTATTATTTTAATAGTGATGCCAAGCTAGGTCTCCTAGTGAGTCCAAGCTGGGTCTCCATGTTAGATGTCTACAACTAAATTTCCATGCCTTGCTAGAAAGGTCAACCTGATTGCCTGTAGTTGGATGGTATGAAAATTTCTTTATTTTTTCTTCAATCTTCTACCCAGATTTGACTTGCAGCCCTTCCTAGACCACCCTATCTATTGTATGATGATTGGGAAAATCACAAAATTTTCTTGGAGTTCCTCTTAACCCACATCCAACAATATTTCTGAGCTTTTTTTTTGTCTCCAAATAGTACCGTACAACTCCCAAAAAGCTACAGGAGCTTGGATCTACGAGTTGAAAGTTATATCTCAGTCTGCAATTGAATGTCAATACACTGCGTCTGGCTATAGTAGTCCAAAAAAAACTTCCCAAACTGCTCTGAATTGTCTTCTGTGATAATGGGAAAGTTTCTTGAAGCCGCTGTGAGATTGCTTTATGTGACATCTTCTCAGTCATCTTCTGAGTGAACCAAATGGTTCCAACACATATTCCAGATATCATTTTAAGGATATGTATCTTCCAGAATTGCAGCATATTCTAGAATTGACTATATCTAGCATTTTGTATTCCATGCACCAAACGAGCCCTAAAGAATCATAAAGTCCATTTCAAGATGAGAAAGATGCAAGCTAAAAAGACAAATATTTGTTAATGTTAATGATTATATCTATGACCTTAAATGATGCATGGATGATATGAACTCGTGCTTGACTAAGACCAGAGTTATGATGCAGATTCAAGTTATCCCTTTGAGCAGAGCTTAGCTCTGGAGGTGGCTATGTAACAATGTTATGATGCAGATTCACGTTTAGGCTAATAAAGTGGCTCTAGAGGTGGCTCACCTTCAGGAGTTGCTCAATCACTGGGGCAACACTCCATGCATGATTTCTTAGGTTCCTCCTGATGTTGTCTTTGTAGAAGGTACTCTACCCAGGGGTGCCTCCATGGGTGTAGCTCTTCAGCTCACCGCTCCCATACCCCACGGTCATAGGTTTCCTACCACCACTCCCTAAGAGGTGGCCATGATGGTTGGCGGGGCCGCTCAACTTCTCCACCTCGCTGCCCTTCTGGGTGGTCTCCAGATTTAGCTCAGTCTACCCCTCTTATTGCTCTTGTTGCTCAGTGTGGCTCTAATTGGCCCCAGCCACTTCCTCCAAATTCCCCCACCTAGCTTTGGCTATTTCTCTACCTCGAGTGGAAGAGAAGGAAAAATATGTTAAAGATGATGGTTGGTCAATTTCTGACACACCTATCAATTCCAATGATGTTTGGGGTTCTGATGATAGAGATCCTCCTCCATCTATTGGCACTACTCTCGCAACTTGATGGAATTATGCTTTTTTTTTATGAATAGTTTCTAAGTTTCTATTTCTAGATCTATTTGTGAAAATTGTACCTATCTGCAGACACAACACTTCAGTAAAACATTAGAGGTTAGCAAAATCAAAATCTGTAGATGAATGAAACTAAGCCAACCAGGTGATTTACTACCTTCTAGTAGGTGTGAGTATGTATTCTCATATTAGACCGAGATCAGTGACAATGCAACACCTAAACGAAGGATTTAATACTAAAAGATGAATGTAGAATGAGTGCAGATTAATCTATATTTTTGTATTTCCTATGAAATTAGATGAAAAACTATAAATGAATCTAAGCTAGAATGTGTTAGGAATAAGGTGTCTCAACCTTGGATAATTCCTATTCTTATTATTTTTTTTGTAAATGTATATTTTGAAAATAATGTAATTAAGTGTGAGTGTACATGTCTAGTTGGCATGTTGATGTGTCACTCCACTTGATGTGTCGGCATCTTGTGTGTAAGGAGATCATGACTGAAACAATCATGATGGATTCCTATGACATGTAAGAACTATTTAAGGAATGTGCTATGACAGGTGTAAGAGCATCTTATGACTTGGGCCTATTTGGGCACCCAAGAAGAAGTGGTTGGTGTGTGTAAGAGAATATGCCAAAAATAGGCTGGTATGATAGATTCTCTTACACTTCTCTTGTGACCGTTATTTTTGGTGGATTCTATGACAAGCTATCATAGTCTATTCTAGGGATGGACACCTATTCTTGGGATTGCATGTAACAACTGTGTACATGTGGCTTTGTGCATGGGTCTTGGTGGTTGTGCCTATTTTTGGGTCCAGAGGAGTCTATATATATGATGCTGCTCCTATGGGAGAGATATAATAGAAATTTAAGTCTTGTTGGCTTTGTCTCTCATTTCCTAAAAGAACTTGCATTACAAGTGTATTGTAATCTTTGTGTTGAAGATAATACATTGTGCAAGTTTTGGAGTGCTGGGGTTTTTTACCGAAAGGTTTTCTCAGGGTATATCATTGTGTCATTCTCTATTTTTCTATATGTATGGTATGTGGTTGCAATATCTTTGTTAAATTAGTTAACGAATCTAAAATTGTAAGGATTTATAAGAATTTGCACAATACTCTCCTATAGAGATTAGCATAGGAAGCTATTTCCACACCTGAGTTTCCTTACAAGTGGTATCAGAGCTTGATCAACTTTTGATCCTAGTTGTTGGGTAGAGTGTTTTGAGCTGATCTCAAGTTTGAGTGGGAGTTTTTTGCAGAGCATTCTAAATCTTATTTGTAGATTGAGATGGCAAGTTCATCATATGGAAGAATGGAGGTGGAGAAATTTAATGGCACTAATTTCAAGTTGTAGAAACTCAAGATGGAAGACATGTTGGAAGATCATGACCTATGGGAAGCAACTTCAAGTGCTACAAGACCAGCAACTATAGCTCAAGCAGATTGGGATATCAAAGACCGTAAAGCTAAGGGTCTCATAAGACTCTGTTTAACCGATGCAGTCCTTCTGAATGTTCTAGATGAGAAAACTATAAATAGTTTGTGGGAAAGACTTGCGGCTGTGTATCAGGCCAAATCTCTAGTCAACAAGTTGTTCCTGAGGAAGAAGTTGTACTCTTTGTGAATGGAGGAAGGTGGATCCTTAATGGATCATTTAAATGCATTTAATCTCCTGGCTGCACAATTGACATCAGCTAGTGTCAAGTTAGAGGAGGAGGATCATTGCTACACACTTTTATGTTCTTTACCAAAATTATGGGACCATCTTGTGATGGCTCTCAAAAGCACTTTAGTCACCTTCAAAATGGATGATGTGGTGTCTTCACTACTATTAGAGGAGATGCAGAGAAAGGCTTCCATTTTAGAAAAAGAAGCCCTTGCTGTTCGTGGGAGATCCACTGAAAGAGGGAAGAAAAATGACAATAAGTCTGACAATAAGGGTAGATCCAAATCCCATGGGAAGTCAAAGACTTCAAATAAGTCCAAGGCAAAATGTTGGAACTGTGATAAATCTGGGCACTTCTGTAAAGACTCCAAAGAGCTGAAGAAGAAGAAGAAAGGTTCAGATTCAGCTTCAGAAAGATCTCAAGAAGATGGCTATGCATTCATCACAGCTTTGGTAGCCCATGCATCTAATGATGTGTGGTTGGTTGACTTGGGTGCATCTTTTCACATGACCTCTCATCGAAACTAGTTCTCAAAATATGAAGAGTTTGATGGTGGAAAGGTGTACTTGGGTGATGATTCTCACCTAAAGATAGTTGGACGTGGAAGGGTCACTATCAAATTTCCTGATGGATGAGTAAAGGGAATCAACGGAGTTATGCACATTCTGGGTTTGGCATGAAACCTATTATCTGTAAGTATGCTAAATGATGTAGGTGTGCAAGTTGTTTTTTTGAAAGAAGGATGCAAGATGATGAGAGGATCGATAGTGCTTGCAAGGGGTACTAGGAGAGGTACCTTATTTCAGCTAGATGCATGTATTCCTCTATGTAATAGTTCTTCATCCTCACCATCTGAACAAGCAGTGAAGAAGTCTGTGGCTATTGGTTCCGATGGTAGTGCAAATATTTTGGAAGGTAAGCTTCCTGTAGAAAAGACAATGTTGTGGCATATGAGATTTGGCCACATTTGTGAAAAGGGTCTCAGAACCCTGAAAAATAAAAATCTCGTTGAGGGGTTAAATGATTGCAATCTTGAGTTTGACTTCTGTGAACATTATGTCTATGGTAAACAAAATCATGTTTAGTTTTACTCTAGTTCTCACAAATCTTTTGATGTTTTGGATCTTATTCATTCTGATGTATTTGGTCCTGTAAAAGTTCCTTCAATCTCCAAGTCTGTATTTTTTGTATCTTTCATAGATGATTATAGTAGAAGGACATGGATTTATTTCCTTAAAATTAAGACATAAGTCTTTAGTCTGTTCAAGGATTTTAAAGCTCTTGTAGAGAATCAAACTAGTAAGAAGATTAAGTGTGTGAGAACTAACAATGGTGGTGAGTTTTGCTCAGTAGAGTTTGAATAGTTCTATAAAGAACAAGGTATCAAGAGGCATAAGAAAACTCCTTATACCCCACAGCAAAATGGAGTTGCAGAGAGAATGAACGGGACACTGATGGAGAAGGCTAGGAGTATGCTTAGTGGAGCTAGTTTAGAACAAAGGTTTTGGGCCGAAGCTGTGGCCACTGCTTGCTATCTGGGTAATAGATCTCCTACATCAGCCCTTGTTGGTAAGACACCCATGGAGTTGTGGTCTGGTAAGAAGCCTTCAATTAGACATCTTCATGTTTTTGTTTGTGAAGCTTATGCACATGTTCCAAAGGAGAAAAGATCTATGTTGGAAAATAAAGTTGTTAAATGTATTTTCATCAGATACAGTGCTGGTGTGAAAGGATACAAGCTTTGGGATCCTATGACTAGTAAGGTTTTGTATAGTAGAAATGTTATTTTGAGAGAGTTAACATCTTCTCCTATTGTGCTACAACCAGATGAAAAAGAAAAGGAAAAAGATGTTGTTCAGTTGCCTCCTACCCTTGAGAAGACTGAACAGAGAGACCATGTTGGGTCTAATGATGAGGAGAGCTCTAGCAGCTCTGATAGTTCGGAAGAAGAGGAAGAACAACCTCAACCTCAGCCCTTGAGGAGATCCATGAGAGAAAGAAAGCAACCAGAAAGGTTTGGTTATTCTATGTTAGATTCCAGTTGTGCCTTTGCTTTGATTACTAACACTGATGAGCCTAGATCTATGAAAGAGGCTTTGGGCATGGAAGATGCAGGTTCCTAGATTGAGGCTATGGATGATGAGATGGCTTCATTGGAGAAAAAAAAAACTTGGGACCTTTTACCTTTGCCCAAAGGGAGAAAATCTGTTGGCTGTAAATGGGTGTTCAAGAAGAAATTTTGTGCAGATGGCAGTGTTGAAAGGTATAAAGCTAGATTAGTTGCAAAGGGGTATTCACAGGTAGAGGGAATAGATTATGGTGAAATATTCTCTCCTATTGCAAAGTTGACATCCATTAGATTTTTGTTATCTCTTGCTGCATCATATGATTTAGAGATAGAATAGATGGATGTGAAGATAGCTTTCCTTCATGGTGATTTGGAGGAAGAGATTTATATGTCACAGCCTAAGCACTACATTGTTAAAGGTAAAGAATCCTTAGTTTGCAAATTAAAGAAATCTCTATATGGTTTGAAGCAATCTCCTAGGATGTGGTACCTTAAGTTTGATGCCTTTGTGTTGTCAATTGGATTTGTAAGATCAAAATTAAATTAGATCATTGTGTTTATTTCAGAGTTGAAAATGATCGCCTTCTTATTGTTGCATTATATGTTGATGATATGTTGCTATTTGGGAAGGGTAAGGGTATGATTTCTGATTTTAAATCTCAGTTATCAGCACAGTTTGAGATGAAAGATCTTGGGGCAGCTAGGTACATCTTGGGTATGGAAATCAGTAGAGACAGGTCTAGCAGAAAACTTTGGTTGAGTCAGAGTAAGTATGTGAAGTCTGTGTTGGACAGGTTTAGCATGGCAGATTGTAGACCACTATGTGTTCCTATTTCTGTGGGAACAAAGTTATCTATAGATGATTGTCCAAAATCTCCTAGTGAGGTGGAGGACATGAGTAGAGTACCTTATGCTAGTGCAGTTGGTAGTCTTATGTATGCTATGGTCTATACTAGACCAGACATTGCCCAAGTAGTGGGAGTCCTGAGTCGATTTATGGCTAATCCTAGATGGGTACATTGGGATGTAGTTAAGCGAGTATTCAGATATTTGAGGGGTACATCAAATTACTCCATATGTTATCATGGTAACTCTTCTGGATCTCCGCATTCAGTTTGTATTAGTGGGTTTGTGGATTCAGATTGGGCAGGTGATATTGACAGCAGGAGATCCACCAGTGCTTATGTGTTCACTATGTTTGGTGGTGCCATCAGTTGGATGAGTAAGCGACAACCTATGGTTGCTTTGTCCACTACAGAAGCTGAGTACATGGCTGCTACTCATGCTTGTAAAGAAGCTATTTGGCTTAGAAGATTGTGTTTTGATGTTGGTGTTGATGCAGAATAGATTACTACTTGGTGTGATAGTCAAAGCGCTATTTGCCTTGCAAAGAATCCAACTTTCCATGCCAGAACGAAGCACATTGATGTGCAGTTTCACTTTGTGAGAGATATGGTGGAAGATGGAAAGGTAAATTTGGAGAAGGTAGATACTATGAAAAATGTTGCAGATGCATTAACGAAACTAGTGGGCACTGAGAAGTTCAGATGGTGTTCGGAGTCTATGGGCCTTTTGGCCTATAGCGGTTAAAGTTCCTGTTATGTTCCTATTGCTCTTACAAGGTGTTCGACAAGTGGAAGAATGTTAGGAATAAGGTGTCTCAACCTTGGATAATTCCTATTCTTATTATTTGTTTTGTAAATGTATTTTTTGAAAATAATGTAATTAAGTGTGAGTGTACATGTCTAGTTGGCATGTTGATGTGTCACTCCACTTGATGTGTCAGCATCTTATGTGTAAGGAGATCATGACTAAAATGGTCATGACGGATTCCTATGACGCGTAAGAACTATTTAAGGAATGTGCTATGACAGGTGTAAGAGCATCTTATGACTTGGGCCTATTTGGGTGCCCAAGAAGAAGTGGTTGGTGTGTGTAAGAGAATATGCCAAAAATAGGTTGGTATGACAGATTCTCTTACACTTCTCTTGTGACCGTTATTTTTGGTGGATTCTATGACAAGCTATCATAGTCTATTCTAGGGATGGATGCCTATTCTTGGGATTGCATGTAACAACTATGTACATGTGGCTTTGTGCATGGGTCTTGGTGGTTGTGCCTATTTTTGGGTCCAAAGGAGTCTATATATATGATGTTGCTCCTATGGGAGAGATATAATAAAAATTTAATTCTTGTTGGCTTTGTCTCTCATTTCCTGAAAGAACTTGCATTGCAAGTGTATTGTAATCTTTGTGTTGAAGATAATACATTGTGCAGGTTTTGGAGTGCTGGGGTTTTTTACCGAAAGGTTTTCCCAGGGTATATCATTGTGTCATTCTCTATTTTTCTATATGTATGGTATGTGGTTGCAATATCTTTGTTAAAGTAGTTAACGAATCTAAAATTGTAAAGATTTATAAGAATTTGCACAATACTCTCCTATAGAGATTAGCATAGGAAGCTGTTTCCGCACCTGAGTTTCCTTACAGAATGAAATGAAATTATATGAAGATTTGATCTAAGAATGATGTGAATTGATATGAAAAAAACTATGCAAAGCTATGAAAAACTATGAATTGATCTCACAAACTTGCTTGTCGCAAAAGCTTGATTCTTCATATGTAATTTTGCCAGAGTAATTGTGCAAATTTGAGAGATTTATTATGAAGAGTTGAGCCTTGTTTTTTATAGAAATCCAAGACTTGAGGATGCATTGAGAAAAGCCATAAATCACTCTTGATAAAATCAGGTTGATTTTGAGTCAACAAGAAATTAGAAACAGATCAACTCACAAAATCATGCAAATCATGCAAAAACAACTTTTTGACTTAAATCAGAAGTTTAGATCAATTTTCAACTCAAAATAGATGTTGAGTTTCCAAAAGATAACAACTTGAATTGATTTTTTGATTTAAAGTTTAACTGCTCCTTCAAATGTGCATAGATAATTATGAATTAATTTTAAAATAAAGTGATTTATCTTCAACTTAACTGATTTTAAATTTAAAATAATTGATTTATGGGTTAATCAATTATTAAATCAAACTTTTATTCAAAAACTATATTATTAAATATTGACAATTGACATTAATTAATTAAATAAGAATTTAATCAACTAGTCATAAGAATTTTTTATTTATTGTCAAAATTAAATAATACAATTTAGGAATAAATATAATTAAATTTAATTAAATAATTAAGTGGCATAATTAAATCTGATTAATTAAATATTCATAATATTAAATTAATCAAACTTTAGGATAAATAGGATTTATCGCCAAATAATTATTAAATCAAAGATAACTATAATAAATTAGGAATATTTGAAGGAATATTCTCTGATGTAGAATTAAGATAATCAATTAGGTTTTTGATGAACTGATGTGCAGATGTGCCTTAGGTTAGGACTTTGATGTTGATTTTGATCGAATTTGAAGATGTAGGAGGTTAATGAACCTATAGCCCATTTTTGGGGTATTACATTTTGCCCCTCTTTGAATTACTATGTGAAGCGCAGTGGTTCAAAGATTAGTCTATTTTTTATGTATGAAACTAATTTGAAAGATGAACCAATTCCGAGACAGAAATTGATTGAAAGATTAGAAAAGTTGATTTAGGTCCTAGTTGACCAAGAATCGAGATGATGTTAACTATAGCAACAATGAACCGGTGATTACGAAAAAGAATCAAAATGCCTGATTCTGAACCTTATGATTACAAAGAAGTGAGTGACCTGATTCCAAACCTGATTGTCCAAAGGAATCGAAACAATATCACATCTGAATCCTTCAGTTACGAAGAAATAAGGAAATGACACTAATGAACTGATGGTTACAAAAAGCTGATATAGTTTACAAGATTGATTATAATACCAGATTGCTATAGATATGGATGAATCCTATATGCCCCAAGTGATATGCCCCTCGTGACGAGGTCTTTTGTTGAATCAACAACTAGACATGGTTATTGTCTTGATTACTGAGGAAAAAGATTGATTTACATATTTGATTGATGTGCAATACCATTCCCCCTTTGGGATTAAAATCAAAATCTGACAAGAAAAGTCAGTGTTAAATGGTTTAGAAGCATGTTAATTGATTTGAGAAGTGGTTATACACGTTCGAGAATGCATTCTGCATCATTTAGAGGTCCTGGAGACCAAGTTTGACTAGGTTTGACCATGAGTTGACCATGGGTGACCAAGTTGAAATTTTGATAGTTTGATGTAAGATAATCAGTTAAGTTGAATTCTAGATTTTTGTGATGATTGAAGGTCGATTATGCAAGCAGTCAGTCGTCCTGGGTCCAAAAATTTGAAATCGCTATTTTGACAATATAAATGATGTCAAATTTTGATGTTGATCCTGAAAATGGATTCAAAATGTTGAAATTAGCTAGGGGTGTCTTCTTGGTGATCTGTTAAGAAGACCTTCATGTGATACTCAGTCCTTGTATCATGTTTAGTGTGGTTTTGGAGAATCATTTAAGTATCAAGCTGATTTTGGAATTGTGAGATCATGCAATCATGCAAAGTGCAAAATGCAAAATAAAATACACCTAGGACCTAGGACTTAGTCATTGATCATGTGTTAGTCATTTTCATCATTGAATTTTTAGGTAACCAAATAAATCAATACAACATCCACTAGTTAGGAAACTATAGACATATGAATATTGATTTGTATGCTCAAAAGTCAATACAACACCCACTAGCTAGACAACCATGGACATATGAGTATTGATTTTGTTTTCAGAATGTTGGATTAGATATAAGCACCAAGGCACAAACGCCAGGATGACCTGAATATCATGTCCATTTTGATATAGCAATTTTTATAAGTATCAGAACATGAACATTGTGATGACCTGAATACGCCTCGCAGTTGCAAACACATCAAGCAATCAAGAGATCATTCTAAATCCAATATGAATTACCCGTAGTGACCCTTTATCATTCACATCCTTAGGCAAGATTGTGTTTCATAGTAGGAGTAAGAATTCACTCAAAAAGACAATAGTTAGATCAAACTTCCTTGAATTTTCCAGGTATCAATGGTCGAGATACTCATGGCCATCTAACACGTGATGGAGGCTCTTACTGACAGACACCATTTCAATCCATAATTTCCAAAGTTGTTAGATTTTCACATACAAACAGAAGATAGAGAAAATATTATGCCCCCAGTCATCACTCTCTAAATCTTGTAAAGGACATCATCAAAGAGCTTGAAAGGACACAATAGGCAAAAATCTCAATGCGAATCAGTAAGCATACAAGGAGATAAAAGGATGTGAAGCATGGATTATTTTCAAGTTGTTGATATTTGATTGTGTTGTTGTAGATGAAAAATCCTTTCTAGAGAGGAGACTGACTGACTGACTCAGATGTAGCTTCAAAGGACTTTTGACTGGATATGACACGTCTAAGGTATTGAGGACTGTAGGATATGACATTGGTTGCCCCCAAGTTTAAACATTGATAGGATACCGACGCTTTTGTTGACTGACCTTATTGAAAACAAGGATATATACAGACTAAAGCAGACTAAAATCTAGGAAATACTAATATTGCACTGATAGATGGAGCATTTTGAACAAGTGGTGCCCATTTACCAGGTTTTCACCATCTTGGCAGAGATTCTATTTTTGCTGCCAAGGCGCCTGTTTCCAGGTTTTCACCAAGGCACTTTTTCTTTTTCTCATTTTTTTGTCTTTTACATTTTTTTAATTTTTTGTACTTTTGATATTTTTTTATTTTTTTGTGATACATCAAGGAGCCTATTGCTAGGTTTTCACCAGGATGATAATTTTTTTAGGACTTTTTCAAATTTTATAATTTTTTTTAGGACATTTTTTAATTCTGAATGCCTTAGGCATAGAATTTCTTCAGATGGAGAACATTGATTGGTTCTCGGAGATCTTCTCCTTTAGTCATTGAGAGTTGATAGGCACTAGAGCCAAAAGTAGCAGTGATAACAAAGGGACCCAGCCAGTTGGGTTCAAACTTCCCCTTGCATTCTCTATGTGATTGATTTTTAGGATTCTCTCTCAAGACTAGATCGCCAACCTAAAATTCTCTGTGTCTGACTTTATTATTGTAGCCTCTAGATATTATTTTGTAAGATACTCTGAGATGATCATACACTTCTTGTATGTGCTCATCTAGTAGTTCAAGTTCTTGCAACCTAGACACTCTGTAGTCATCATCGGTTACTAGACCATGCATTCTGATTCTTAGTGATGGGATTTCAACCTCAATAGGAAGCACCACTTTAGACCCATAAACTAAATAGAATGGTGTAGCCCCAATGGGAATTCTAATACTTTTTCTATAGTAGTGATCAGGAGATCTGACCAGTAGTGTCCAACTATCGAGAGATCCATAGTAAAGGAAAGATCACATAAGTGAGACTCACAAATATCCTCATGGACACGTCTTAACTCTTCATCAGATTTCCCACGCTCTAAACATTTAGGAAGAGTACACTCTAGATTTCTCTTAGTCATGTCACTAGAAATGAGGAGATACCGATATGCACTTTGGGATAGGCAAGATGGAGTGAAGAGTAGAAAGTATGAGAGGCAAGGAGGGTGAAATGGAGGAAGGTATGAGAATTTGGAAGCTTGAATAGAAACTTTTTGACATCCAAGTCTTTTAGCCTGGGAATCCACATAGCTTTTGACTTTTTTCTCTTTTTCTTCTTGAGAAATGTGATTGTAATTTTGATAAGATGGATTTTTAGAATCATCTCTAGAATGAAGCTTGATTCCCAGGGATCTAAGTTAGATTGCTCAGATACCTAGTAGATAGCTTTTGAGAATCATCTCTAGAATGAAGCTTGATCCTCATGAATCTGAGTTAGATTGCTCAGATACCTAACAGTAAGATTTCAAGAATCATCTCCAGAATGAAGCTTGATCCTTAGGGATCTGAGTTAGATTGCTCAGATACCTAGTAGTAAGATGGATTTCAAGATCCATTTGTGCTTTGATTTTCTTTTCTCATTTTTTTCTTGAAGACCTCAATTGTCTTTTGAATGTTGTCTTTTGCTTAGTAGTCACATGTCGATTAGGTGGGATATAGTGACTTTGAGATATAAGTGGATCTTGATAAAAAACAATTTGTTGCAAATCCAAGTTACTTCCAAAGACTCAGGAATTATGGCTGAAAGAGGTTGATATGGTTGGTTGAGGTGGAGAGGTGGAGTGGGAAGTGGGTGAGCCATTTATCTTAGGGAGGTGGGTGGAAGAGAGGTTGATGGTGTGTGTGTGAAAATTGTACCTGATATGTAGACACAACACTTCAGTAAAACATTAGAGGTTAGCTATAATCAAAATCGTGCAAAATTGAAATCTAATCTAACCAAGCGATTTACTGCCTTCTAATAGGTGCGAGATTGATGTTCTCAGATTATAATCAAGATCAGTGACCTAGACAACACCTAAATGAAGGATTTGAATACAATTGATCTAGATATGAAATATGAATGCAATTAATCTATATTTTTGATATTTTCTATGCAATGATATGATGAAAACTGATATGGAATCTATGCTAATATGGAAATTGATATGCTAAAATGATCTAATAATGATATGAAAAAGAATCTAAATGAATGTAAAAAAAAACAAATTGATCTCACAATAGCCTTGATTCGTAATAAGCTTTGATTCTCCAAATGTCGATTCTCCAGCATAAGTTTACACAATTATGAGATTCTGTGGATTTGAGAGATGAATTATGAAGAGCTGAGCCTTGTTTTTATAGAAATCAAAGGCTTTGGAGGTGCATGGAAAAAGCCATAAATCACTCAAATAAACTCAACTTGATTTTTTAGTTATTTTTAAATAAAGATAATTTAATTCACAAAAACATGCAAAAGCAGAGATCAACTCAAAATAGAGTTTAGCTTTAATTGATAATTGATAGTTGTCTGCTTTTGTGATTGTGCATGTTTTATTTATGAATTGATTTAATAATAAAGTGATTTATTTCCAAATTAACTGATTTTGAAAAATAAAATAATTGATTTATGGGTTAATCAATTATTTTTCAAACTTTTATTCAAAAACAATATTATTAAAAATTGACAACTTGCTTTAATTAATTAAATAAGAATTTAATCAATTAATCATAGGATTTTTGGATTTATTGTCAAAATTAAATAATACAATTTAGGAATAAATAAAATTAACTTCAATTAAATAATTAAGTGGCAGAATTAAATCTAATTAATTAAATATTGAGAATATTCAATTAATCAAACTTTAGGATAAATATAATTTATCGCCAAATAATTATAAAATTAAAAATAATTAGGATAAATAGGAATATTACTAGGAATATTCCCCGATGCAGAATTTGAGATAATCAATTTGGATTCGATGATGTTTAGATGTGCCTTAGGTTAGGACTTTGATGTCAATTTCATTCGATGTGTCGATGTTGGAGGTTAATGAACCTAGAGCCCATTTTTGGGGTATTACAGATGGGATGGGCTCAAGTGTAAAGAGTTCAACATCATCTTCATCATTCATGAATGAATCAGATAGATCAAGAAAGTTATCTTTCATAAAACATTGTCAATTGTGAGTTGTCCTAGAAGAGTTGGCTAAGTTTAAAGGAGTATCATGTGAGTCAAACCAAGATGATCCATTCCAAGAGCTAGGTCCCTCTTCAGGTGGGAACAGTGCATGGATAGGAATCATTTCAATCCTGGACCTACCAATATTCCACGAAGTTGTAATTAGATGGGGTCTTATGTACCCATGATCTGCTGGAGTAGCTGGAGTGTAGCTTGAAGTAGATGGCCTAGGAGCCATTGGGATGATTTCCACAGAAGGGTGGAAAGGATCATCATTAGTTTCTTTCTCTTGAGATTTTGGAACTTTCTCCCCTTTCAAAGCTGGTAAGAGGAGCATATATATGTATGACATCAACTTGTATTGTTATAGTAGTATCAGACGAGGAATAATGTTCTTTCTTTTGAGTTTGTCTTGACATTGTGATATTGCCTGATGTAGTCAGATAGAGATATTGTAGGAGGTAGGTCTTCTTCATCACTGTCATTTGTAATAGGAGGAATATTCTTTGTAGTAGGATCTTGTTCAGTAGCAACCATGGTGGAATAGTTTAGAATAGGCATACCGCAAGGCATATTCAGGATGTGAGAGATATCAGTGAATGGCCCCCAATCAGGATCGGTAGTATGTTTAGCATTTTAGATGGGAGCAACCTGGGTAAGACTAGAATCTACCATCTAGCTAGTAGATAAGTGTGCAAAGTGTATAGTCATGAGCAAAAGGGATTCTGGAACACACACCTGACACCAAGTCAGAGGATAGGAAATGGAGAATGGATTGACTCTTCTCAAATGTCATAGATTAGAAGGCTGGATCAAACTCAAGAGACTACTTTAGGTAAATAGATTGGATTTCTCTGATTGTTTCTGCTCTATTCTTGACATAGTGATATTTTGACAAAATTTGGAAGTAGGTTGTAAAAAATGAACTTCTGACAAATTTGGCAAGTTTCTAGAAATTCTCATACAAGTTTCTACAAGCTCGTATGAGTCTGGGTAGGCTCTGGCACGACAATTGACAAGGCTCATACGATAGTTGATACTAGGGATTAATTTTGCTTGACTTTTGTGACAATACTTGTATGATAGTATATAGTCTCCTGTACGACAATTTGGGGGTTCTGATGTGGCAATTGGGAAAAAATCGTATGACTTTCTAAGACTATGGGATGACTTTGGACTCCAGAAAGGAATTTTGCTTCAGATTTTGTAATTTTTTAGTTTTTCAGAATCAGTTTGTTTGTAAGATTTATGTCTAGGTTTGAAGATATGTGTAGTAGTTTGTCTCAGGTTTATTCATTTTCAATAACCAAATAGATAAAAAGCACACAGAAAAGAAAGCAAGTGATTTCAAGCACATTTGAAAACAATGAGCAAGGATCAAAGCAACCTTTCACATGAACAATCAAGTGACTTATTGTTCTAATCCCTAGGAATACTATTTGTGTATGTTCTCAAAAAAAGTTTTTCAATAACGCACAATCCTAGAAAATGAAAATTTTGACCTCGCTAGGGTTTTTAGCAATGGTCTGACTCTAAAAATTTTTTGATCTCAAGAGGGAGAACTCCAATCCTTGTGCATTAGGGTTTTGACACAGTCTAAGAATTTAATAAATCAGGAGTTGCTAGGGAGATCTGACAGCCCAACAAGAGACCACACTCATGGAGATTTATTCCACAAAGACATTTATATAGCGGTTGTTGCTACCATGGTGAAAATGGATATTACCACTTGAGGTTCCATCCATGTGGTTGACCCAATAAAGGGAATTTCCACTATGGTTAACCCTCTCTAAAGGTGACTCACAAAAGATACCACATGGGGACTTGGTCCAGATCTAAGGATTTGAGTTTCTGATACTACCCAAAAAGGGAGTAGAGCATAATCCTCTATCCTTTTCACTTTTACCCAAACATAATAGATAGATTAATCTGACATGCTAAGATTGAAATAATCTCACCAAGATTTGTGATGTCAACAACTATGTCTATCGATCTCCCCAGAGAGAGAACATATCGATCAAAAGTTGAGGACCAAACCAAGTAGAACGTGAGATAATCACAGTAACCTCCCTACCTACAAGGAGATTTATCATCAAGAAGAGCTTTGCATGCATGAACAAGAGAATGAAGCCCACTCTCTCAAGATCATCCACAAATAGTGTTCATAGGACCTATTTACTATGTGTAACAGATATGCAAAAAGCAAATCTATGTTCATTTTATAGCCCAAAACTAAAGTGTGAATTATGAAAGCTATAAAGGCACTCAAGCTTGACACAAGAGAGTTTTTTTTATGTCCTAAAATGAAATTTTATCAGATCAAATAGAATACCTAATTTCCTCGCAATGCGCTTAGTAGATTTTACCTATTTTAGTAATTTTTGAGCATTTTACGGGATGTACCTACACCTGCACCTGCAAACCACTATTATGAAAAACTTACCTATTCTTGTACATGCAACCCACTGTTATAAAAATCTATTAAAAACCAACAACTTGTCAACTCCATGTGGTAGAAAATCAGGTTAGTCAAAGATAATATGTCATTTGATAATCAAAAAACCTGTTGTCATAAAAATCAAATTCTAACCAGTCTGCACTAAATCAATCATAAATTTTTCAAATCAAGATGAAATTAATTCAAACCAATGGAAAATGAAAGATAACTCAAATACCTTTCCAAAAATATAAATTTCGGATATGTATCATGTAATATGTGCATATGCCAATAGAAACATTAGTCAGATTTCATAAAATCAAGTTCTGACCAGTCTTCACTAAAATGATCATAACTTTTGCAAATCAAGATGAAATTAATTCAAACCAAAAAAAAATGAAATTTAACTCAAATACCTTTTCATAAATATAAATTTCAGATCTTTATCATGTCATATGTGCATGTATCAATAAAAACATCAGTTGGATTTCATAAAATCAGGTTCTGACTAGTCTGTACTAAAATGATCATAACTTTTGAAAATCAAAACAAAATTAATCCAAAACAATGGAAAATGAAATCTAACTCAAATATCTTTCTAGAAATATAAATTTTGGATCTTTATCATGTCATATGTGCATGTACCAATAAAAACACCAATCGGATTTCTGGAAAAATAGCCCAGAAATTTATCACAAAACTCATAAAAATTAACTTTGTGGTCATGGGTTCAAGAAAAATGATAGAAATTTGATCAAATAGAATGGAAACCCATTCCAGGGCCCCACGATGGGTGCCAAAAATGTGTGTGTGAAAATTGTACCTATCTACGGACACAACACTTCAGTAAAACATTAGAGGTTAGCAAAATCAAAATCTACAGATGAATGAAACTAAGCTAACCAGGTGATTTACTACCTTCTAGTAAGTGCGAGTATGTATTCTCAGATTAGATTGAGATCAATGACAATGCAACACCTAAACGAAGGATTTAATACTAAAAGGTGAATGTAGAATGAATGCAGATTAATCTATATTTTTGTATTTTCTATGAAATTAGATGAAAAATTGTATATGAATCTAAGCTAGAATGAAATGAAATGATATGCAAATTTGATCTAACAATGATGTGAATTGATATGAAAAAAATAATGCAAAGCTATGAAAACTATGAATTGATCTCACAAAGTTGCATGTCGCAAAAGTTTGATTCTTCGTATGTAATTTCACCAGAGTAATTGTGCAAATTCGAGAGATTTATTATGAAGACATGAGCCTTGTTTTTTTATAGAAATCTAGGGCTTGATGATGCATTGAGAAAAGCCATAAATCACTCTTGATAAACTCAAGTTGATTTTTGAGTCAATAAGAAATTAGAAACAGATCAACTCACAAAATGATGCAAATCATGCAAAAACAACTTTTTGACTTAAATCATAAGTTTAGATAAATTTTCAACTCAAAATAGATGTTGAGTTTCCAAAAGATAACAACTTGAATTGATTTTTTTATTTAAAGTTTAACTGCTCCTTCAAATGTGCATAGATAATTATGAATTAATTTAAAAATAAAGTGATTTATCTTCAACTTAACTAATTTTAAATTTAAAATAATTGATTTATGGGTTAATCAATTATTAAATCAAACTTTTATTCAAAAACTATATTATTAAATATTGACAATTGACATTAATTAATTAAATAAGAATTTAATCAACTAGTCATAAGAATTTTTTATTTATCGTCAAAATTAAATAATACAATTTAGGAATAAATATAATTAAATTTAATTAAATAATTAAGTGGCATAATTAAATCTAATTAATTAAATATTCAGAATATTCAATTAATCAAACTTTAGGATAAATAAGATTTATCGCCAAATAATTATTAAATCAAAGATAATTATAATAAATTATGAATATTTCAAGGAATATTCTCCAATGCAGAATTAAGATAATCAATTAGGTTTTTGATGAACTGATGTACATATGTGCCTTAGGTTAGGACTTTGATGTTGATTTCGATTGAATTTGAAGATGTAGGAGGTTAATGAACCTATAGCCCATTTTTGGGGTATTACAGGTGGAGTCGCTCAGCTTCTCCACCTTTCCACCCTTCTAGGTGGTCTCTGGCTCTGGCTCAGTTTGCCCCTCTTATTGCTCTTGTTTCTCAGCGTGGCTCTAATTGGCCCCAGCGACTTCCTTCAAATTTCCCCACCTGGCTTTGGCTATTTCTCTACCTCGGGTGGAAGAGAAGGAAAAAGATGTTGAAGATGATGGTTGGTCAATTCCTGACCCACCTATCAATCCCAATGATGTTTGGGGTTTTGATGATTGAGATCCTCCTCCATCTATTGGCACTGCTCTCGTAGCTTGATAGATTTATTCTTTTTTTTTATGAATAGTTTCTAATTTTCCATTTCTAGATCCGGCTTATGCTGTGTGGACTCTCGCGAGGTAATTTTTATGTCCCCTGGACCCTTTTTGTGAATATGTAACTTTTATATTCAATTAATAGAAAAGGCACTATTCATCAAAAAAATTGGCATAAAATAACCTCTTTTAACATTGTAGGTGCGAGAGGAAACAAAAATTAATCACATTGATCATGTTAGATAATTGGACAGATGTACCTATAATCAAATAGCTATGAAACAAAATAGTAATAGATTGATGAGAATGGACATACATACACACATATATATTACCCATGAGGAGCTTGGACCTAGCCAATAATGAGAAGAGAAAACTTATTATCATTTAATATTATGTAATAATATATATGATTCGACAATGTCTATTATAAATATATATTAATATTGATTGTAAACAAATTTATGTTAAATATTTTTATATACAATACTAATCTATTTATTTTTAAAAAAAATTTATACAATTAATGTATTTATTAAAACATGAAATGAAAGGTAATGAAATGGACCAAACCTTTAAAAAAAATCATGTAATAGGTAGGGTCACCATCAAATTCTAGGCCTGGATGTACAGATCATACTTTAGATCAACCATAGAAAGATCATTTTCTCCTACTATGTTTGGTATTTCCACGAATTCATGAAAAATGACATTTCTATTGACAATCTTTGAGTGTTTTGCAAGATCATACACATTGTGGCCCTTTAACTCCCAACGCATATAATAGAAAGATTCAATTTTGACTTAATAGGAATGCTATTTGTTCCTCTACAAGGTTCTTGAATCATTTCAACTTATGAGCTCCAACAACATTGTTTCTTGAGTGCCTCCTTCCTTTGGAAACATTGTCCTTTGACACCTGCCCAAAATGCATGCTTCAAATGGCTTCATGTTTGTTCCCTTGCCTAGATTAAAACCCACACAAGTTTCTAGTTATCCATGTGTTTTACATTTTGCATGTTAATATACACGAATCTTTGATACCATAAAACTGCCTTGCAAATCGTTGGCAACATGCTCTATCACACCTGAATCCTTGATGAGCATAGTTTTTATAGGATGCCACATTGTGCCCTCTTTGCTCTGATATTCCCATTGTTGTTCTTCAACATGCATATGCTTGAACCAAACTCCACTCACATTCCCTCATATCTAATTTTAACAACAAATGACAAATTTTTGGTTAACCTAAGAACATGGAGAACATTGTGGATCCTTTGCAGGCACTATCAAAGAACTCCATCAAATCACTCCTTCACATCCTTTAGTTGAATCATTTGGCATAATGTATCACAAGTCTCAATTCAGGTTTTTATAATGCTTGCATGCAGTAGTTGTGTATCCTTTAGGTTGAGCAAGATCATGGCTAATGCTTGTCCATCTTTGTGCTTCCACTTGGTTGTTGCATCTCTATTAAAGGGTTTCAATTCAACACTATTAAGAATCTTTCCACAAGACTACTTCCAAGTGTAACAAGTTCATATAAGCTTCCAAAGGTGGAAATTTTCCCCATTAAAGTTCTCCATCATTCTGATTTGTTTACGTATTTGGTCAATTATTTTAGGAAAAAAATGAATGCTCACTAGAATGAATCTTTCTTTTCGAGTTTGAGACTTTTCTAATCCATGGTGTAAACCTCATTCTCTCATCACAATGAAGTTAGCTCTGATACTATAATAAATATGACCTTGCATAGCCTACATGGATAGTGGAGTTGGTTTGGGTAGTGAGCTTGATCCCCATTGGTTCCAGGTTTGACTTGGAAGCTTGGGCTTAGAGGTTTTTAGGTTATTGTGTTCATCCTTAGAACACTAGTCTCTCCTCAGCTCGCCCCTTCCTAAACACCATCTTAGCAATGCGTAAGACAAAGGTAAGATAGGTTAGACATAAAGTTGATAAATAGAGATACCCTTGAGTTAACATCCCACCCCGATAAAAGACTCTGCACACTAGTGATAGGGAAAATAGATAGAGGAGAGAAAGAACAAAAATAAAGAGATGAAAACCCATTTTTCTATACAAACGATAATGACTTTCTCTATAGTAGAGGTCTACAAAAATAGACTCTAATCATGCCATGGATTAGTTTTATTAACTAAAGCAAGACACACGAATTAGATTTTATTGACTAAAATAGAACTGACCAAGGTACTACTAATTTAGTACATATTATTTGACTCTACCTAATCTAGACTACCAATTATCGTATCTTGAAGATCTTTCAACTTGACAAGGTCCCAAGGATTTTTCTATGCCTTGTAATGAGTTTGACATGCTCCTTGTTCCTGTTTCTTCTTAGGCATTTTCTTAATATGCTTCTTAGTCACAGCTCCAACTGTAATTTTTCCAATGTTTCCATAGAATAGATAAATATCTGCAACTATATAGATTGGAATCATGGTTTGTACAAAGGCAATTTAACTGTGTAAGCATTATCATTGTTTTTCTTGAATGTTTTATAAGTTCAATCTTTTGTGGCTTTACCTTGTAACTTTGAAATTTTGAATGCAATAGCTCTTAATCTTGGTTTTCCCTTGGCTTAAATGTTTCATTTGCTTCATGCGACTTATGTGACTTAATGTTACAAATGTGCTCAACAAAATCTGTAACTTATGAGCTAGTTCTCGTGCCTTCTAGACAATCAATTAAACCAAGAACTTTTGGATTCTTAAGAGCTACATGGTTTGTTTATAATATTTAAACTCTAGTCCATCTACTATTTCATTGACATACAATTATCTAAAATCTCAATAAGCTATTTTCAGAAGTGCATTAGCTATTTGTAGAATAGTGGTATTTTTTTTGTACTAAACTATGCCTAGTTCTGTTGAAGATAATAGTGATTTCTAGCATGATACTTTTTGGGAAGGCTGAAGATACTCTTGTGGCTGTAGATGAAGTGTTGTCAAAATCCTATGATATATTAAGTAGGAAGGATCCTCTACTTAGGGAAAATAAAAATAAGAAGGTAATGGTGTTTCCACCCTTTTTTATTTCAATAAAAACTCAATGCACTTCACCATTAGGTTGTCTAGATCCTTATGTAGTGATTCCAAGTATTTTCTATTGTTAAGATTAGATTACCAAAATCCATCTTTATAGATGTAATGGTTTCTTTTTCATCCTTACAATCAATATCTTCTATGTTACTATATCTAATATAGGGCTTCTGCCAAGAAAAAAGAGAGAGAGTTTTAAATGCCAAAATGTTGCTTCTCAAAACTTTAGGATTTGATGTGGCTGTCTATCATCCTTATAGATTACTCCAAACTACAATTAATGAATTTGGTATTGCTGAGGAAGAACACCTTACTCAAGTGGCATGGAATATAGTGAATGATGGGTATACCACTTTTAGCACACGTATTTTCTCTTGATTCTAATACTCAGGATTTATGGGATCCCCTAATATGTTTGCATTGCATGAGTAGGTTGAGGACATCTATGTGGCTCCAATTTAGGCCTCATGAAATTGCTGATGGGTCAATCTTCATCGCAGCTAAGTTTCTGTGTCAAGCTGCCATGGCGTTGGTGGGAAACTTTTTAGATTCCTCCACAACTCTTAGAAGGTTGTGTTGGTCCTGACATACATTCTTTCACAACTCGCAAACTGACTCAACAAGAGAAAACCCAACTTTGACAAGGCTTCAAGTTCCTTCTACACTTCGGGCTCCACAGACCCAGGCGGGTGTACCTCAAGATATCTGCTCACAACACCTGTAAACTATTCCTTCCTCACAACATGAGAAAATATAAAAATGGATCAGTAGGATATTAATGTCCTACAACTGGATTCATAATGGAGATGAATCTCTGATATGGGAAGCCTACCCATATGCTCAAGATATCTTCCAAGCTTATCAATAGAAAGGGAAAGTTGATTTGAAAAGATTTTGATTACAAGTCTAGTTAAACCAGTGCCTAATCCTGGGTATGGAGTCATGAGATGCAAATCAACAAGAAACTTCAAATCTTATACAACTGAAATTCAAACAATGTACCTAGCACACCATTCTTTCTTTCCCCTACTTGGACATTAGATCCTCATGAAACATCAAATTATTAGCAACAATCTTCAAGACATTACACTCCCCTTGAAAGAAACTTGAAAATTATTACACCATTTACCTTGTAAACAGGTATACAGAGATGCCTTACAAATCAATATACAACAATTTGATACAACACAAAGAGACATCAAAAAAATATGGGAAAGGATTTTCATTGTATTTTATTAGATCATCCTGTATCTGTACATTCAATCATAGAAAACTCAGAATCAGAACCTTGACATGAAACCTAGAACTTGCATTAATGGAACTCAAACACTTGCAGAACCAAGCTCATGCAAAAAGGTTGGAACCTTTACAAATTGAAAAGAATGGTGAATAAGAAGAGAAGGGGGAAACACCAAAAAGCATCAAAACTTGACACTTGTCAAACTCTGAACTACTCACTGAATGAGTCATGAAGTCTGGAATGGAAAACCTGATCTACTCTATCCCCTTGAAAACACATGTTCACTTGAGCTAACTGAAAACATGAGTCACCGGATTGCAACAAACAAGATATCCTCTTGACCCCCTATTTCTTTCAAGTGAAAATATCTCCAACTGACAACCACCTGCACTAAAATTGATTCCAAAAATGGAATCCTCACTCAGAGACCTTTCTGGCAGTATATAATACTTGATATTTGGCCCAAAAATGAAGCCTTAGGCAGCCATTTTCCGTGCACAGGCTATGACATTTAAATTTTTGAATAATCAGCCTAATGTCTGAACTATATCAATTTATCAAATTCTTTTATAATCTTGGCATTTTAATCATCTTCTAGAAAATGCCACTTGTCAGCATCTCACTGGGTGCTCGAACAAACCTTAGGGCTGACCACCTTACCTAGCGAACTAGCGACCACATATGTTCTCTTAATCGCTGAATCAAATCTTTGACTGCAGTTACTACTAGTGAACTGGCGAATAAGGCAATCTCCAATATGCAGAATGAATCTACCTTGACTGCATGAACTCAGAGAACTGGTGACTGAGGGCTTCACCAAATCGTGAAATGTTAGTGCTAACTGCCTAGATATCTGGCGACTCAGCAATTGGCAGTTAACTAACCGCTCGCTGAGTCGCGCGGTCATCTCCATACCGCCAACTTTATCAAGCGACCTAGTGAACATTGGACATGTGTCCACCTACAAAATTTGTTTCTTCCTGGGCACGGGCATGGAAATCAAGGTGGGCACAGCACAGACACACGTGGAGAGAGCCCCCTTCCTTTTCAACTTACTTCTTATGTGAGCAGATTTTGCATATAAAGACCAGGAAATTTGAAGACTGGAGCAATGTGGGATATTAGCCTTTGAAGTTTTAAAGCTTTACCAGGGAACTTTGTTTCAAAATACAATGGATCCTGCCATGCATTAAACCCTTAGCCACAAGGCCCACCAAGTAGCCCATGGGCTCTTTATTTACTATGGTTGTAAGCACCGGTGAATATAAATGACAAAAAATACTACTCCCTGTTGCATGTGGGACAATACAACTCATGCTTTTCAAGCATTTTCTCCAACCATTTGTATGGATTGAAACGTGGAACATGAGTCTTAACTGTCGAATAGCATGGACTCCTTTCTCTACACAGGGACCTGCCTTTGGACTATACGCATGGTTACATTGTATTCATGTGCTAGACACTTGACTTTGCCCGAGCCTCTTCAAAGTTTAGAAACTAACACCTAACTCTTAGCACATGGCTTTGTCTGGCAGCCACTCCATTTGGCATGGTTCCCTTCAATGAAGCTCGTGCCCTCTAAATATTTATTTACGCTAACAGCCCACTCAAAATTGTGCAAACTTAGCTTCAAATAATCAAGAAATCTCCTTTTTGACTGGAGTGAACCCTCTATTCTAGTGTGTGAGCCTTCTTTGTTTGGTTGCAATGCCACTTTGTTTTACACGAGAGACTCCATCTGTGTGAGTCTTTCCTTGGACATTCCTCCCACTACCGCATGCAGCCTCACCTTCACCTTGCACTGGGCCCTGTTGCTACACATCATGTGTGGGCTTCCTTCAGTATCTTGGCACTGGCATTTCATTCAAATTTATACAACATAACACTCCTTATGCAAGTTCTCCATATCTACGCAAATAGCACTGGCATAGTCATTATCACTACATCAAAGGATTCTTCCTGTACTGGCTCCTTATAACCATTCCTCACATAATTAATTGACCAACTACTATGTGATGGATTTCCATGTAGATCGCATGACAGTGATAGTACTGAAGATTGTAGCTTTAGGGATTCTTCTTCTAGTTTTGTGGATAATGCATTTGTTAATGTCTGCAATCCCCCCATAAATGAGAAAGAACCATGCTTACACTTTTTTCCTTCAGAAACTTTGGTGTCTCTATTGGTCTTTTACCTTGACCAAATCAATTTTATCCCACCAATGATTATGGAACCAAACTGATACAGACTCGATATCTACTCCAGTAGTGCTCGCAACAAAGGGATCAAGTATGTATTCTACAATCTCCTCACCAAAGTGACACCTAAAAAAGTCTCCAACACTTGGCACGTGCAAACAAAACTTGCTACCAATTAATTCCAAAGGATTTGAAGGTAGCAGTTGCGGTTCCCCATTTTTGACAATATATCTCTTATTTTGCATAATAGGAAATTGTTGTTGTTCATGAATTCCAAGTTCATTTATCAACTGCTTGACCTTTGGTTTACTCTCATTCTACCATCGTGTTAGCCTCCTTCTCTCATATGAAGCCATCTTTTGAAATGCTCATAATTTTACTTCCAATTCTTTCATCAGCTTCAAAAACCATAACTGCCACACTTTGACACTTAAGCTTATATGCTACAGCAAGCCCACTCACGCCACCGCCAATTACTACCACTGATCTAGGAGTTCCTGTGAATTGACATCAGTGAATTGGAGCACAACACTTTATCTCTGATCATCATTTATGTTCATGTTTGCAGCCAAGGCATTCCCACTGGTATCTCAAGGTTGATCAAAATGGTGGTCTCAAAAGTGTAGATTCCCCAAAACTTGATAAAATAATCATTTGAATACCACAAGCATTGAAGTAGAATTCCCAATGTAACCTTTGTGTAAACAATGATTGATACTTTTCCAACTCTTTGAATCCAATTCACAATCATACCCAGATCACCGAAATGCCAAAACAACCCTTCTTGCAATGTGCCCAGAATGCACAAGTGGCCTCGGGAACTAGCTTTAAAAATTGACATAATCACCTGACCCGGCCCCAGCACTGAACATGCATGAACTTTGACCCACATTCTAATACTCTACAAAATGACACTTCATGACTGCAACCGAATCAAAAGATATTAATGTGTAAACTTGCCTAGTTCAAATTGTTCTTGCAACAAACTTGTCAGAAAATGATTTTAATCACCGTAATTGATTTTTAAAGGCAGACAAATGGATTGGCAGGGGGCTCAAATTGGGACTGGGGTTAGTACTCCAACTTTGCAAGATAATGCAAAAATAATTTCATCAAAAGAGTCAACTAGTCAAAAGTTATTCACTAGCAAAGTAGGGCATTTGGATTTCTGGGAAAACACACTCTGTAGGACTGAACACATTTTGTGAAAATTGCAAATGGAATGAGCCTAGAAACTTGGTCAAATGGATTGGTCATGGTTCCAGATTTGGCATAGTGGGAGTAAAACATGATTGCAACATGACCCAATAATTAGCTTGCTCATCAGATCACACAGGTGTCTTTTACACACTGTCAAATATAGCCCTTAAAACTTCTGAACTTCTGGGTTTCAGCAAAATAGTAAAAACTAGAAATGGATTTGGCTTTGAAAAGTATTGAAATGGATTCACTAGAGGCTAAAAAAGGATAGGCCAGAAGAGGAACATGCCTATAATACAAATCTATCATTAATTCTTCTTGACCAATCACTGAGTATCAGATACAACTTGACAAACAGGGCTTCCAAGAATTGTTGAACAAGTGCATTATGCAATTATGAGAAAACACATTCGGAAGGGGAAACACAAAACCTATCAAAACTTGTCATTGTGACCTAAAATCAGGAACATAGGTCAATTGAAGTACACTAAAGATGCCCCCACTCTTGGATTTTCATGACACTCATTAGAATTCAATTTATTCAACCCTCAACTGGCCCTTCCCGGTGAATTTCACACTCAGCAATTTTCTGACTTAGAGACCTAGAAACGAATTGATGCAAACCCATTTCAATACCCGAACTGAAGGCTCAAATTGACTCAATGGGACATATGCAAGGTGTAGAAAATTTAATTCTGATGATAGGACCTAAAAACCACTCAATCCATATATGCACTTTTAGACCAAATAGAGCACTTAACAAGAAATTTACATGGTACTTCAAAATTGAATTTTGAGTCCCAACAATGGCTTCGACCGTGGATGGTTGAATGCAAGTTCAATGCAAGAATCTCAGAATCTCCTGGAAGAGCAGACCACCCCAAAAACCATCTTCTTCACCTTATCACTCCAAACACACTTCATTTTCTTATTCCAACAACTCCTTTTCAACACTTAAAACCGGTTCCACAAGCAGGCTCCTTTAAACTAGTTCCTTATTCAAAAGCAAACTACACTACTACAAACAAAGCAGCTATAAAAATGTACAAACTTCTTACAAACAGAAACCATGGCTGGAAACTTCACTTACCCTGATCAAAAACACGATTCTCTTTTCCACCATGCTTTGAAATCAAACTAAAAATGTCACTTGCATCCGCATGGCTGAAAACATGAATATTTTCCATAGGCACATTAGGAAACATATAATCCATATATTCATATCCATCAAATGCCCGAGAATCAAACTCAATCTGGATATTATGATCATCTTCATAAATGTGTTGATCATTCTCGAAGAGATCACTAGTTTGCACAAAAGAAAAAGAAACATTTTCCATCACATCCGAAAAACTAACATAGGACTGACTTTCAAAAAATGGGAGCATACAAACTTGCTAATTGTAAACTTCAGATTTAACATTATCTTCATTTTCAGCTGCATGGTCAAATGGATAAAAACCCACCATTGGCAAATCAAAAGACATGATTATCAACATTTTGAAATCCATCAAGCATGTGAGTGTCAAACACTAACTGTTCATTCTGATCGTCTACACACATATGCTTACTACACTTGCCAATGTCATCACTTTGCAAAAAATAAACACAGTCATGATTTACCGCACTAGGCAACCTATCACTTGACTGATTTTTACAAAGTAAGGAAAAACTTGCCTGCTGATTACAATCTTTAAATGCATCTTCATCTTCAAAACATGATTGAAAACCAAAAGAAAAAGTCTCATACTCACACTACTGCACATATTTTGAAATATCATGAGGCTCATAGTAGACAACTTCTTTCTCATCCAGCTAAGATGAAGCTTGGCAATCTGATTGATACCTGTTAGGATCAACTATTTCCTGAACTGTTTCAGCTCCATCATAATCAGGTTGTTCAACATTATCTTCAAACAATGGATTACACACTAAATGGAACTACTGATCATAGAAATTTTTGCACAAGGCTGGCTTATTAGAATCCATATCCTCATCAAACAATGCATTAGAAAAGCTACTGAATACATTATTAGACCTGCTGCCACAAAAAATCTGATTAGAGAAAAAAGAATCTGAATCTGAAAATGAAATCAAATCTTGAGCATCAACACCATGATTATCAATATGTTCATCAATGAAAAAACAACTAGTGATGCTTTCTGGTGTTTCCCCCTTCTCTTCTTATTCTCCATTCTTTTCAGTTTGTAAAGGTTCCAACCTTTTTGCATGAGTTTGGCTTTGCAAGTGTTTGAGTTCCATTAATGCAAGTTTTGGGTTTCATGTCAGGGTTCTGATTCTGATTTTTCTATGATTGAATGTACAGATACAGGATGATCTAATGAAATACAATGAAAATCCTTTCCCATATTTGTCTTATGTCTCTTTGTGTTGTATCAAATTGTTGTATATTGATTTGTAAGGCATCTCTGTATACCTATTTACAAGGTAAATGGTGTAATAATTTTCAAGTTTCTTTCAAGGGGAGTGTAATGTCTTGAAGATTGTTGCTAATAATCTGATGTTTCATGAGGATCTGATGTCCAAGTAGGGGAAAGAAAGAATGGTGTGCTAGGTACATTGTTTGAATTTTAGTTGTATAAGATTTGAAGTTTCCTATTGATTTGCATCTCATGACTCCATACCTAGGATTAGGCACTGGTTTAACTAGACTTGTAATCAAAATCTTTTCAAATCAACTTTCCCTTTCTATTGATAAGCTTGGAAGATATCTTGAGCATATGGGTAGGCTTCCCATATCAGAGATTCATCTCCATTATGAATCTAGTTGCAGGACATTAATATCCTGCTGATCCATTTTTATATTTGCTCATGTTGTGAGGAAGGAATAGTTTGCAGGTGCTATGAGAAGATATCTTGAGGTACACCCACCTGGGTCTATGGAGCCCGAAGTGCAAAAGGTATTTTATGCCTTGTTGAAGTTGGGTTTTGTCTGGTTGAGTCAGTTTGTGAACTGGTGAGAGATGATATGTTTTGGCCAACAAGAAAAAACACCAACAGGTTGCTTATAGAAAATCCTTATTCTCCCTTTAATTTATTACAGATTCTTTCTACTATTATTTGTTATGCTTCCATACAATTTGGGTAATTTTCTTACAATCAACAGTACTAATAAATGCACTTTTCCTCATGTGTTCATTATTGGCAGAGGCAGAGGAATAAGAAAAATAGAGCATTCACAGAGAATAAGCAGCAATCTTGATCTATTATATATTTGCATATATATAAAACATACAAAAGTATTTCATTTCAATATTACATAGCTCTATTCTATAGCTCCATACAAAAGAGATTACCAAATTAAAAGTAGATGTCCCAGATATACATCGAATGTACCCAGAAAAGAGGGGAAACCTAAAATATTAAATACAAGTAAATGTTGATTGAACAGCCAGCAAAATAAATCTATGACAAAGGATTTGCAATAAATATTAAATCAAAATGAATCTCATGCAATTTCCAAGGGAGATGGACAAGCTAGAAGAAGTGACCTAGCATGTGAGAGTGGGCTGGAGAAAATTACGGAGGCAGAGACTAGTTGGGATTATTCCAAAACTCCCCCTTAATCACAACTACTGCCATCTATAATGCCTAAACAATCTCTTTGAAAGAAAAAACTTTCTTTTCCTAATACCTTGGTAAAGATATTTGCACATTGATCTTCAGACCTGCAAAATTCCAAAAAGATTTCTCCATTGTTGATTAGTTCTCTAATAAAATGATATCTAGTATCTATATGTTTGCTCCTCTTGTGAAAAACTAGATTCTTGGACAATGCTATGGCTGAGTTGTTGTCACAATAGATCTTCATTGCATCTTCTTGTTCATGTTTCAACTCTTTCAACACTCTTCTCATCCATACAACTTGACATGATGCCCTTGTTGCTTCTATGTACTCTGCTTCAGCATATGAAAGTGTGACTATTGGTTATTTCTTTGAAGCCCATGATACTACACCGGTACCAAAATGAAAAACATAACCGGATGTACTTCTTCTATCATCAATACTCACAACACAATCATTGTCAGTATATCCTATGAGCTTGAAATCATTTGAAGTTGAATATTGAATGCCATAATTTCTTGTTCCACTCACATACCTTAAAATTATTTTCCCTGCTTTCCAGTGTGATTCTTTTGGAGTCTCCATGGACCTTGAAATCAAACTTACACAAAACATTATGTCTAGCCTTGTGGCTATTAAATACATAAGGCTTCCAACAAGTCTTTTATACAAAGTTGGATTTACATTATATCCTTTGTCATCTTTACTCAATTTCAAACTTGTGACAATTGGTGTTGGTGCTGATTTGCAATTCATCATATTGAACCTTTTCAAGATAGCACTTGCATAGTTTTCTTGAGAAATGAATATTTCATTTTTATTTTGATTGACCTCAATGCCTAAGAAGTATTTCATGAGTCCCAAATCAGTCATTTCAAATTCTTTTTTCATAGCTTCTTTAAATAAGTCAATTGATAAGTCACCCGTGAATATCAAATCATCAACATTTAAACATACAATTAGAATTTGACATTTTTCATCCATTTTTATGTACAATGTAGGCTCACTGCTACACCTATCAAAACCATTTTGTAAGAGATATGAATCAATTCTATTGTACCAAGCTCTCAGGGCTTGCTTGAGACCATACAATGCCTTTTTCAGTTTGTAGACTTTATCTTCTTCACCCAAAATCTCATATCCGAGTGGTTGTTTCACATATACTTCTTTCTCAAGATAACCATTCAAGAATGTTGATTTTACATCCATTTGATAAACAGGCCATTTGTTTTGAGTTTCTATGGCAAGTGTCATTCTTATGATGTCTAAACGGGCTACAGGAGCAAATGTCTAATTATAATCAACTCTGTGTTGTTATGAATAACCTTTAGCAACTAGTCTTGCCTTATATTTTTGCACATCACCATTTGTAGTCAACTTAGTTTTGTAAACCCACTTTACTCCTATTACATCTTTTCCTTTTGGAAGGCTCACTAACTCCCATGTTTGATTCTTTTCAATTGCATCAATTTCTTCATCCATTTCATTTTCCCATTTTTCATCTTTAATTGCATCTTCAAAATGAATTGGGTCATCTACTTGTGAATATAAAGCATAAAGATAAATTGAATCAGCATTATTCCCACCTTCATTTTTCTCATAAATGTCTCTAATACTTCTTATTTTTTCTCTCCTCAAGCTTTCCAATGTAGGATTTGACATGTCACTTGATGTAGAACCAGTTGAATGTGGACTTGATGGTCTAGCACCTTGATGGCCACTTGTAGATGGTGTTTGTTGTCCACTTGTGGGAGTGCTTGATTGTATATGTGAGACTGACCTTACACTTGATGATGGTGTCACTTGTGGACTGCTTTGTTGAGCTTGAATGGGTGTGGAAGGAGTCACATTTGAAGGAGTATTTGCTGGTATAAAAAATTCATTTTCCTCTTGTTGTATGCTTGTTGTTATGTTGACTATTTTTCCTACACTTCCATCCCATGCTTCTTCTTCTATGAACTACACATCTCTTCTGATTATAACCTTCTTTGTTATTGGATTATACAACTTGCAAGCCTTTGATTCATCACTATATCCAACAAATATGCATTTTTCTCCTTTTTTATCTAACTTTTTCTTAACTCATTCGGCACATGTGCATATGCCACTCATCCAAAAACTCTCATATGAGAAACACTATGTTTTCTTCCACTCCGTGCTTCTTTCAGAATCACATTCTTGACACTTTTTGTTGGACATCTATTTATTATATAAGTTTCACATGAAACAGCTTCAGCCCAATATTCATTTGACAAATGCTTTGCTTTTAACATGCTTCTAGCCATTTCCATGATTGTTCTATTTTTTTCTTTCAGCTACCCCATTTTTTTGAGGTGTGTATCTAGTTGTGAATTGCTTGTGAATTCCATGATCTTTGCAAAATCTTAGAAAATCATTTGAGATATATTCACCACCTCTATCTGTTCTCAATGCTTTGATGTATTGACCACTTTTATTTTCAACAAGAGCTTTGAATTGACAAAAATATTCAAACACTTCACTTTTATGCTTTAGAAAGTAAACCCATGTTTTCCTTGAGTAATCATCAATGAATGTCAAAAAATAAAATCTTCCACCAATTGAAGGTGTTTGCATTGGCCCACACATATTTGAATGAACAATTTCTAAATGTGCTTTTTCTCTCATTGACTTACCTGCTGGAAATGATTCTCTATTTTGCTTTCCCAAGATGCACCCTTCACATACTCTTTCCAGTTTTTGTATTAAAGGTAATCCTTTCACCATGCTTTTCCTATGAAGAAAATTTAGGCCTCCAAAATTTAAATGCCCAAATCTTAGATGCCAAAGCCAATTTTCATCTTTTATTTTTGCTTGAAATACTGTTTGAGTGACAGCTGCAAGTTCTCTTTTACCCTCTTGTGGGTTCATTGTAGGCTATGCTTGAGAAAAATCTACATTTAAATCTAGCTTAATCTTTAAGGGAAACATTCTATTGTTTGTCATTTGAACCTTGGCAATGAGCTAATTACTTGGGAATTTATCTAAAAATTGTGCACTCTCCATTTTTGAAAGATACTCTAAACCCCTTTTGAACAAGTTGGCCAATACTCATCAAATTATGCTTTAAACCGAGAACAAAATAAACATTAGAAATATACTTCTTCTCCCCCTTCTTAGTTAAAATGTTGATGTCCCCTTTTCCTTTGACTACCACCTTATCATCATTACCTAAAGTGACATCAAATTTAATATTTCCATCCAAGCTTGAAAACATTTCTAAATTCCCTGTCATGTGGTTGCTATAGCCTGAGTCTAAAAACCATACATCTTTTTCATTTTCTTGTGCTACATTGCAAGCCAAAAACATTATGTTTTGATCTGATTTTTGGTTTTGATTTTCTTTTGTGAAATTTTCATTTTGTTTGGTAAAATCATATTGCTTCTTCCTACATTCATTTGAATAATGCCCATACTTTTTGCAATAGTGACATTGGACTTAAGACTTGTCATACCTTTGGCCTTGAGGCTAATTTTGAGTTTCATTTTGACTTGGGTATTACTTGCTACCTCTTCCACTTGAGCTTGATGGGCTACTTCATCCACCTCTATATGAATTTCTTCCTCTACCTCTGAAATTTGTTCTTCCTCTACCTCTTCCATGACTGATTGAAGCTTGTGTCTTGAATGCATGCTCCAATGATGAACTTATTGACCTACTAAGCCTATGCTCATGAGAAATAAGAGATTCATTAAGCTCATCAACTAAAAATTGTGAGAGATTCTTTGTCTCCTCTATGGCCACAACTATGGATTCAAACCTTGCAGGTAAACTCCTCAAAATCTTTTCAACAATTCTTCTATCTTCTAGTGTCTCACCATGAGATCTAATTTGATTGATTATACCCATCACTTGTGTGAAGAAAGAGTCTATTGAATCTAATTCCTTCATGAAAATTGTTTCAAAATCCCTTCTTAGCATTTTTAGCTTTGTTGTTTTCACCTTTGCCATTCCTTGGTATGTTGTTTGGAGGATATCCCATGCTTGCTTAGACTAAGTTGCTGCTACAATCCTTGGAAAATTACTCTCATGCACTGCTTGAAAAATGTAGAATAGAGCTTTTGAATCCTTCTTCCTATTATCTCTCAATAAATCCTTCTCTGCTTAAGTTAGAGCATTGTGTATTGCTACATCAACTGGTTCTAGGTAACCATCTCCACTAGATCCCAAATATCTTGAGAACAAAAGAGTGCCTTCATTGTTATGGACCAATAATCATAATTTTTCCCATTGTACTATGGGATTTGAGGATTTGTTAAACTTGTGCTTGCCATTGTCACACTTGCTTGAATACCTTTGCTGGAACTCCTAGCTGCTGCTAAATATTTCCTTCAACAACTCATTTTTTTGAGAAACCTTAGGCTCTGATACCACTTATTGGCAGAGGAAGAGGAATAAGAAAAATAGAGCATTCACAAAGAATAAATAGAAGTCTTCTATTATATATTTGCATATATATAAAACATACAGAAGTGTTTCATTTCAATATTACATAGCTTTGTTCTATAGCTCCATACAAAAGAGATTACCAAATTAAAAGTAGATGTCCCAAATATACATCGAATGTACCCTAAAAGAGGGGAAACCTAAAATATTAAATACAAGTAAATGTTGATTGAACAGCCAGCAAAATAAATCTACGGAAAAGGATTTGCAATAAATATAAAATCAAAATGAATCTCATGCAATGTCCAAGGGAGATGGACAAGCTAGAAGAAGTGACCTAGCATGTGAGAGTGGGCTGGAGAAAATTACGGAGGCAAAGAGTAGTTGGGATTATTCCAACATTCATTAATTAATCTATTTGATTCTTGATTATTGCTTATTTAGAGACAGGATTCAGATGAGATATTGTTCATTAAGGAATCTGATTATACATAATACATGACTGTAGAATCCAGTACTCAGTTGCTTGAGCTATATGAGGAAATGAACTATCATACTGCTTCAAGTGGAAATCAACAAGATAGATCAGGTGACAAAATATTTGAAGTTTTTAGATTTTAAAATGAAATCTAAATCTAACATTGAGATTACTCCATCTAAACAAAATATGTGCTTTCAAATTTATTCGCATTCAAAATTATAATTACAAATTATATTTTGCCAAGAATTGAGTGTCTTATCTTTCTCTTGTGAATTGTTCTATATCTCTATGCTGTTACATTTTTCTAACACTGGAGATATGATGTAGGGGAATGAACACAAATTGCTAGTAAAGATGACAATTGTAGGGAAAGTAAAAAATTTAGGGATAGGAATCGGGAAGAACAATGAGATCGTGCTACCAACTGGAAAATACCCACTAAGAAGAATTGGGAGGAGAATATTTACAAGAGAAGGCAGAGAGATGATTGAATATGAAGTTTATGATCTATTTCATTGTTTAAAGATTTATGTTCACTCCATTTTTGTATCATAACTACCTCGTGAAATATATGCTCAAGTTTTTACATGGGCTTCATTTCACATGATGCATCATGAATTGAAGTGATTCTAATCTAAGATAAGGTGGGCAACTATCTATTTGAGAACTCTACAAAATGTATTGATATTTGCAATAAATGTACATAGATTTCTTGGCGGTTTCTTTATAAATTTGTTGTGACCTTTTACAGTCAAGCATGTGTTGCTAGTTGTTACGCAAAATCCAAGGTAAATAATAATTGTATTTTACAGTTTACTAAGCATGATTGTGATGGTGCATAATTATATTCAAATATTGTTTCCTGCTTATTTAAAGATAGGTTTCAGATGAGATATTGTTCATTAAGGAATCTAATTATCGATAATGTATGACTACATAAACTAGTAACTAGTTGCTTGAGTTGTATGAGGAAATGAACAAATCAACAAGATAGATTAGGTGATAAATTTTTTGAATTTTTTTAGATTTTAAAAGAAAATCTAAATCTAACATTGAGATTACTCCACTGAAAAAAAATGTGTGCATCCTATTACATTTCGCTAACACTAAGAAAATGATGTAGGCGTTTGAACACAAATTGCTAGTAAAGATGACAACTATTTCTGCCAATCAGCAATGGATTATGTAACAAAGATATCTGATGAAAATTCTTTCAGTACCCTGCAACTCAATGCAAACCAAATGAAGAGCCTTGCAAGCCAGGAAAGATAGATTCAATGTGACTAGCCAAGAGATCAAATAAAAAATGGGATTTCATTTAAAGCAATGGAAGCCTCTAATAAAAAGGCCTTAACCAACACAACCTAGACACGAGTAGTTTAAAAAATATACAGGCTGAAAAGATTGATATCAATAAACCAGGAGCATAAATTGAAATCAAGAATAGAATTCGATTGGGCAATAATAAATAGTTCTCTTCTATAGTCATTAGTTGTGTGAATGCAGAAAAAATCATAGAAGTTAAAAAAAGGAAACATAGAAAAGGAAAACATTCAAAGCATGATAATTCAGGGACTAAAGTGAAGATGTTGAAGATATTATTGAACTTGAGCTGGAAACAGGGGTAGAAGAAGTTTCCAAAGAAAAGAAAGAAAAACAAGAGAGAAATAAGTATAGGTGTGAATCATGCTCCAAATTTAGAAAGGAAAGTGGACAAGATAGAAAAGAATGTGTAGGAGAAGATGGTAGTATACTCAACAGAAAGGATACAATCTATAGTATGGTACGAAAATGTTTGACTTCTCCAAGATCACAACAGATGATCCTCAATTCCATTGTAGAAGAGTTAACAAAACCCTCCAATGAAGACCTGTATCAAGTTTCAAATCAACTTGAAACTAGAAAGAATTCCATTAAGCAAGCAGAAACAAGGATGATCATCATGGAATTAGGCATGGTAGTTACCAATCTCATAAGTACCTTTGTGAAATATATGATAGAATTTTTATATGCGCTCTATTTCACATGATGTATCATGAATTGAAGTGCTTCCAATCTAAGGTGGGCAATCATCTATTTAAGAAATGTTACATTCAAGCATGCCTTGTACTATCTATCCACTAACCTACACCAATATGGTGGTACAGGTACAAGATGGATGGGTTTTGTAAATATTTAAACAAGCAGAGAAGTGGAATCAAACATAACATAGAAGATAAATACTGTTGGATGTGAAGTCCAACTATTCAGTTTATATTCTCTGATTGTTCCTTTCTTCTTCCCATCTTTGTCTTCTCTTGAAGACTATTATATAAATATGAGGGAAAATCCCTTTGTATTGAAGCTATAATAATAATAATAATATCTATGCTCTACTTTCTGGTGGACGTAGCCAAATTGGTGAACCACGTTAAAACTTGCATCTTTGTTGTGTTCCCAATTTGTATGTTAACTTTACAATTGGTATCAGAGCCTGGTGAGGCTGAGCAGAGATGGAAGAAGATGTTGTACATTGGTGGCATGGCATGGAAGATGAGGATAACTTGGCTACTAGTGTTGATATGAAACTAGAGAGGCCTGAAAGACGCAAGTCTGAAAAGAAGAAAATGGTTTCATCACCATCCCCTCATCTTGGGAGGAATTTTAATTGCAGAGAGTCTAGTCATTGGGCTAGAGACTACAAATCAAAAGATTTGAAAAATAAATGTCACAAATGTAGAGAGTGAGGTCATATTAAAAGGAACTACCCTAAATTATTCAACCAGATGAATAAGGCTAATGTTGAACAGATTGAAGAAATGGAGATTGATGCCATCCTGGTAGTGAAGGTCGAGCAGTATGATGCCTCAATTGGACTTGGCATTAATTGTCCATGTGCGGAGTTTGGAATTCTTCTTGTTTCCCTATCATTTGGGGCAGTTGAAGCGATTTCTTTAACTATTGAGTTAAAGAGGAAATTATATTTATTCAATAAAGAGTGGGATAGTTTGTTGAGGAATAAGAAGAGGAGGTTTGAAAGGCTGGAGTATGACAAAAAGGTGCATCCTTCCATTGGTAGCGAGGTGCTCAAGGAGCCAGTGAAGGTGGAGGTCGAAGAGAGAGGCCTATATATTGACCAAGAAGAAGGTCAATAGGTTTGGTGTCTCTCTCCCACATAGCCTATGATCAATACAACTCCAGGCCAATCAATGAATTCCACCGGATCAAAGGGTCGAGGAAGAGTGGTTGATAGTTTGGGGGCCCCTTATGCTAGTCATTTCTCAAGTCATGATACTAACTGTGAAACAAGCATCATTTCAGCTCCTCTATCAGATATGCTAGCCATAATCAATTTTCCAAATAAATAGGGCAATGTTAATCATGCAAGACAATATGCATAGGATATATTTTTCTTTACCTACCTTAGGTGAAAAAAAATCGATAGCGATTGAAGTTTTGACTAGGAGGAAAAACTCAAAATGTCCAGGGTGGACAATTCCCTATCAACATATCACAATAGTGTCACTGGCATGGATGGCTTGGTCACTAGTGTGGATGACTCCTCCTAGCATACCTCTGGCCTATTTCCACTATGCAAATAAGAAAAGAATGGATGCGGGAAGACAAAGAAATTGTCAATATTACGCTGGCTTTGAATGGTGAGTGTGAGATTGTTGGAGGCATGATGACCACGCTTATTCTGGAGAACCGTACGGTGTACCATATGAATATGAGTACAGGGAACTTGACGCTAAAGGGAAGGTGAATTACAAGGCTAAGCGCAATGCTTCCTCTATCAAGTGAGTTCATTGACAAAGATATTCACTGTAGCATTCAAATGGAAAGCATAGAGTACCATACCCTACAGGTATCACCGCCACATGAGATAGTTAATCACCATGTTGGGAATTTAATTCCCACGCTACTCAAATTCTCTCTGCCACCATCCTTTCAAATTGATGAAAGAAGACCTATAGACATTATCTCTAAATAACTACCATTGGGTTGTTTTATTGTGAGAGACATGTGTCAGACTATTTTTGTCAGTCTCATCAAAACTATTGAGGTTGGAGATAATGTAGCTTTTATATTAATTTTTCCCAAGGAATAAAATCAAAAGGAGGAGGTGTGGAGGAGTGACCTCCAATCTGTATTTCAATAGAGGGGAATAGTACCATTTTGTAAGGGACTGGATGTGATCCAGCAAGCCCACTCTGGGAAAATTTTTGTGTGTTTTCTTGTGGACGAAGCAAAGATATATTTTTTGGAATCACTAGAGCATAATGTTCTATTTTCTTCTTTGAATGAAGGAGTGTACTTTGAATCTGTACAAAGTGGTGATTCTAATTATAGATTTATGGGTGAATTTACACCTTTAAAAATTGGTGGAAATGATGTTTTTGAATCTGATCTAACTTGGAGAAGGCTCATCTAGAGTGTGTTGGAGCATATTTTGGCAACCTTGAGATCTTCTCAAGGACTCATTGCTCGCTAAGATTCAGAATAGGCAGCAAGGGATGCCACAGTACATGGTTGTGTTAGTTGGACTTCACGGGTGAGATTGTTGGGATAGGAATCCCAATGGTCACATGACCATTCAATTTCTCTCACCTCTTCCTATCTAAAGAGCTCTATCTATAAATCATTGTGGTGTAGCCAAATGTGGTAATGTCTTTAATGGGAAACATTGTATTGTATTTTACTGTAGATCGATTAATATAATCGATTAGACCTACTTCAAGTGTGGACGTAGGCAAATTTTTGAACCATGATAAATATTCTTGTATGTTGTATTTGTAAAGTTAACAGACAAATTGGGAACACAACAAAGACACATGTTTTAACATGGTTCACCAAATTGGCTACATCCACCAAAAAGCAGAGCAGAGATATTATTATTATTACAACTTCCATACAAAGGGTTTTTCCCTCATATTTATACAATAGTCTTCAAAAGAAGATGAAGAGACAAAGATGGGAAGAAGAAAGGAACATTTAGGGAATATGAACTGGACAATTAGACTTCACATCCAACAATCTCCCACTTGAATTTTGACTGATATCATGACTTCACATCTGAACAACCTCTCACTTAAACTCTACTTTCCTTTACCAATACCATGGTAATCCATTGCCAATAGACAATTGTCATACCTAAAATAGCAACCACAACCATTTTCTAATCACATTCAACTAACCATGCAACATCAGTAGATTTATAACTAGCATATCTAGCCCATACAACTCACCATGAAATTGCATGAGCAATGTTAACTAAAAGTTGACTCAATCTACTAATTAGCACATAAAAGGTGTGGCAATAACTTGAGATGATCTAGAAACCATAACTCATCCTTGTACCAACACCGCCAAGTGCTCAGTTGTGACAAGTATGATCTCCTTTACCTCCCCCAAAGAGAAGAGCATTTACAACACCCAACCACCATGGATGAAAGCTCTTGTAAATAAGAATATCAAACTCAAAAACATTCCAAAACTAAGAATTATCACAACCATATGCCAAGTAGACCAAGAGTGGGGAGTGAGAGTGATCCTCCAGGATACACCAAGTCACAATGACTTGTCTCCAAGAACAATCTCCTCTAGATCCATAATGAACTCATGTCCATCCACAGGTGTAGGCTCCTTGGTCTTCATGTTGAAACCTCCAAAGAGAAACTGCACCAACAAATGTTCTCTAAATCAAGAGAACCATAGCCTCACCCAAGCCTCTTAGTTTTTAAGAGCACTTCCATGGTCAATCCACCAAAGTACTTGATACCAAGAGCACTAACCAGACCAATGGTCAAAACTCCCACTATACATCTACATTACCTAGGAAAACAACCTAACAACTTGATCTCAAATCAAAACTTCATGCTCCAAAGAGAAAAACTTGTCAAGAGAACCAGTATCATGCCAATGCTCTCATCTAGATTCAAGAGCCAACCATGACATAATAACAATAATCTCCAATCACATGGAGGAAACCATTGCATGACAATACAATTCTTCCATAAAATTGAAACTACAATTGCTTTAAAATGAGCCAAATCAAACATCACTATTATAAGGGTCTTTGCATCTCGTTAATGCGAAACAAAAATTGCCAAATTATAAGATTCCTCTATGTTGCACCTCTCCATGGGCTTCCATATTCCTTGTATGCCCATTCATTCAGATCCACTTTGTCCACTAAAAAAATTCCTTTGTGCGGGCTGTGTCTTCCACTTCCTTGTCCTATGCAGTTGTGTGAATACAAACCAACCATCCCGTCTGATCATCACCATGATCATGGTTGTGCTCGCCCTTTAGGACTTCAAGCTCTTTGTGGGTATTGGAGAAAATTGTCATCTTCTCAAAACACTAGAAAGATTGTAACCAATAGCCAAAGCAGAAGCCTTTCTTGGCACGATAGCACTGCTAGACAACTTCTTTACGTGCAACAATGCCTCTGTGTTGCCATTCAAATTTGCAGAACATGCATTTTGGTGGTCATTTTTTGCCTTCTAGATTTTGCATAAAGTTTCTACCATTGCTTTGCCTTACATAGAGAGAATACAACAAATCCTCAACCCAATCGATCCCTCTCAATATTTTTATTAGCAACGACTACTATAGTCAAAGCATTGCCACATGCAGCCAATTGGCTTTTTGTGCAATTACAAAGGATATTAAATAAGGCACAAAATAGGATCTGACAAAATGAGCAAATCAAGGGCCTGAGAATTCAAGGGAAAAGTCATTGCCAAAGCTCCCAGCCTTCACTCTTCTCCCCTTTGATTGTCCCACTGTTGTCCAACAACACCAAAGTGTCACGGACCTCAAGAATATGAAAAGATAGATGATTTGGATCGAACATTAATTGCTCTGCTCTCCTGCATTAAACACCACATGATCTGATACTAATTGTAAATATTTAAACAAGAAGAGAAGTGGAATTAAACATAACAAAGAAGACAAATACAATAGATAAGAATATTTATCGTGGTTCGGCAATCTGCCTACATCCACACTTGAAGCAGGGAATTGATTATATTAATCAGTCTACAATACAATACAATACAATATTTCTCGTTATAGACATTACCACATATGGCTACACCACAATGATTTATAGATAGATCTCTTCAGATAGGAAGAGGTGGGAGAAACCGAATGGTCATGTGACCAATGGGCTTCATATCCCAATAGGTTTATAAACTAGCATACTATTATTCCATTTTAAAAGTTATTATATTATTATATTTAATAAAAATAAACTATTATCAACTTTTTTATTTTAGATGTGCAATATGTATGTCCAAGAAGTGTGGAATGTTAATTGGTAGGTCATTGATAATATGATGTTGTTTGTGCAACAAAGGTTCTAAAAGAAAAGTGATAGCTTCAAATAATAAAATATACATCTACTTATAAGAATCCAATCATAACTAAAACAAAACCTTTAAATGAGGAAGATAATAAAATTATATTACCAATAGGCTCATGTTATGTTTGCATTAGAGTGAGAAGGAGAGAGAGGTAGACATAGGGATGGAAAAAGAGAGATATAGAGGATGAATAATGAAAGAGAGAAGGTAAAAAGGAGTTGGAGAAAATAATAGAGATGGAGATGGAGAAAGCAATGAGAAAGATGGACATAATAAGATGAGGGGGAGGGATAATTAGATAGAGATAGAGGGATGGATGAAGCATGAAATATGAAGAGATAGATATAGAGAGATATGTGTAGGCACCTAAAATTGTTTCATCGCCTACACGCAACATTTTTACTAATATTTATCTTGATTAATTAAATAATCTTAATTATTTAATTAATGTGTGTCTTTCATTTAATTCAAATTTCAAAATTAATATTTCTTTCCATTCTCATATTTACATAAAATTTAATTTTTTAATTATCCAATATTCCTCCAAAAATTAATCCATTTTTGCCATCTTTAGTTAAATAATTTTAATTATTTAGTTAATAACTATTTTTTCTATAATTAAATAAGCTATTTAATTATTTCATTTTCAAAAAACTATTTTTTTTTAAATTAAAAAATATATTAATTTTTTATTTTTTTATTTCCTTGTGTACAATTAAATAATTATTAAATGTTAATTGGGTCTTCTACTTCCACCTTCCTAACAATCACTCACACGAATCTTCACTTTGCCAAGCAAAGGTCTCATCTTTTGTAACTTTAGCAATTTTATCAAAAGTTGGCATTTGTTGGTCAATGTTTAGGATGAGGTATGAAGTCTTGACATCCAATTATTAACTTCAATACATCCTTAACATTGGGTGACACTCTTGAGTTAGAGTGCCAAAATAGTTGAATTTCCTCCTTCACACTATTTGTTAGCTTCTTATCAAAATGTTAAAGCCTTCCACCACAAGTTTGTGTAGCATTTTGAAGAGGATCGTCAAGTCTTTCTCTTCTTGTAAGTGCTCTATCCAAAGTCTTACGATTTATGTTGAAATCAACACAAATTTGTCTCATAAAGAAAGCCCTTATCAAATGATGACTTGATAAGGATGTTGTAATAACCCTCTGAGTAGCTCTCTTATCTTTTTCCTTGCTAGTATTTGCAATAGAATTGAGAGCATTAAAACAATTTTTCATAATAATAACATTTTTCTCTGCCTTCTTGTTCACACGAATCTTCAATTTTTCTAGCACAGGTCTCATGTTTTGCATTTTTAGCAATTGTACAAAAATTTGACATTTCTTGGTCAATGTCTTATCACTAAAAATTTCATTAAAAATTTGAATCCCACAATCTAATAGTTATTGTTGATCTCTTGCCTTCAAAATTGCTTACAATGTTATCAGTAATTTCAAGTAACCATTTTGGAGTTCTTGAAGGTATTAAATTTGGAATTTGTCTTTCTTCTACATAAGGTACCTTATTTATCATTTAATTTGGCATTTATATAACTTTCATTTGATACGTTAACATCATTTTCATTGCCAATTCCAACATTTTTCATTTTCTATGCCAATTCCAACATTCTCATTTTCTATACCAATTCCAACATTACTCATATAAAATTCAACATTTTCATTCCCAACTTGAATATCTTGTTTAATATTTGTATTACCAATCTTTGCATTTTCATTCTCATTTTCAAAATCATGCTCAATATTTTCAAATTCAATCTCCTCTCACTTCCAATTACATTTATAGGTGGACTAGAGGCCTCACCCACACTAATATTTGGCATGCCTTGTCTCCTTTTTCTATGGCATTCTCTATCTTTTTATCTATATGCTTCAATTTGGTCTTTTGTAAGATTTATCTTTTGGTTTTTCTTCCAATGACTACTACTCCCCATTATACCACCAAAAAGACAATAAAAAATGATTTCCAATCAAGAATTTGTGAAAAGAATACATAAAAAAGTGTGATTTTTGTCTCTTGCTATATGAAAAATGTGATTGTGGACTACAAAATGAATGTAGGGACCATTGGAATGAGAAAAATGGTTCACTACCCAATTTTATGTGGCATGGTATTAAACATTTGATACCAATCCGATATTTGATACCTTGACATGGTCTCAAAATTTTTACAATGATGCCAAGAATTTACCATTGGCGCCATTGTTGAAAGGTATTTGACATCATATTCATGTTTGATATTGAATACCTAAAACCTTCACACACACACAAGGAGGGAGGAAGGGAGGGAGGGAAGGGAATGGGATGAGAGAGAGAGAGGGGGAATATATAATATTTAACATTATATTTCTATATTAAAAAACATATATAACATCATACACTCAATAGTAATATAATAATTTAGTTTATTATATACACTATTATTATTTTTTGTTAATTATTTTGTATTATTAGCCAATAGGCTATTATAGGTAGGAAACCATTGGATTTGCATCATGTTTGAAGAAAAATGATTAAAATTTACTAGCAAATGAAAATAATGTGTGGTTTTCCCTTCTACACACAAGTAGTACTTTTCTAGTGTTATGATTTTAGGGCACATAGCTAACAAATTTTAGACAACTGTGTGCACCCCTCTGATGAAGTAGTTCACCAGTCTTTTTTAGAAAGAATAAAAAATCCTAATTGCAGACAACAAAAACTTGAACAATTTTCAACTTCAATGAAACTTCATACAGAGAAAGAGTACATGGAAGTGCCCTTAGAGGCGACAACTTTTTCTTATGCTTCTATATAGAGAATATTTTGTTACATGAGGAGCACCAACCCCATTGAAACTTATTTTCATTGCCAATAACCATAAGAGCTTTAGAACAAAGGCATTTTTTTCCAATCAGAACTAATTTGCTTGTAGATCACAGTATCCTACAACTCCAGAGTTGTCAAAGTGAATCCATGGATGGAGTGCCATAAATATATGAATCAATTCAAGAGATTTGAAGTTCAAACCCTGGGGACTTGAAGTACAGATGCATTGTCCCTTTTTTTGGAGCTCTAGAGGGTTATTTTTGAAGTGAGCTTCTTGTATATACCGGTTGCATGCAATGTCTTTCCTACTATACCACTTGCTATGCCCACAAGCACTATTTGTAGAAGTTTGTATTTCTACTTATTTCAGATATTACTGAATTTAACTTTTGTTGGAACATAGATACAAATTTCTCAATGTTGTTTTGATACATAAAGTAAACCAATTTGTGCGAATTTCAAAATACTCACTTCCAAGAGGGAGTCAGTATTAAAATATTTGTCCATGATTAAGTGACTTAATTTTACACATTACTATAATTTAGCTTGTTGGAATACAATCATAGGGTTTTGAATATTTTTCTATGTAACATCTATCGATTTGTGCTTAATTTGGAAAATGCCCCCAAGCAGTAAGCATTGGGAATAATAGTTTTGTTTTTCTTTATATTTAAAGAGGATTTAAAATTTAAATATATTTGGCACATAAATTTTATGTCATCTAAATAGTATTTATTAACTGGCAATGTTGTGATCTCTGATGAATTTGTAGTCAGATTAAAATGTTGTTCACTGGAATAGTGCTCAATTTGTGCCTTATGTGGCTGGAAATTAATTTTATTTTGTGACCAACAAATTTGTTGTGGTGGATTTTGATTTTATTTTGAAAAATCAAATTTTGTAATTTGTTCATATTTATGTGTGGTATTTATATTTGTTTATGATGTCAGTGTTTTTCTAAAATACATATAGTGGACTCCTTACATAGATAAGGAAAAGCATGATGTTTCATCTAGGATATGCTAAGGATAGGCTAAAGGTGACCATTTTTTATGTTTTAATTTGTTTTTAACATGTACAAGGGTATGTGCAAGATCATGAGGGGCCAAACTATGCCCTTAAGTGGCAATGAAAAATCAGCAAATCAGGGTTAGTCAACTTGACGTGAAAATTTTAACTAGCTATTAACCTAATATCAAAAAGTTGTAAAAATAGAATCTGTAGAAAATTGAATGTAGTTTCTAAACTACAAGGCCTTTTTTGAAAAAAATTTAGTATGATTGGTGAAAAGTATAGATTTCAATGCAGCAATACAAAAATTTCAAGAAAAAAATAAGAAGTAGGTGTATGTCTGACCAACTTAATCATAATCAAATGATAATTTTTTATTATAAGATTTTATATATAAGTAGTAGACTCATTCTCGGATGTGATGCATATTTTTTTGTAATTTTATTCCAAAAAAAAATTAATTATGAATTTTTTGCTACAACATTTTTAGAATTAAAAAACTCTCATGTCTGACCACCTTGACTCATTCAAAACTTTACAAAATTCAATTTTTATTTTTTTTTCCTTATAGTAGGCAAAGCATAGAATGTGACACATTTTTCAGATTTCAAAAATGTTATACCGTCTGAAAGTTATAGTCATTTTTCAATCAGTATATAAATCAGCACTTTAGAGGTAACTCGATTAGAAAATAGCTAATAATTACTTACCGAATTCAAAATTTGACAGCAATTATATCGATATAAAGCTGATAATCTCCTTAAGATACCCTTTTCATTTCATCAAATTTGAGTGAAAAAAAAGTCATCAGCTACATGGTCAAAGTTTGGAACTCAGAGAAACAGGGGGAAAACACATTTTTGAGACATTTTAATAGTTGACCATGTAGGTTTGGTGCACAAAGCAATACCGAGCCTAATCGGGTACCTGATATATTCATGTACCTAATTTTTTGGGTACCCGAAAAGGCAAGTAGAATTTTGATTTTTCACTTTTCCCTCCCCTTTCTCCGTCCCATTTCTCCATCCTATATTAGATTATATATTATATATATTAAATATTATATAATATACATTTTACATTAAATATTATTATTTAATATATATTAATATTAAATGTTACATTATATATCATATATTACATATTATTTTATATGTATATAATATATATTAATATGTATTTTACAACTATGTACGAAAGGTTGGAAGATTGCAGAAAAATCATCGATGGCCATTGAAAGAAGCAAAGGAAATCAATCAACCATTTAAAAAATTCATGGGTGGCCATTGAGGAAGAGAGAGAGTGAGAAGGTGGCGGGGGTTGAGAGAGGAAGAGAGAGAGTGGGAAGGTGAGAAAGAGAGAGAGAGGGGGATGGGAAGAGAGTAGTAGAGAGACAGAAGGGGAAGGGGAGACAGTAGGAGAGATAGAGAGAAGGGGAAGGGGAGAGAGTAGGAGAGAGTGAGTGAGAGAGAGAGAGAGAGAGAGAGAGAGAGAAGGGGAAGGATAACCAATTCATTACAATATTAATCAGTAAGGAGCAAGGAAAACTTAAATAATATCACAACAGGCATTAGAAATCTAAATTCTAATTAGGAGTTTTAAGCAAAGTGAGTAAGGTCCTAGATAGGCACATTATAGATCCACACATTGCTTAGTAGATACCTCCAAGACCCCACATACACAGGAGTAGGTTTGAAGTAAGACTAAGATTGTTTATCGGTTCAAAAATATTACTGTGTTGTACTTTTGATTAACATCCAATGATTGGATGTGAAATTCACAAATTTGATTATATTACCACTGGTTCTATTTCAAATCCTAGAAAAAATGGATATTTGACATATGCTCATAAATTTTAGTCAACATCATTTTAAAATAACACATTAGTTTATTTTTACACATTGAAAATATCATCAATAGGAATTGAACTGAAATTGGCATAGGTCATAGGAAATAAATGCCCCAACTATTTGTTGTCTTCTGCATTTTGAGTTTCTTATTACAATCAGGAGAAGAATAATACTCTCGAAATGGTTTTGGACAGTAACATTTGTACTTCCTCTTCTCAAATATTTTTTCCCCCATCTTGCTGCCTACTGATACCCACAAAGTGAATCTAGGCATTTCTACCATTTAATGGGAGAAAAATGGTTTCCTAATTGATATGTGTATAAATAATACATGCAATAACCTTTTCTTTGATATTGCTCACTAACCCTTTACAACAGAAAATATTTACAAAAACTATCATGTACTTGCATGATGACATTATATATTACAGAAATCCTATAGAGAAGTAGCTGGAAAGTTTCTCAAAAAGTAGTAACTGATAGCAAGTGGGTTATTATAGATGCTTTAATAAACCACTATCTTCTTTACTCAAGAAACATCTAGTTCATCTACTCAACTGGGGCATGTTTGGGAACAGACAGTCTCCATTTAAACTCAAGTCTCTGGAAGCAGTTATATTTTTTAGTGGAGGAGATACACCCATTGCATCTGTAATAACTTTATGCTCACTGGAATTTCAATTTCTCTTCAATTGGGATACTCTTTCCAAAATTTCATCTATCCTTTTACCAATTTGGGAAATCAATGGGTCTATTTTTGGACCACCAAGGTGTTGGTCACCTAAACGAGAACCTTGAGATGAATCGAGAACTTCTCTATGAAAGAGATCAGTACCTTGAGAAGCTCTCCACTTGTCAGCTAAATTAAAACCTTGGACCATAGATGCCTACCCTTTGTTGTAAAATGAGGAGTGAGACTGCCTTTCCAAAGGTGGCAATGAACTTACATTTGAGGGATAATGCCCAACATGAGTAACCTGGTTTCCCAAGTCCCGTAAATGCAAGGTCATTGATGAATAGGCATTTCTAATAAAAATATTTGTGGTGCTAGAATGAAGTGCATGACCAAATTCTTTGCCTGCTAAACCAATTTGAGGCTTCATTTCACATTGCTCTGTGGATAATTCCACAACACTTGTTACTTGAGCTACTAGCAGATGGTGAGTACTCATCATCATCATCTGACATAGGCTCACACGTGCATATCTTACTTCTTTCCTTTATTGTTTTCCCCTTCCTAGCTCTTACTCCTTATCTGTAACTTCTATCATGGGTCCAAGAAGCTCTTCCCATTCTTTCCCCTTAACTGTGGACTTTGTCTCTTCATCCTGAGTAATTGGCATACCTTGGATGACACCAAGATAACCATTTTCTTTTGAAATGTCCTTTTCTCTCACATTAATCTCTCTATTAAGAAGATTTTCTATATCTTCCTCTGTATATTGAATAGATGTAGCTGCAATCCGATGCTTATCAATAATATTCCTTGCACCATTGAGTAATATATCATGTAATTCCTTAATAGTTTCTATCATGGGTCCAAGAAGCTCTTCCCACTCTTTCCCATTAATTTATACAAATATTTTTTTCTGTAACAATATTTTTTGCACATATTATGATATTGATTTGATTTGATGCACCCTTACTATTTGATCCATAATTCCCTTTCATTTCACTTGCTTTGCTCATTTTGCACGACATAGGCTAGGATTTGACAGCGGGTAAGGATTTTGCAAATTTTGGAGAATCTATGTTAAAGAGAAGGTAAGCATGGCTAAGCTGAGTGCAGTGGAGAGGGAGAGAACTAAATTGAGAAAGAGGAGGCAGAGAGTGATAATGATGAAAATATTTCAGGGCTTGCAGAAATATGGAAATTATAATCTTCCTCCCAGAGCAAACATAAATGAAGTAATACATGAAAATAATATGACTTCCTAGGGGTCCTAGTATGCCTTATCATGCGTTAGGACCCCTAGCAAGTCTTTGTGACCCCTTTTAACACATTGGAATGCTCAAGTGTGTCCTAAGAGGTCCTATGACACCTTTGAACACACTTGAGTGTTCAAATATGTCAAAAGAGGTCATGGGGACTTCCTAGGGGTCCTAGTACACCTTATCCAGTGTTAGGACCCCTAGGAAGTCCTCGCGACTGCTCTGGATACATTCGAATGCTCAAGTGTGTCCTAAGGGATCCTACAACCCCTTCGAACACACTTGAGCATTCAAATATCTCAAAAGGGGTCATGGGGACTTCGTAAGGGTCCTAATAGGCCTTATTGCATGTTAGGACCCCTAGCAAGTCCCCGTGACCCCTATGGACAAAGTGGAATGCTCAAGTGTGTTTGAAGGGGCCATAGGACCCCTTATGGACACATTCGAATGCTCAAGTGTGTCCTAAGGGGTCCTACAATGCCTTCAGACACACTTGAGCATTCAAATGTGTCAAAAGGGGTCATGGGGACTTCTTAGGGATCCTAATAGGCCTTATCATGCATTAGCACCCCTAGGAAGTCCTTGTGACCCCTTTTCACACATTGGAATGCTCAAGTGTGTCATAAGGTGTCCTACAACACCTTCAAACACACTTCAGCATTCAAATGTGACAAAAGGGGTCATGGGGACTTCCTAGGGGTCCTAGAACACCTTATCACACGTTAGGACACCTAGGAAGTCCCAATGACCCCTATGGACACATGGGAATGCTCAAGTGTGTCCTAAGGGGTCCTACAGCCCATTCGAACACAATTTGGCATTCAAATGTGTCAAAAGGGGTCATAGGCACTTACTAGGGGTTCTAATAGGCCTTATTACACATTAGGACCCCTAGAAACTCCCCATGACCCCTATGGAAACATTGGAATGCTCAAGTGTATCCTAAGAGGTCCTACAATGCCTTCAGACACACTTGAGCATTCCAATGTGTCTAAAGGGGTCATGGGGACTTCCTAGGGGTCCTAGAAGGCCTTATCATGAGTTAGGAACCCTAGGAAGTCCCTATGACCCTCTCGACACATTGGAACACCCAAGTGTGTCCTAAGGGGTCCTATGGCCCCTTTGGACACACTTGAGCATTCAAATGTGTCGAAAGGGGTCATGAGGAATTCCTAGGGGTCCTAGTACACCTTATCGCATGTTAGGACCCCTAGGAAGTCCCTGTGACCACTGTGGACACAATGGAATGCTCAGGTGTCTCCTAAAGGGTCCTATGGCCCCTTCAAACACACTTGAGCATTCAAATGTGTTAAAAGGGGTCATAGGGACTTCCTAGGGGTCCTAATAGGCCTTATTGTGTGTTAGGAGCCCTAGGAAATCCCCGTGACCCCTCTACAAACATTGGAATGCTCAAGTGTGTCCTAAGGGGTCCTACGATGCCTTCAGACACATTTGAGCATTCCAATGTGTCAAAAGGGGTCATGCAGAATTTCTAGGGGTCCTAGTAGGCCTTATCATAAGTTAGGACCCCTAGGAAGTCCCTGTGACCCTTGTGGACACATTGGAATGATCAAGTGTGTCCTAAGGGGTCCTACGGCCCCTTTAAACACACTTGAGCATTCAAATGTGTCAAAAGGGGTCATGGGGACATCCTAGCAGTCCTAATCAGCCTTATCATGCATTAGGAACCCTAGAAAGTCCCTGTGACACCTTTTAAAACATTGGAATGCTCAAGTGTGTCCTAAGGGGTCCTACGGACCCTTTGAACACACTTGAGCATTCAAATATGTCAAAATGGGTCATGAGGACTTCCAAGGGGTCCTAGTAGGCCTTATCATGAGTTAAGACAGTTCGAAAGTCCTTGTTACCCCTCTGGACACATTGCAATGCTCAAGTGTTTCCTAAGGGGTCCTACGGCCCCTTCAGACACACTTGAACATTCAAATGTGTCAAAAGGGGTAATGGGGACTTCTTAGGGGTTCTAATAGGCCTTATCACGCATTACCACCCTTAGGAAGTCCTCGTGACCCCTTTTGACACATTGGAACACTCAAATGTGTCATAAGTGGTCCTACAGCCCCTTCGGACACACTTGAGCATTCAAATAGGTCAAAAGGGGTCATGGGGACTTCCTAGGAGTCCTAGTAGGCTCTATCATGAGTTAGGACCCATAGGAAGTCCCAGTGACCATTGTGGATACATTAGAATGCTCAAGTTTGTCATAAGGGGTCCTACGGCCCATTCGGACACACTTGAGAATTCAAATGTGTCACAAGGGGTCATGGACAATTCCTAGGGGTCCTAATAGGCCTTATTGTGAATTAGGAACCCTAGGAAGTCCCCGTAACCCTCGCAGACACATTGGAATGCTCAACTATGTCTTAAGGGGTCCTACGACCCCTTCAGACACACTTGAGCATTCAAATGTGTCAAACAAGGTCATGGGGACTTCCTAGGGGTCCTAATAGGTCATATCACATGTTAGGACCCCTAGGAAGACCCCGTGACCCCTACGGACACATTGGAATGCACAAGTGTTTCCTAATAGATCCTACGATGCCTTCAGACACACTTGAGCATTCCAATGTGTCAAAAGGGGTCATGGGGACTTTCTAGGGGTCCTAGTAGGCCTTATTGGGAGTTAGGATACCTAGGAAGTCCCCGTGACCATAGTGGACACATTGGAACACTCAAGTGTATCTTAAGGGGTCCCATGGCCCCTTCACACACCCTTGAGTATTCAAATGGGTCAAAAAGGGTGATGGGGACTTTCTAGGGGTCCTAATAGGCCATATTGCGAATTAGGACCCCTAGGAATTCCCCGTGACCTCTTTTGACACATTGTAACACTCAAATGTGTCATAAGGGATCCTACGGCCCCTTCAGACACACTTGAGCATTCAAATGTGTCAAAACAGCTCATGGGGACTTCCTAGGGGTCCTAGTAGGCCTTATCACGAGTTAGGACCCCTAGGAAGTCCCTGTAACCCCTGTGGACACATTGGAATGCTCAAGTGTGTCCTAAGGGGTCCTAAGGCCCCTTCAAACACACTTGAGCATTCAAATGTGTCAGAAGGGGTCATGGGGAATTCCTAGGGGTCCTAATAGGCCTTATTGTGCATTAGGACCCCTAGGAAGTCCTCATGACCCCTTTTGACACATTGGAACACTCATATGTGTCATAAGGGGTCCTACAGCCCCCTCGCACATAGTTGAGCATTCAAATGTTTCAAAAGGGTTCATGGGGACTTCTTGCGGGTCCTATTAGGCCTTATTGCAAATTAGGTACCCTAGGAAGTCCCTGTGACCCCTATGGACACATTGGAATGCTCAAGTGTGTCCTAAGGGGTCCTACGATGCATTCGAACACACTTGAGCATTCCAATGTGTCAAAAGGGGTCATGGGAAATTGCTAGGGATCCTAATAGGCCTTATCATGAGTTAGGACCCTTAGGAAGTCCCTGTGACCCTTTTGGACACATTGGAATGCTCAAGGGTTTCCTAAGGGGTACTACGAGCCCTTCAGACACACTTGAGTATTCAAATGTGTCAAAAGGGATCATGGGGACTTCCTAGGGGTCTTAATAGACCTTATCATGCATTAGGAGCCCTAGGAAGTCCCTGTGAGCCCTTTTGAAACATTGGAATGCTCAAATGTATCATAAGGGGTCCTACGGCCCCTTTAGACACACTTGAGCATTCAAACATGTCAAAAGGTGTCATGGGGACTTCCTAGGGGTCCTAATAGGCCTTATCACAAGGTAGGACCCCTAGGAAGTCCCTGTAACCCCTATGGACACATTGGAATGCTCAAGTGTGTCCTAAGGGGTCCTACTACCCCTTCGGACACACTTGAGGATTCAAATGTGTCAAAAGGGGTGAATGGGACTTTTTAGGGGTCCTAATAGGCCTTGTCACACATTAGGACAGCTAGGAAGTCCCTGTGACCCCTTTTGACACAATGGAATGCTCAAATGTATCATAAGGGATCCTACGGCCCCTTCAGAGACACTTGAGCATTCAAATGTGTCAGAAGGGGTCATGGGGATTTCCTAGGGGTCCTAATAGGCCTTATCACATGTTAGGACTCCTAGGAAGTCTCTGTGACCCCTATGGACATAGTGGAATGCTCAAGTGTGTCCTAAGGGGTCCTACAACACATTCAGACACACTTGAACATTATAATGTGTCAAAGGGGGTCATGGGGACTTTCAAGGGGTCCTAGTAGGCCTTATCATGAGTTAGCAACCCTAGGAAGTCCCCATGACCCTTGTGGACATATTGGAATGCTCAAGTGTGTCCTAAGGGGTCCTACAGCCCCTTCGGACACACTTGAGCATTCAAATGTGTCAAAAGAGGTCATGGGGACTTCCTAGGGGTCCTAGTAGGCATTATCATGAGCTAGGACCCCTTGGAAGTCTCCATGACCCCTATGGACACATTGGAACAATCAAGTGTGTCCTAAGGGGTCCTATGGCCCCTTTGGACACACTTGAGCATTCAAATATGTCACAAGGGGTCATGGGGACTTTCTAGGGGTCCTAACAGGCCTTATCAAACATTAAGACCCCTAGAGAGTCCCCGTGACCCCTTTTGACACATCGGAATGCTCAAGTGTGTCATAAGGGATCCTACGGCCCCTTCAGACATACTTGAGCTTTCAAATGTGTCAAAAGGGGTCATGGGGACTTCCTAGAGGTCCTAATAGGCCTTATCGCGTATTAGGACCCCTAGGAAGTCCCCATGACCCCTTTTGAGACATTCAAATGCTCAAATGTGTCATAAGGGGTCCTAAGGCCCCTTTTGACACACTTGTGCATTCAAATATGTCAAAAGGGATCATGGGGACTTCCAGGGGGTCCTCATAGGCCTTATCACATGTTAGGACCCCTAGGAAGTCCCCGTGACCCCTATCAACACATGGGAATGCCTAAGTGTGTCTGAGGGGGCCATAGGACCCCTTATGGACATATTCGAATGCTCAAGTGTGTCCTAAGGGGTCCTATAATGCCTTTGGACACACTTGAGCATTCAAATGTGTCAAAAGGGGTCATCGAGACTTCCTAGGGTTCCTAATATGCCTTATCACGCATTAGGACCCCTAAGAAATCTCCATGACCCCTTTTGACACATTGGAATTCTCAAGTGTGTCATAAGGGGTCTTGCAGCCCCTTTGGACACACTTGACCATTCAAATGTGTCAAAAGGGGTCATGGGAAATTCCTAGGGGTCTTATTAGGCCATATCGTGAGTTAGGACCCCTAGGAAGTCCCTCTAACACCTGTGGACACATTGGGATGCTCAAGTGTGTCCTAAGGGATCCTATGGTGCCTTCAGACACACTTGAGCATTCAAATGTGTCAAAAGGGGTCATGGGGACTTCCTAGGGGTCCTAATAGGCCTTATCATGCGTTAGAACCCCTAGGAAGTCCTCGTGACCCCTATGGACACATTGGAATGCTCAAGTGTGTCCAAAGTGGTTGTAGGACCAATTATGGACACTTTTGAATGCTCAAGTCTATACTAAGGGGTCCTACGATGCCTTCGAACATACTTGAGAATTTGAATGTGTCAAATGGGGTCATGGGGACTTCCTAGGGGTCCTAATAGGCCTTATCATGCATTAGGACACCTAGGAAGTCCCTGTGACCCCTTTTGACACATTGGGACACTCAAGGATGTCATAAGGGGTCCTACGGCCCCTTTGGAGACACTTGAGCATTCAAATATCTCAAAAGTGGTCATAGGAACTTCCTAGGGATCTTAGTAGGCCTTATCATGAGTTAGGACTCCTAGGAAGTCCCCGTCACCCCTCTTGACACATTAGAATACTCAAGTGTGTTAGAAGGGCTCCTACATCTCCTTTGGACACACTTGTGAATTCAAATATGTCAGAAGGGGTCATCAGGATTTCCTAGGGGTCCTAATAGGCGTTATCTCACATTAGGACCCCTAGGAAGTCCCCATGACCCCTTTTGACACATTGGAAATCTCAAGTGTGTCATAAGGGACAGCCCCTTTAGACACACTTGAGCATTCAAATGTGTCAAAAGGGGTCATGGGGACTTCCTAGGGGTCCTATTAGGCCTTATCGTGAGTTAGGAACCCTAACAAGTCTCCGTGACCCCTTTGGACAAATTGGAATGCTCAAGTGTGTCCTAACAGGTCCTACAGCCCCTTTGGACACAATTGAGCATTCAAATGTGTCAAAAGGGGTCATGGGAACTTCCTAGGCATCCTAATAGGCCATATCATGCGTTAGGACCCCTATGAAATCCCCGTGACCCATATGGACACATTGGAATGCTCAAGTGTGTCTGAAGGGGCTGTAGGACCTCTTATGGACACTTTTGAATGCTCAAGTGTGTCCTAAGGGGTTCTACGACACCTTTTCACATACTTGAGCATTTGAATTTGTCAAAAGGGGTCATGGGGACTTCCTAGGGGTCCTAATAGGCCTTATCATGTATTAGTACCCCTAGGAAGTCCCCGTGACCCCTTTTGACACATTTGAACTCTCAAGTGTGTCATAAGGGGTCCTATGGCCCCTTCAGACACACTTGAGAATTCAAATGTGTCAAAGGGGTCATGGGTACTTCCTAGGGGTCCTAATAGGCCTTATCACACATTAAGACCCCTAGGAAGTCACCGTGACCCCTTTTGACAAACTGGAACGTTCAAATGTGTCATAAGGGGTCCTATGGCCCCTTCGGACACACTTGGGCATTCAAATGTTTCAAAAGGGGTCATGGGGACTTCCTAGGGGTCCTATTTAGCCTTATCATGACTTAGGACACACTTGAGTGTGCCAATGTGTCCACAAGGGTCACGGGGTCTTCCTAGGGGTCCTAATAGGCCTTATTGCATGTTAGGGCCTGTAGAAATTCCTCGTGACCCCTAGGGACACATTAGAATGCTCAAGTGTGTTCTAAGGGGTCATAAGGCCTGTTTGGACACCCTTGAGCATTCAAATGTGTCAAAAGGGGTCATAGGGAATTCCTAGGGGTTCTAATAGGCCTTATCACGTGTTAGGACACCTAGGAAGTCCCCATGACCCCTATCGACACATTGGAATGCTCAAGTCTTTCTTAAGGGGTCCTACGATGCCTTCGAAGACACTTGAGCATTCCAATCTATCAAAAGGGGTCATGGGGACTTTTTAGGGATCCTATTAGGCGTTATCGTAAGTTAGGACCCCTAGGAAGTCCACGTGAACCTTTTTGACACATTGCAACACTCAAGTGTGTCCTAAGGGGTCCTACGGCCCCTTTGGACACACTTCAGTATTCAAATGTGTCAAAAGGGGTCATGGTGACTTCCTAGGGATCCTAATAGGCCTTACCACACATTAGGATCCCTAGGAAGTCCCCGTGACCCCTTTTGACACATTGGAATACTCAAGTATTTCGTAAGGTGGCCTACGGCCCCTTCAGACACCCTTGAACATTCAAATGTGTCAAAAGGGGTCATGGGGACTTCCTACGGCTTCTAATAGCCCTTATCATGCATTAGGAGCCCTAGGAAGTCCCCGTGACCCCTGTGGACATATTGGAACACTCACATGTGTCCTAAGGGGTCCTATAGCCCCTTCACAAACACTTGATCATTCAATTGTGTAAAAAAGGGTCATGGGGAATTCCTAGGGGTTCTAATAGCCCTTATCATGCATTAGGACCCCTAGGAGGTCCCCGTGACCACTTTTGACACATTGGAAAGCTCAAGTGTGTCATAAGGGGTCCTACCACCCCTTCGGATACACTTGATCATTAAAATATGTCAAAAGGGGTCATGGGGACTTCCTAGGGGTCCTAGTAGGCTTTGTCATGAGTTAGGACCCCTAGGAAGTCCCCGTGACCCCTAAGGATAGATTGGAATGCTCAAGTGTGTCCAAAAGGGTCCTATGGCCCCTTCAGACACACTTGAGCATTCAAATGTGTCAAAAGGGGTCATGGGGACTTCCTAGGGGTCCTAATAGGCCTTATCGCACATTAGGACCCCTAGGAAGTCCATGTGACCCCTTTTGACACATTCGAACACTCAAGTGTGTCATAAGGGGTCCTACAGCCCCTATGGACACACTTGAGCATTCAAATCTATCAAAAGGGGTCATGGGGACTTCCTAGGGGTCCTAATAGGCCTTATTAGGCTTAAGACCCCTAGAAAGTCCCCGTGACCCCTTTTGACACATTGGAACACTCAAGTGTGTCCTAAGGGTTCTTACAGCCCCTTCGAACACACTTGAGCATTCAAATATTTCAAAAGGGGTCATGGGGACTTCTTAGGGGTCCTAATAGGCCTTATCATGCATTAGGACACCTAGGAAGTCATCGTGACCCCTTTTGACACATTGGAATGCTCAAATGTGTCATAAGGGGTCCTAAGGCCCCTTCAAACACACTTGAGCATTCAAATGTGTCAAAAGGGGTCATGGGGACTTCCTAGGGATCCTAGTAGGCCTTATGATGACATAGGGAAGTCCCCGTGAACCCTATGGACACATTGGAACACTCAAGTGTTTTCTAAGGGGTCCTACAGCCCCTTCAGACACACTTGAGGATTCAAATGTGTCAAAATGGGTAATGGGAACTTCCTAAAGGTCCTAATAGGCCTTATCATGCATTAGGACCCTTAGGAAGTCCCTGTTACCACTTTTGACACATTGGAATGCTCAAATGTATCATAAGAAGTCCTACAACCCCTTCAGACACACTTGAGCATTCAAATGTCTCAAAAGGTGTCATGGGGACTTCCTAGGGGTCCTAGTAGGCCTTATTACGAGTTAGGACCCCTGGGAAGTCCCTGTGACCCCTATGGACACATTGGAATGCTCAAGTGTGTCCTAAGGGGTCCTACAACACCTTCAGACACACTTGAGCATTCTAATGTGTCAAAAGGGGTCATGGGGCCTTTCTAGGGGTCCTATTAGGCCTTATCATGAGTTAGGACCCCTAGGAAGTCCATGTTACCCCTGTGGACACATTGGAATGCTCAAGTGTGTCCTAATGGGTCCAATGAACCCTTTAAACACACTTGAGCATTCAAATGTTTCAAAAGGGATCAATGGGGACTTTCTAGGGTCCTAATAAGCTTTATCATGCATTAGGACCCCTAAGAAGTCCCCATGACACCTTTTGACACATTGGAAAGCTCAAGTGTGTCATAAGGGGCCCTATTGCCCCTTTGGACACACTTGAGCATTCAAATGTGTCAAAAGGGGTCATGGGGACTTTCTAAGGGTCCTAAAAGGACTTATCATGCATTAGGACCCCTAGGAAGTCCATGTGACCCATGTAGACACATTGGAATGCTCAATTGTCTCCTAAGGGTTCCAACAGCCTCTTCAGACACACTTGAGCATTCAAATGTGTTAAAAAGGTTCATGGTGACTTCCTAAGGGTCCTAATAGGCCTTATCATGTGTTAGGACCCGTAGGAAGTGCCCGTGACCCCTATGGACACATTGGAAAGCTCAAGTGTGTTCTAAGGGGTCCTACATTTCCTTTGGACATACTTGAGCATTCCAATGTGTCAAAAGGGGTCATGGGGACTTTCTAGGGGTCCTTGTAGGCCTTATCATGAGTTAGGAATCTTAAGAAGTATTCATCACCCCAGTGGACACATTGGAATGCTCAAGTGTGTCCTAAGGGGTCCTATGGCCCCTTCAGACACACTTGAACATTCAAATGTGTCAAAACGGGACATGGGGACTACCTAGGGGTCTTAATAGGCCTTATCACACATTAGGACCCCTAGGAATTCCCTGTGATAGCTTTTGACACATTGGAACACTCAAATGTGTCATAATGGGTCCTACAGCCCCTTCAGACACACTTGAGCATTCAAATGTGTCAAAAGGGGTCATGGGGACTTGCTAGGGGTCCTAGTAGGCATTATCACTAGTTAGGACCCCTAGAAAGTCCCTGTGACCCCTGTGGACACATTGGAATGTTCAAATGTGTTGTGCGGGGTCCTATGGACCCTTCAGACATACTTGAGCATTCAAATGTGTCAAAAGGGGTCATAGGGACTTCCTAGGTGTCCTAATACACCTTATCGCACATTTGGACCCCTAGGAATTCCCCGTGAACCCTTTTGACACATTGGAATGCTCAAATGTGTCATAAGGGGTCCTACGGACCCTTCGAACACACTTGAGCATTCAAATGTGTCTAAGCGGGTCCTGGGGACTTCCTAGGGGTCCTAATAATCCTTATCACATGTTAGGACCCCTAGGAAGTCCTTGTGACCCCTATGAACACATTGGAATGCTCAACTATGTCCTAAGGGGTCCTATGACACCTTTCGACACACTTGAGCATTCCAATGTGTCAAAAGGGGTCATGGGGAATTTATAGGGGTCCTAGTAGGCCTTATCATGAGTTAGGACCCCTAGGAAGTCCTCGCTACCCCTTTTGACACATTGGAATGCTCAAATGTGTCATAAGGGGTCCTACGGCCCCTTCAGACACACTTGAGCATTCAAATGTGTCAAAAGGGGTCATGGGGACTTCCTAGGGGTCCTAGTAGTTCTTAATGCAAGTTAGGACCCCTAGGAAGTCCCCATGATCATTATGGACACATTGGAATGCTCAAGTGTGTCCTAAGTGGTCCTACAGCTCCTACGAACACACTTGAGCATTCAAATGTGTCAAAAGGGGTCATGGGGACTTCCTAGGGGTCTTAATAGGCCTTATCATGCATTAGGACCCCTAGCAAGTCCTAGTGACCCCTTTTGACACATTAGAACACTCAAATGTGTCATAGGGTTTCCTACGGCCCCTTTGAACACAATTAAGCATTCAAATGTGTCAAAAGGGGTCATGGGGAATACCTAGGGGTCCTAATAGACCTTCTCACATGTTAGGACCTGTAGGAAGTCTTGGTGACCCCTATGGACACATTTGAATGTTCAAGTGTGTCCTAATGGATCCTATGATGCCTTTGGACACACTTGTGCATTCCAGTGTGTCGAAAGGGGTCATGGGGACTTTCTAGGTGTCCTAGTAGGCCTTATCACAAGTTAGGACCCATAAGAAGTCCCCATGACCCCTGTGGACACATTAGAATGCTCAAGTATGTCCTAAGGGGTCCTACAGCCCCTTCAAACACACTTCAGCATTCAAATGTGTCAAAAGGGGTCATGGGAACTTCCTAGGGGTCCTAGTAGGCATTATCATGAGTTAGGACCCCTAGGAAGTCCTCGTGACCCTTGTAGACACATTGGAATGTTCAAGTGTGTCCTAATGGGTCCTACAGCCCCTTTGAACACACTTGAGCATTCAAATATGTCAACAGAGGTCAATTTGGACTTCCTAGGGGTCTTAATAGTCCTTATAGTGCATTAGGACCCCTAGGAAGTCCCTGTGACCCCTGTGGACACATCAGAACACTCAAGTGTGTCCTAAGGGATCCTATGGCCCTTTCGAACACACTTGAGCATTCAAATTTTTCAAAAGGGGTCATGGGGACTACTTAGGGGTCCTAATAGGCCTAATCACATGTTGGGACCCCTCAAAAGTCATCATGACCCCTATGGACACATTGGAATGCTCAAGTGTGTCCTAAGGGGTCCTACAACACCTTCAGACACAATTGAGCATTCTAATGTGTCAAAAGGGGTCATGCAAATTTTCTAGGGCTCCTAGTAGGCCTTATCATGAGTTAGGACCCCTAGGAAGTCCCCATGACCCTCATGGACACATTGGAATGATTAAGTGTGTCCTAAGGGGTCCTATGGCCCCTTCGAACACACTTGAGCATTCAAATGTGTCAGAAGGGGTCATGGGGACTTCCTAGGGGTCCTAATAGGATTTATCATGCATTAGGACCCTAGGAAGTCCCCGCAACCCCTTTTGACACATTATAAAACTCAAATGTGTCATAAGGGGTCCTACAACCCCTTCAAACACACTTGATAATTCAAATGTTTCAAAAGGGGTCATGGGGACTGCCTAGGGGTCCTATTAGGCCTTATGGAGAGTTAGGACCCCTAGGAAGTCCCCGTGACCCCTTTTAACACATTGGAACTCTCAAATGTGTCATAAGGGGTCCTACAACCCCTTTGAACACACTTGAGCATTCAAATGTGTCAAAAGGGGTCATGGGGACTTCCTAGGGGTGCTAATAGGCCTTATCACGCGTTAGGACACCTAGGAAGTCCCCATGACCCCTATGGACACATTGGGATGCTCAAGTGTGTCCTAAGGGTTCCTACAATGCTTTTAGACACACTTGAGCATTCCAATGTGTCAAAAGGGGTCATGAGAACTTTCTAGGGGTCCTAGTAGGCCTTATCATGAGTTAGTACTGTTAGGAAATCTCCGTGACCCCTTTTGACACATTGGAATGCTCAAGTATGTCCTAAGGGGTCCTACGGCCCCTTCGGACACACTTGAGCATTCAAATGTGTCAAAATAAGTCATGGGGACTTCCTAGGGGTCCTAATTGGCCTTATCACACATTAGGACCCCTAGGAAGTCTCTATTGTAATCACCTAAAAATGGTCACCTAGACTATTAGCCCCTTTTGCTAAATCATCAATTGCTTATTCTTGATCAAATCCTAGTTCTATCATTTATTCGATTATTTTCTATGGATTAACCATTTTATCCTAAGTCTTTATTTATTTGAAAGGAATTCCCTCCCTTTTTAATAAATAAAAAGCCCCCGCCTTTTTCTTCTTATCCTAAGTTGCACAAATAAAGCATTATTCTTATTTTATAAAAATGGGAAAAAAAACTTTTTGTCTCATATGGGGCACAAAGTCAACTCTTATTTTCTCATTGGAGGATACTTGTGCACATGGATTGCTCCTCTTTCAAACTCCACCCTTGATTAAATCTTTTGCCTCTTAATCTCCATGGTCCATTCTTTCTCATTTCTTATAAAATGAGAGCTCTTTTCTCATTTGCATATCCATCTTTTGAATACTAACCTTATGTTGTAGGATTTCTTAGAGACTTTGGAGCTTTTTGAAGACATTTTTGCATCCATCTTTCATTTTTTGCATCATAGCTTCATATTTATGGTTTCCTAGATTAGCTTCATTTCTATGCTCTAGATTAGCTCACATAAATTAATTAGCTTGGATTGTAACATTTGCATCTTTCTTTTCATAGCTTAGCTTGCATTCTCATTTCTAGCATAGTTGCATTTCATTCTCATATTGATTCTTGAGGATATTGGCATTCTTGCCCTTGTCTCCATTGAATCTCCCATTGCATGGTTTATTATGAAGATCATAGGCTTAAATAGCTATAACTGAGAGCACACTTAATATCCTTGCACTCCATGCCTAGGGAGCTCTAGGTCATTTTCCAATGTTTCCCATTCATGGATTCCCTTGGAAGCAAAGACTTAGATAAGTGCACATTCTAGTGTGTACATTTTTGGCACCCACCGTGGGGCATAACAACTTCGTTTTGTCCTTCTTTTTATGCATTTTCGCACTTTATTTTCATCATTTTTAGCTTGCCATTTTTGGTTCTCTATTTTGTTTTATAGATTATTGTACGACAGTCTACCAGTATCATGTGATACTTTATTCTATAGCTGTGCAATATTTTTCTAGTAAAAATATCACGCGGCTTTACAGGTTCTATCACCCAGTCATACATTCTTCTATCGCCCGAGCATAGTGAAAAGTGTCACCCAAAAAGGAAATATCACACCAACAGCCTGGAAAATATTGTACAATTCTTCTAGTGACTGTACTGTCACCCAGGTCTGGCAGTGACTGGTTTTGATTATTTCTTTGCAAAATTTTAGCTTGATTGTTTCAATTTTCTGACTTGTTGTAGCTAGACATTGGTTTATTTGCAGATTTTACTTGCTTTTATTGTGCTAACTCTTTGTGTGGCTAACAAGTTGTGCTTTTAGGTACCTTCATTGCTCAAAAAATTTGCTAAAAAGATCACATGTCAAAGTTCCAAAGGTAAAAGGGCTACTAATTGTGTTTTGCAAGGCTGCCCAATGCCTAAAAACAACCAATTGCTTGTTTATTACTTTCTTTTTAAATGCATCATATACTAGTTGTTTCATTTCTTAAGCACTTAAGATCTTGTTGTAGGAGTCTTTTGGTGGTAGGAAATTATGCTCTTCACCCTTGTGGTGAACCAGAAATCCTGACCCACTTTTAGATTTTGAAAACAAGAGGGTATTTGAACTCTTTGTTTTGGTGTGTTTGGGAGAGATTCTTGAGCTAGGAGATTATGCTCTTCACCCTTGAGGTGAACCAGAAATCCTAACACTCAAAATTTAATCCACTCTTTGTTTAGCATTAGGATCCTTTAGCGGGCCTGCTCTTGAGCAATCAAGAGGAATGACCCAAGTGGGGACAAGATGATTGCTAGCTATTCTGACCCACTATAAACTCAAGGCTATCAAGGACACAAAACCTTGCTAGATGTAGTACTTATCTTCACTTAATGTGAGTACTTGTGAGATTGTGACCATGAGGAAAATGTTAAGCAAGAATGCTTAAGGTACTCTTGTGGCTGCGAGGTCTGTTACTTGCTGCAAGGCAAGGATTCCCTTCGGGGAGCAAGGGGGGTATTATGAATGGAAGTCCTTACTAAGAACCATAGATAGAGGCCACCCTATTTTTCCGCTTAGCTTCTTGGTGCAAGGATTGATCCAAGTGGAATAACCTGGATCACCCCAAGATTACTCACCATCTATGTTCCTTTGGTTGTGTCATTGACACCTCCACAACAAAGCCAACATCTATTGTGGGCAACCACTTTGTGTGAGGTGATGGAACATCAAGTGTGGGCCAAATTGCTAAGTATTGAACCTTTATCCTTCTAGGCTAGTAAGTTCTTGTAGTGTTCTCATTGTGATCTACCCGTGCAAATGTTCTTGAACATACAAACATCGCGGTAGTGCTCATAGAATTTTTCATTTTGATATCCCAATTGTTTGTCTTGGCAAGGTTGCTTTTGCTCTTGCACAAGTGTTTGATGACATGTTCAATCACCTACTATTTGCAAACCTGCCTGAATATTGCTGTCACTATGTTTGAAATCAACAAATTACCCATCAGATTGCAAAATTGACAAAATTACCTTAAAAAATTGAGACTTTTTATGCTCACTGGTCAAGAGTCATATGACACTGAAAACCAATTGCACACTATTTAAAAATTTATCATATGATATTTTGCTTCTGATTTTGCATCACCCTGCTTGCCTAGATTCTATTGCATAGGTTGCCCGAAAAGTATCACCCCACCTGTGTCAAAAGTATCACCTTGTAAAAATCTATCACCCCAGTACCCTGCAAACTATCACCCAGAATCCTTTTGTTGTCTCACTGTTTATGAATTTGAAATTTCATTTGTTGAGTGTCTTTTCCTATTCTTACTCGACCTTGGTCTATTATCTGTATGTTTCAGTCTATTCTAGACTAATTAAATGAGTTAAAACTATTGGATTTGAGTTTCCCAAATGCTACTTTTTTATCACTTGTCACATTATGGTTACCTCTCTAGCTACTTGCTAATTGCGCTTCTTGCTCATATCTTGGCTTGAGTCAATTGATTGCTATAAGTTCTTGAGCACTTTTGACTAGCCATCTTTATTATTCTATCTTGACAAGTGATCTTCTTTGGCTTTTCTTATCTCAATATCTAAAAAACTTTGTCTCATTTTATTAGTCAACCAACATTCTTTTTTCATGCTGGTTTCAACTCGGTCTCAATTCAAGCAAGGGAGTCACCGTCCATTCAACTATACACAGTTACCCTCACCCACAAGATGCTCATGAGCACCAGTTAGCAATGACAGTTCCAATCCTACCCAATCTGAGGATTCTAAAGTCACCCTATGGTACAAAGGGGGCTTCCTCTTTTCCTCATTGAAGACCTCCAAAAGCATAGATAGTGTCTCACTCACTGTGATTGAAGAAGAAAAGTTATGTTGTTTGCAAGAACATTTTGAGCATAAGGATAACCAAGCACACTTAGAAAAAATGGATTCTACTAGGCACATGGCTATAAAGGGGATGTCTCAAGAACAACCTGAGATTAGTGGCTACAAATATAGACCCCCTCCTTTTGGTACTATGGGAAACTATGTCAACAACATGCCACCAAGATCTCCTCCAAGACAGACCTTTGTTGCTCCTTCTTCACCTCCTAGACCTCCTCCCTCTCAGCATGAGGAAGAAGCCAATGATGAGGTTTCTAGTGAAGAGCTTATGAGATTTGAACAAGATGAAGCCTCCCAATGTATGATGCTTAAACTTTTAGAGAGAAAAAGAGATCAATAGTTTCAATACATGACTTCTAGGGGATACAAGCTCCCTCCTAGCTATGATGTATGCTAGATTGTTCAAGAAAGAGTACCAACTAAATTGGAAATCCTTAGAGATGAGTTGCAACAAACAAATCAATGTCTTGCTCAACTTGCAATAGAAAAGGAACCTCCAAAGGTTTCTTTTATAGAATCTATGTGTCCTCTTCCTTTTGATAGGAGTCTATACATGGTCCCATTTCCTAGGGATATTGAGGCTCCCAAATATGACAAGTACGATGGAAACAGTGACCCCCATGACCATGTGCATCACTTTTATGCTCTTAGCATGGACTTCCTTCATGAAGACACATTTCTTCTATGATTTTTCCCTAGAAGTTTAAGAGGACAAGCTCTAGAATGGTTTGCAAAGTTGACACCACCTCTTAAGACTTTTGATGAGTTTGCTAAACGCTTCACCCAACATTATTCATACAACATCCAACATCCTATCACCATGATAGATCTCAGTGCTCTAAACAAAAATCAAGGTGAGCCATTTGCCACTTACTTACAATGTTGGAGGTTATTGTATTCTCGATATCCTCGATAGCTACCCGAAAGGGAAAAGATTGACATTTTCGTCAACACTCTTGTGCCAGAACTATATTATGATCTAAGGAAACAACTATTCTCCTCTTTCAATGACATGGTTGAAAGTGCATATCGGATTGAGGATTTGGCCATAAGAAAGGGAGATATTGTTATAAATAAAGATACTAGGGGCAATGGCAAGGACAAAAGCAAAGATTGGAATAAAAACAAGTATGTTGTTAATGATGGTGTTGTGGATGTCCCAAAAGCCAAAGAACCTACTTTCAACCTCTCTAATGCTATATACGTAGCAAAACAACAAGAGGCTGCCAACACTCACAATGCTCCTAAGCCTCAACATGCAGACAAGCCAAAAAAGACATTTCAATGATAAGTCTACACTAAGTTGGCTGAACCATACGATGTGATTCTTAAGACTCTAGTTGCCAACAAGTATCTTACGCTTCCTAACTCTACTTGCTCACAAATGGAGGCACAGTTCTCATAGATGGCTTAGTTAAAAATTTTGATCACAAAGCTTTCAAGACTCCTCTACCTAAATATGAGAAAGTAAAATCCTCTCAAGCAAATAAGAAGAATCATGATGCAAAGATCAACTATACATATACTCTTGATTCACCTGTGATCAACATGATAGAGCTTGTTAAGAATTTTCTTATGGTGAGATCTCAAGATGATAATAATGCCAATCATGGTATGCCAAAGTTGGTCTTGCAAACACTGAATGGTTCATCTTCCTGAATTGAGAACTAAATGTTGTTACTAGGGGGCAAGCCAAAATTGTCCTTAAAACCACACATGATCCCAAGAAAGCTTCTTCTTCCAAACAAGTGGTTCCTTTAGTTTTGTCTAGCTATGACCTTGTGAACCAATTACAATGAACAACCGCTTAGATATCCATTTTTGAGTTGCTTGAGCTATCCCCTTTGCACAAAGAGATCCTTGAGAAAGCTCTTCATACAGCAAATGTTCCCAATGATATTGATCCAGATTGATTCTAGGCTATGGTCAACCACATCACGTCTCCCCACTACCTATCCTTTTCTACAGAAGATGACACATCTCTTAGTCACCCTCATAATCTGGCTTTACATATTGAAGTTCTTGTCTACCATACCCGAGTCTGCCAAGTCCTAATAGACAATGGTGTTGGGTTAAATATTGTTTCTTTCCATGTGGTGCAACAGTTGGGATTGTCTGAATTAGCTGTAGATCCCAAGAAAAAGATTACCATAAAAGCATATGATGAAGTGGTAAGATCTTCCAAAGGTCTTGTTTTGCTGCCTATCTGAGTGGGTCCTGTCATGAAAGATATTGTGTTCCAAGTGTTAGACATCCCACTTGCATATAATATTCTTCTAGGGTGACCATGGATCCATGAAATGCAAGCTGTCCCTTCTACCTATCATCAGTGTGTCAAGTTTCCACAAAATGGAGCTGAGATTGTGATTCCTGAGGACAATTCTATCGCTATTAATACTCTAACTACTACTGAGATGTTTGTTCCTCACAACAAACCTTCTCATGATCATAATGCATCCCGTATTGCTGCTGAGAAAAAATTAAAGATGATGAGTATTGGTATGGGGGAATATACATTAGACTCTATTACTGCTATGCCTACTTCTCCTAAGTCCTATGGTAGACCTTCAAACAAGGCAAAGCCTTCTACTTCTACCATGACAGTTTTTGGTACATTTTTCCAACCATCCATGCCCTTAGAGGTCAAAAAAGAAGAACAAGCTATTAGGGAGTGGATTTATAGAGAAGAAGAAGACAATATGATAGTTGCTACTACCATTTCTCCTAAACGCTATGGTAAAGGCTATAAATTTCTGCAGCAAATGGGCTATCAAGGTCACAGACCTTTAAATAACAATAGATACACTCTAATTGAACCTTTGATTCATATTGATGGCTGGTCTTCTAACGATACTATAGGTCTAGGATATGGTGTTGACAATGACATCCCTGAATGTTCTAGAAATACTCTCGTGCTTAGTGACTCAGATACAGACATCAAGGAATCACCACTATGCACTATGGCCCAAATGGAAGATTATCTTCCTTCTACTTCACTTCTTTGGGGAGGAGAATGCATACCTACTGATGATACAGCTGAAGCCTCCACATCCAAAAATTTTGTGCCTAATGAGTCATTGATCTTTGATAGACAGCATAGAAATATTGCATGATTTTTTAGAAAGAGGAGATCTCACACATAATAACATGAATACCTCTACTTCTAGGCATCCTAAGCCTTCTTGGTGCAAACATCCCAATAGAAGTTCCACGACCGATTCAAATGAGTATGAATGGGACACTCTCTCAGATGGATCTTCTACAGTAGATATGGACGTTGATGTGATTCATACCTACAGTGACCAACCCAACGTAGTTGATGAGTCTCACGTAGGGTCTGACGAGTTCAATCCACATATTGCTTTAATGGACCATGGTGGTCCTTCCATGACAAATTTAGATCTTGATACTTTTGGAGCCTACCCTATAGGCTTGACTTCTCTTGTCACCAGAGATGATATCCCCGGCATCAATAACCTTGAATCGATCATTTCGCTTTCCCTCATACACTCAGATCTCATAGATTGGTCTACCCAAGATCAAAGACCTATATTGTCTTCCTTTCAAAATGACTATGAGATCACCTGCTACCTCAATGCCATTGAACCTGTTACTTCTTCCACCAGTAGACCAGCAACAAACATGACTGAATCAGATATCAAGTACATCAGTCATAAAATTAAAATAAAAAAGAAATGGTCGGATGGCAAAAACCACATTGTGGTGGTATCCAAACCCCAAAATAGTAAAAATAAAGACGTATCTAAGGGTGAAAACCTCACTGAGGTGCCCGAGGATGAGGTACTTGGTAGTCTGCCGAGCTATTTTCAAGAAAGGTCTTCAGTTCTAATAGAACCTACACAGCCCATCAACTTGGGGACAAAGGAATCTCCTAAAATCATACATGTGGCTCAATCTCTCTCAGCAGAAGAAAAAGAACAATTTGCTACATTCTTTCAAGAGAAAAAGATCAATTCTACCTAGTGTAATACCCCAAAAATGGGCTATAAGTTCATTAATCTTCTATATCAACAATTCGAATGAAATCGACATTAAAGCCCTAATCTAAGGCACATCTAAATATCATCGAATCATAATTAATTATCATAAATTATGCATTGGGGAATATTCCTAGCAATATTCCTAATTATCTTAATTATCTTTAATTTAATGATTATTTGGCGATAAATCACATTTATCCTAAGTTTGATTAATTGAATATTTTCATATTTAATTAATTAGATTTAATATCTTGCCACTTAATTGTGTAATTAAATTTAATTCTATCTATTATTAATTGTATTATTTAATTTTGACAATAAATCCAATATCTTATGAATAATTGATTAAATTCTTATTTAATTAATTAAAGCAAGTTGTCATTATTTAATAATATAGTTTTTAATAAAAGTTTGATAAAATAGTTAATTAACCCATAAATTAATTATTTTATTTCAAAAATTAGTTAAGTTGAGAATAAATCACTTTATTTATTTATTAAATCATAATTATCCATGTGCACATTCACGGACCAGTTAAACTCAAATTGGAAAATCAATGCAAGTTGTTAGCTTTTTGAAACTCAACATCTTTTTGAGTTTTAAAGTTGATCTAAAATTCTAATTCAAGTTGAACTGTGCTTTGCATGATTTTTGTGACTTAATTATTTGTTATTTAAAAATAACTCAAAAATCAACCTGAGTTATTTGAGTGATTTATAGATTTTTCTCATGCACCTCCAAAGCCCTGGATTTCTATAAAACCAAGGCTCAACTCTTCATAATTAATCTCTCATATCTCACAAATTGCAAACTTACTCTACAGGAATCATAGCATATCAGATTTGGAGAATTTGCACAATTGGAGCTTCGAGAATGCAAGGGGAAGTTCGAACCCAACTGGCTAGGTCCCTTTGTAATCACTACTACTTTTGGCTTTTGTGACTATCAACTCTTAGTGACTGAAGGAGAACATCTTCGAGAACCAATCAACGTTCTCCATCTGAAGAAATTCTATGCCTAAGGCATTCAGTCTATGGTAAAATGTCCTGAAAAAATCTTTAAAATTGGAAAAAGTCCTGAAAAAATGAACATCTTGGTGAAAACCTAGCAATAGGTGCCTTGATGATTCACAAAAAAATTGAAAAAATGAAAAAGTACAAAAAAAAAAATTTAAAATTTTTTTTTTAAAAAATGAGAAAAAGAAAAAGTGCCTTGGTGAAAACCTAGAAACAGGCGCCTTGGTAGCAAAAATAGAATCTCTACCAAGATGGTGAAAACTCAGCAAACGGGCACCACTTGTTTCAAAATGCTCCATCTATCAGCGCAATCTTGGTCTTTCCCAGCTTTCAGTCTTGCTTTAGTTTGTACATATCTCCCGATTTGTTTCTGTATTTCCAGTTTTCAATAGTTGGTTTGTCCACCAAACAACTCAAGCGTCTGTATCCTATCAATGTTCAAACTTGGGGGCAATCAATGTCATATCCTATGGTCTCTAGTATATCTTAGACATCTCATATCCAGTCAGAGTCCTTTGAAGCTTCATTTGAGTCAGTCAAGTCTGTCTTGTCTCCAGAAAGGATTTTGTATCTACAACAACATCAAACACAAACTGAAAACAATCTATGCTTTTTTACATGCTTTTATCTCCTTGTATGCTTATTGATTCACATTGAGATTTCTACATATTGTGTCCCTTCAAGCTCTTCAATGATGTCCTTTACAGGATTTAGAGAGTGATGACTAGGGGCATAATCTTTTCTTTGTCTTTTTCTTGTATGTGAAAATCTAACAACTTTGGAAATTATGGATTGAAATGGTGTTCGACTGTAAGAGCCTCTATCTTGAATTGGATGGCCATGCGTACCTCAACCATTGATACATGGAAAATTCAAGGAAGTTTGATCTCACTATTATCTTTTTGAGTAATTTCTTTCTTCTACTGTGAAACACGATCTTACCTAAGGATGTGAATGATAAAGGGTCACTATAGGTAATTCACATTGGATTTAGAATGATCTCTTGGCTCTTTGATGTGTTTGTCATGCAAGGCGTATTCAGGTCATCACGATGTTCATGTTTTGATGCTTATACAAATTGCTATATCAAAATGGACAAGATATTTAGGTCATCCTGGCGTTTGTGCCTTGGTGCTTATATCTAATCCAACATTCCGAAAACACAATCAATATTCATATATCCATGGTTGTTGACCAATGGGTGTTGTATTGATTCTTGCACATACAAATCAATATTCATATGTCTATGGTTTCATAGCTAGTGGGCATTGTATTGATTTATCTAGTTACCTAAAAGTTCAATGATGATAACAAATCGACACATGATCAGTGACTAGGTCCTAGGTCTTAGGTTGCATTTCATTTTGCATATCTCTTTGCATTTTGCATGTTGCATGATCTCACAACTATTTGGAAATACTTCAAAGCTTAAAAAATTCTTCATAACAATTCTTCACATCTAACAAGAGCTGAGTCTCACTTGAAGGTCTCTTCATCGAACTGCCAATAATAACCCTCCAGGGTTAAACATCCTTTTAACATAAGACTGAGTACTTGTCTTCATCAACCTGCAAAAACGTATCATGTGTATCGCTGCATTTACATCTTATATCATTATCATTTGTTACATTACATTACATTCATTGCATACGCATAAATCATACATACATCTTTTCATAATCAATTAAATTTGCATAACATCCATACATATGAAAGAAATCATTGCATTGCATCAATCCATACATACATTCTACACTAATCATAGCATAAGCATAGCATGATATCATCATAAATCCACATCATGACAAATGCAAATGAAGTCACAATCAAAATATCGATCTCATATATATCAAAAATCTTGAAATGTGTTAGGGGTGCACTACTGGCACAATGTACAAAAGAATGAGCTCCGGAAAGCTATCAGAATCAGAATGGTATATCAATGATAAAAAAAAATAGAATATATCAAAACATGGCCACAAGAATCAACTCTCAACATGCTCCTTGGTATCTGGTGGAGGAGGTGGTGGTGCATCTGGTATGACCTCTACCCTCGGTGCCCTAGCTCCCTTGGAGGCTACCATGTACTCAGAGTATGTAGGTACTCTCCAATAGCATGGTATGCAGACACATAATAGGAGGCTCGTGAGGTCTGATGGGTCACCTCTATCTGTAGTCTCTGAACCTCTGAGTGAAGCTCTGTACGAAGCTTAGTGCGCTACTTGTCTACCTCCTAAAACCTCTCCTCCCATCTGGCACTCTGCACCTTCAGGTCCCGGACCTGAGCTTGGAGTTGTCTAATCATCTCTGATGAAGTGAGAGGAATAGTAGGCTTTGCTACAGCTACTGACATCTCTGTATCTTGTGCTGGCTGCTCTGGCTACTATCCAGTGGTCTCTGATCTATGCACCTTATGGTGCCTAACCTCCACACCCAAATCAAACATAGTGTCTATCTGTGTGGGATTTGCATCACCACCTGCAAATTGCTCACCTGCCAACACCTCATCTGTCGCACCGATACTACCCAAAGTACCCCTCTCACCCCTGGATCATCTCTGTGACCCTGTGGATGTACCTATGGGAGAAGTAGAAGGATGAGGAGGCCTCATATTCCCAGATGATCTCTACAATGGAGTTGTCACTCTCTATCTGGGTGGTGTAGGATGCACTACTTGTGGTCTCAAGCCCTGTACCATAGGAGCACCTGTAACATCCATCGCCTCCTCCATGGAGGGTATCAACTCCTTAGGATCTAAGAATCTATGGATGGGATGATCTACAAGCCATGCAATGTATCCGTCTGTCACTCCTGCATCGACAACCTGTGGCCGGTAGTCCCAATTTCTACCTATAATGGCACTGTACTCCTCTGCACATAAGGAATAAGAGAGCCTCAGTGTCCATTCGAGCTCGATCTCACACACAATGCATGCATATGCAGTGTACTCTCATGGGGTATACTATCTATGTCCATACTGATGCCACACTTTGGTAATCACAAATCTCTCCAGAACAGTGGGAGAGCGGCCAATAAGTACTCGACTCTAAAAAATAAAATTATATTGCTCCCTCGTAGTGGGCCAGACCTCTATCTGCAAATATGGCCTCCAATGAACAAAAGTCATGTCATCTAGACATCACCGGAAGTACTCGGTATGACCCATCTGAACCTGTGTGACATAACCAACATATGTATATATCACTGTCTCTAGTGGCTTCCGCTGTGTCTAAAAAATTGGTCTCAATACTGGGATATGCTCCTAGGCCCATATCTGTAATACAAGAGCTCCTAAAGCAAAGCTCTTGCAATCCTGATAAATGATCTCATGCATCTCTGAAAACATATGTGCCAAGAGGCACTGACCCCAAGCAAGCTCAGTGGGCATAGCCATAAGTAGTGCTACCATCGGAGCCCATCCCATCAAAAAGTCATTCTGCTGACGGCCTGCCATGATGAGCTCCCCAATCATACTAGCAATAATGCACTCTAAACGGTGCATTTGACCATATTGCTGTACAAGGGTCTCCCAGGAAATGGACCCCGTCAACTGTGTATCATCTCCATACAAACGCCTAAAGGCATGAAGACCACCCTGACCAAAACTCACATACTCAGGATGCCGACTGCTATGAAATGGAATGCGTAGTATCCTATAGACATCCTTTAGAGTCACAGTCATCTCTCCAGTAGGTAAATGAAATGTCTGTGTCTTCGAATGGAATCTCTCAATCAAGGCAGTCAAAAGGCCATGATTTACCCTAATGTCAGGTAAATGAATCAAATACTTGAATCCACAGGCAACAAGATGAACCCTCATAGGGTCTAAAAGTGTGACACATAATCTCTAGGTAGCCGAGTATGAATGTCAGACATGGACATCTAGATATGTCACCTATATCATACAAAAATAGGGCATTCTATTAGAAATTGGGTTCAATAACAGGCTAATACTATAGAAATTGGACAGTCAGGTACTTTAGAAGGTAGGTCAACCAATCAGATATCAACATCAGGCATCAGACAAGTCAAAATTTGGCCCTACAAGTCAGTTTTCAAGACTCTGTTTTTCATACGATAGTCCAGACTAGCATCAAATGTCGTACGACACTCCATAGTAGACCAAACGACACTCCATGGTCATACGACACTGCGCCCGGGATCATACGAGTTTCGAGGGACTTGGTGAAATGTCATGCAACACAAGGGTCTCTCTCATACGACACTTGGGTGGACTTGAAATGACACAGGAAATTCAAATGAATTGTTGTATGAGTCTGGGTTGAGACTCGTACGAGTTTTCAAACATGCAAAAATTAAAAAAGCAAAACACGTACGAAAATATTTAAAAATGCTATGAAACATGAAAAATTTGCATTTTCAGAGGGGAACAGAGGTCCACCTACCGGATGTCCATACTGTCGGGGTCTCTGGTATCTCCAGCTGTGCTCAAATCGATGCGAACTCATAGGAACCTTCAGATCTTGTTGTTCTACCATTTTCTTGCTCAGAGGGCTCCGCACAATTTCCAAAGTCAAATGGTTGAAATGAATTGAAACTGACTCTTTAGGCCTTTATATAGCATTTGACCTAATTTTCAAAAGTGCTCCGTTTTTCATGAAAATTGCACCCCTGGCTAATTTCGACGTTCTGAATCCATTTTCGGGATCAAAATTCAAATCTGAGATCATTTATTATGTCAAAATCGTGATTTAAAATTTTGGGCCCAGGACGGTCTACTGCTTCCATATTTGACCTTCAATCATCACAAAAATCCATAATTCAACTTAATTGATTATCTTACATCAAACTTTCAAAATTTCAACTTGGTCAACTATGGTCAACTCATGGTTTAACCTCGTCAAACTTGGTCTTTTGGGACCTTCCAACGATGCAAAATGCATTCTCGGACGTGTATAACGACTTCTCAAATCAATTAACATGCTTCTAAACCATTCAACGCTAACTTTTCTTGTCAGATTTCAATTTCAATCCTGAAGGGGGCATGGTATTGCATATCATTCAAAGTCTGTAATCTAAAGCTGAAATCATATCTTTCCTCAGTAATCAAGACAACAACCATATCTAGTTGTTGATTCATCAAAAGTCCTCATCGCTCGAGGAAAATCTATCATCACTTGGGGCATATCAAATTCATCAAGATCCATATCAATCTGGTATTCTCCTAATCTTGTAAACTGTATCAGTTTTTGCAACCATCGGATCATAGTGTTCTTTCCTTGGTACTTCGGCAACTGAAGGATTCAGATGTGATACCTGCTAGTTCTGCTAAGACAATCGAGTCTAGAACCGGTCACTCACTTCTTTACAATCCTAATGTTTGGAATCAGGCATTTTGACACTTTTTCGCAATCATAGGTTCATTTGCTGCTACAATGAACATTATCTTTGGTCATTCAGGACCTATTATCTCCATATCAAATCAATATCAATCAGCTTCTGTCTCATATCAATTATCAATTTCAAACATCAGTTTCATATCTTTATCAAACACAGACTATCTTTGAACCACTGCACTTCGCACAGTAATTCAAAGAGGGGCAAAATGTAATACCCCACAAATGGGCTATAAGTTCATTAATCTTCTATATCAACAATTCGAATGAAATCAACATTAAAGTCCTAATCTAAGGCACATCTAAACATCATCGAATCATAATTGATTATCATAAATTATGCATCGGGGAATATTCCTAGCAATATTCCTAATTATCTTAATTATCTTTAATTTAATGATTATTTGGCAATAAATCACATTTATCCTAAGTTTGATTAATTGAATATTTTCATATTTAATTAATTAGATTTAATATCTTGCCACTTAATTGTGTAATTAAATTTAATTCTATCTATTATTAATTGTATTATTTAATTTTGACAATAAATCCAATATCTTATGAATAATTGATTAAATTCTTATTTAATTAATTAAAGCAAGTTGTCATTATTTAATAACATAGTTTTTAATAAAAGTTTGATAAAATAGTTAATTAACCCATAAATTAATTATTTTATTTCAAAAATCAATTAAGTTGAGAATAAATCACTTTATTTATTTATTAAATCATAATTATCCATGTGCACATTCAAGGACCAGTTAAACTCAAATTGGAAAATCAATGCAAGTTGTTAGCTTTTTGAAACTCAACATCTTTTTGAGTTTTAAAGTTGATCTAAACTTCTAATTCGAGTTGAACTGTGCTTTTGCATGATTTTTGTGACTTAATTATCTGTTATTTAAAAATAACTCAAAAATCAACCTGAGTTATTTGAGTGATTTATGGATTTTTCTCATGCACCTCCAAAGCCCTGGATTTCTATAAAACCAAGGCTCAACTCTTCATAATTAATCTCTCATATCTCGCAAATTGCAAACTTACTCTACAAGAATCATAGCATATCAGATTTGGAGGATTTTCACAATTGGAGCTTGAAAGATAAATTTGAGGATTCGAAGCTTTGTGAGATCAATTTCAAATTCATAGCTTTCATATTATTGTTAGAATTTTCATTCTCATATCATATCATTTCTAGATTAGATTAGCAGAAATACAAAAAATTTGAAAAAACATCCTAAAAAAATCTATCAAGTGGTGAAAACCTAGAAATAGACACTGCTTGAGACCCTTGCACCTATGTTTATCAGTCTTGCATGGTGCTCCTTCGCTCCACTTCTCGCTTTGCCTCTCCTAGCCTGGAATTGAATCTTGTCTTAGTCTAGGGGGCATATGTTGTTGTAAGCTTATCTTGGGTCTCCTTGTGTCTTTGGGTTTCTTGGGCCACTTGGTTCCAATGGTGTTTTTCAACACCACCCCAACTGTGTTTTTCAACACTTCCCTAGCATCAAGTGTTTTTTTTTAACACTTATCAGATGTTTACCCATAGTCCAGAATGATGCGATATTTCCACCGGCAGAGGTGATACTCAAAGATTGACTCTATGACCTACACACACGCACTTAAAACACTTGACTTGCTAAGACTTTTTGGACTTTCTTTCTTTGTGCGTTATCTATGATGATTTCTTTGCTGAGTGTTCTCTCCCTAATGGTTTTCAATGATGCATAGCTAGAAGACTAGGGGCATGAGGACATGTTTTATTTCTTTCTCTACTTGTGGATATATTTTGTTGGTCTTAATTGTCATTAGCATTTATGATGGCTCTACTTGACAATAGGACTTACAAGGTATTTTCCTTGACTATGTTTGCAAGTGCATGCTTATAGACATCTTGACTTCCCTATGTCTCGGTGTGAGCATAATCTTGCTATATTAAACTTAGGGAATCTCACTAGACTAGTCATCTTGACCTACATGTCTTTGGTGCCTAGGAGGGATTCCCACATTTCATCTAATATAGATCATATTCATATACCCATAGTTACACTAGTGTGTATTGTATGATCTTGCAACGCTACCAATAATGCTCGATGATGAATATTAGAGAGTAATAGCTTTGTGACCCTGCAAGTAAACCACCTTTTCATAGTAGCTTGCATTTTTAGGTTCATGTTAGTTAGTTTTGCATCTTGCATATGGAGAGAGCTCTCCTTTTCATCTTTCATGGACCTTTCGGTCAACTGCGCTCACTTCTTCTTCTCGACCGTGTCTTTCTACTCCTTGTCTTTTTCATCACATCCTACTCCTATTATAACAAGGGTTTAATCTTATCGTCATACCTATATCATCACAAAGATCATTTTCAAAAACAAGAGTCTATATCATAAACATGAGAACTAAACATACATCTAGGAGAGAGAATATATATGAGCATATAACATACATTTTGAGCAATATGACAAGACAATATAAAAACTAAAACGTCCATCACAAGTGGGGAAAATACATAAGTTATATCATAAATCTAGTAATCTCATATATATAACAATGCCATGATACAATGTGGGATACAAAAATCTGGATCAAGTCCCAGGATATGTCTCTATACATCTATCTAACCTAAACCTAGGACTCACTAGCTCCATCATGTGGAGCTGGTGGTGGAGGAGGTGGTGATGCCACTACATCTAGTACCATATCAGATCTCCTAGCTATCACAGAGTAGGGCAGTGCTCTCTGACCCTCTAGTATTGCCTGTATATAGAGCTCGTGATAGTATGCAACTCATGCTGCCTCTCTCCGACTCTCTACAGTAGCAACTTGTATAGCCCTATCCCACCACTTGAGCTCAGCTCTCAAATCCATTAGTTGCTACTCTTTGATATCTATGGTGATCCATAACTACTACATCTCTACCTCTAGAGCCTAGATCCTAGCTCTTAGATCCCCTCCCCCTACAGGCTGCTCCTGCTCTGCATCCACCCTACGACAAACAACTCTCACTGCATCATCCTCCTCAGGGCTCACTGACCTATGTCTCCATGCCCACCACTGGCCACCTAACCTAGAACCCTCTCCTCTCTCTCCACCCCTCCCTCCCCCATCATCCCCATCATCTTCGTCTCCACCCTGTGCCTATGGGTCTGCATCTGGCACAATAAACCTAGGGAAAGGACATCTCCATCACTCCACCTTGTAGGCTGCATCTACACCTGCATCTACATCTGCTATCCCTATGAGGTAGTCCCATGGCTCTCTCTATATCCTATATGTCTCCTGTACTACCTGCTGGTAGTCTAGCATCGACAGCCATCCATGCCCCTCCTTGTCTCGAGACCTAGCATAGGTGGTGGTCTCTATGGATACCCTCTTCTATCGACCAAACTATCTCCAAACATGAGTGATGATAAATCTCTCCACAACCTCAGCATGGAGGCCTACTAGTGGCTGACTCCATAACATATACCCCATCTCGCACTCTTTTTCACTCCACTGCTCGCAAGCCCTATATGGTCTCCACTCAAAAGCAGTCAACTCATCAAGGAGTCTTCTGTAATATGTCAAGTCACTGCTATGAGCATATGAGATAAACCCCATATATCTAAAAATGTAGGGGCACCTCTGCTCCCTCAGCTATACATGTGGGCACACTACAATAATGTGCTCCCACACCCATATCTGAGCAAGCACGGCTCCACATGCCCATGTCCTACCATCTTTGTACACTATCTCATGTAACTCATGATACATATCAGCCAATATGGTCAGGTGCCATGCTAACCACTGTGGATGTGCCACCAGATCTACTACTAACCTACCCCATCCCAATGGAAACCCTTTCTAACTCCTGTTAGTAATGAGGGCATGTGCAACAATCAAACAAACAATGCAAGGCACTCGAAAGTCCCTACCGTACTCCTCCATCAGCCACTCCCAGCTGAGGTGTCTATCGATAATCGTAACATCTTGGAATAGGTCCTAGATGGCTTTCCATCCCTCAGTCAAATCCTAATCATAATATACCTATGCCAATAGAAAATCATGTCAGTTTCTTATCATATGGAAACTTTACATCTCTAAATATTCAGAAACATGATTATACTCACCGGATCTACATGACTCAGCACTCGCAGGATCTGATAGACATCCTCTAAGGTGATGGTCTCCTCTCCAATAGGTAGATGGAAGGTGTTGTTCTCATTGTGCCACCTCTAAGCTAGAGCAGTCAACAACCCATGATTTTCTTGAATATGGGGCATATCAAGGAGGAACCCAAAACCCATGCTAGCCAAATCATCCTTTTCGGGATCGTCTAGATCCCGGACACAATGTAAGCCAGTCACTCACGATGTTCTAATCAGTAGCATCAAGAAAGTCTCCTTCAAACCATCAACCAATCCAGATGTCATAACATATCATGATGGATGATCAAAATCAGTACATCAAAACTTAAACGCAAAAATTGTCTAGACCCATGTCATATTGCTCAAAATTTAAACATGTGATATTTCTTATTAACTAGTGTGACACTATTTTTTAGAAAAGTATCATGTGATACTTTCTTCAATAGTAGTGTGATAATCTTTGCTCATGTGATATTTTGCTAAGTAGCATACGATGTTTCACCTAGTATCGTGCAACACTAGACTGAACAGTCGAGCGATACTTTTTGGTCCCGCGAACTATCGCACGATAGAGATTCTCAAAGTGTGCGATACTTTTTAAGTATCGTTGGAACTTTCGCACCAAGAAAATTTGAAAATTTTCAAAAACATTAAAAACATGTTTAAAAACATTAAATGCTCATTAATGACTCAAAAAAGCAAAGTTTTTCTGAAAACTTACTGAGGCACCATACTGAGGAGGCCAATTGTGCAACCAACCATGCTCGAATCGATGACGGTGAACCAGAACTGCTACTTGCTGAACCATTTTCTCTCTTTGAGCTCTTAAGATCCTCAAAATCACAAAATAAAAATGAATTTGAAAATGACTATTTTACCCCTTATATAGCATTTTGACTTTTTGACCAATTTTCAAAACATCTCAAAATTTCATGAAAATTGCACCCCTAGCTAATTTCGACATCCTAGATCCATTTTCGGGATCAAAATCAAAATCTAAACTCATCTTGATAGTCAAAATCACATTTCCACTTTTCCCTTCTTTTGCATAGTTGGCTGACCATTTGAGGCTTGATCCTTCGATCTTTGTTGGGGCATCTTCATTTCTAAATCCCCATCTCTTCCAAACTCCTAGTCTTTCATTCACCTTCATTCGATTCATCTCTCTGAGGTTTGACTTCATTTTTATCCTATATCTTTCTCATTCAAACCTAGTTAACCTGGGGCATAGCTTCACTACTTGATGGTTATCCTATCGCTCTTCACCTCTTTGATTATGATTTCTAGTGATTTGATCATGTTTCTCTTGCTTCTACCTTCCCTCTACATTATTTTGATTTCAATCTCGAGGGGGCAGACACATCATATCCTATTGGCTATTCTCTAGAGCATATGCTTGACCATTCCATTTGCTCTGATTGATCTATCTTTGCGTTTGACATGTTAGTTCTCATCTCGAGTCCTGATAGTGTCCATCTCTTTCCCAAGTGTTTAGTACTGTCGATACCAGGCTGAGCATGTAGGATTTTCTATCTCTCTCCACTTCATTCTTTGGAGTTAGATCTCTATCTACTTGCCTTCTTGGCTGATTTATTCTTTGACATAATGTGTTCTCAGATTGATCACACATTAGTCAAAGAGGGGCAAATGTAATCACCTAAAAATGGTCACCTAGACTATTAGCCCCTTTTGCTAAATCATCAATTACTTATTCTTGATCAAATCCTAGTTCTATCATTTATTCGATTATTTTCTATGGATTAACCATTTTATCCTAAGTCTTTATTTATTTATAAGGAATTCCCTCCCCTTTTAATAAATAAAAATCCCCCACCTTTTCCTCTTATCCTAAGTTGCACAACTAAAGAATTATTCTTATTTTATAAAAAGGGGAAAAAGAACTTTTTGTCTCATATGGGGCACAAAGTCAACTCTTATTTTCTCATTGGAGGATACTTGTGCACATGGATTGCTCCTCTTTCAAGCTCCACCCTTGATTCAATCTTTTTCCTCTTAATCTCCATGGTCCATTCTTTCTCATTTCTTATAAAAGGACAGCTCTCTTCTCATTTGCATATCCATCTTTTGAATACTAACCTTATGTTGTAGGATTTCTTGGAGCTTTTTGAAGATATTTTTGTATCCATCTTTCATTTCTTGCATCATAGCTTCATATTTATGCTTTCCTAGATTAGCTTCATTTCTATGCTCTAGATTAGCTCACATAGATTAATTAGCTTGGATTGTAACATTTGCATCTTTCTTTTCATAGCTTAGCTTGCATTCTCATTTCTAGCATAGTTGTATTTCATTCTCATATTGATTCTTGAGGATATTCGCATTCTTACCCTTGTCTCTGTTGAATCTCCCATTGCATGGTTTACTAGCAAGCTCGTAGGCTTAAATAGCTCTAGTTGAGAGCATACTTAATATCCTTGCACTCCATGCCTAGGGAGCTCTAGGTCATTTTTCCAATGTTTCCCATTCATGGATTCCCTTGGAAGCAAATACTAAGATAACTGCACATTCTAGTGTGTACACCCATGACCCCTTTTGATACATTGGAATGCTCAAATGTCTCATTAAGGGTCCTTCAGACCCTTCAAACACTCTTGACCATTCAAATGCATCAAAAGGGGTCATGGGGACTTCTTAGGTGTCCTAGTAGGCCTTATCACAAGCTAGGACCCTTAGGAAGTCCCCATGACCCTTGTGGACACATTGGAATGCTCAAATGTGCCCTAAGGGCTCCTACGACACCTTAAAACACACTTGAGCATTCCAATGGGTCAAAAGGGGTCATGGGGACTTTCTAAGGGTCATAGTAGGCCTTATCACGAGTTAGGACCCATAGGAACTACCCATTACCCCTATGGACACATTGGAAAGGTCAAGTGTGTCCTAAAGGGTCCTATTGCCCCTTCGCACACACTTGAGCATTCAAATATGTTAAAAGCGGTCACAGAGAATTCCGAGGGGTCCAAGTAGGCTTTATCATGAGTTAGGACCCCTAGGAAGTCTTTGTGAGCCTTGTGGACACATTAGAACACTCAAGTGTGTCCTAAGGCATCCTACGCCCCCTTCAGAAACACTTGAGCATTAAAATGTGTCAAAAGGGGTCATGGGAACTTCCTAGGGGTCCTAATAGGCCTTATCGTGCATTAGGACCCCTAGGAAGTCCCCATGACCACTTTTGAAACATTGGAATGCTCAAGTGTGTCATAAAGGGTCCTACAGCCCCTTTGAACACACTTGAGCATTCAAATGTCTCAAAAGGGGTCATGGGAATTTTCCTAGTGGTCGTAATAGGCCTTATCGTGCATTAGGACCCCTAGGAAGTCCCCATGACCCCTTTTGACACATTGGAATGCTCAAGTGTGTCATAAGGGGTCCTACGTCCCCTTCAGACACACTTGAGCATTCAAATGCATCAAAAGGGGTCATGGGGACTTCCTAGGGGTCCTAATAGGCCCTATCCTACGTTAAGACCCCTAGGACGTCCCCGTGACACTTATGGACACATTGGAATGCTCAAGTGTGTTTAAAGGGGCTGTAGGACCCCTTATGGACACTTTCAAATGCTCAAGTGTGTCGTAAGGGGTCCTACGACACCTTTGGACATACTTGAGCATTCAAATGTGTCAAAAGGAGTCGTGGGGACTTCCTAGGGGTCCTAATAAGCCTTATTGCACATTAGGACCCCTAGGATGTCCCCGTGACCCCTTTTGACACATTCAAATGCTCAAGTGTGTCATAAGGGGTCCTGCAGCCCCTTTGGACACACTTAAGCATGAAAATGTTTCAAAAGGGATCATGGGGACTTCCTAGGGGTCCTAGTAGGCCTTATCATGAGTTAGGACCCCTAGGAAGACCCCATGACCCTGTGGACACATTGGAATGCTCAAGTGCTTCCTAAGGGGTCCTATGGCCCCTTCAGACACACTTGAGCATTCAAATGTGTCAAAAGGGGTCATGGGGACTTCCTAGGGGTCCTAATATGCCTTGTCGCACGTTAGGACCCCTAGAAAGTCCCTGTGACCCCTATGGACACATTGGAATGCTCAAGGTTATCCAAAGGGGCTGTAGGACCCCTTAGGGATACATTTGAATGCTCAAGTGTTTCATAAGTGGTCCTACGATGCCTTCGGACACACATGAGCATTCAAATGTGTCAAGAGGGGTCATAGGGACTTCCTAGGGGTCCTAATAGGACTTATCACGTATTAAGACCCCTAGGAAATCCTCGTGAACCCTTTTGACACACTGGAATTATCAAGAGCATCATAAGGGGTCCTACAGCCCATTTGGACACACTTCAGCATTCAAATGTTTCAAAAGGGGTCATGGGGACTTCCTAGGGGTCCTAGTAGGCCTTATGGCGAGTTAGGACCCCTAGGAAGTCCTCGTGACCCCTATGGACACATTGGAAACTCAAGTGTGTCCTAAGGGGTCCTAAGACACCTTCGCACACACTTGAGCATTAAAATGTTTCAAAAGGGGCCACGGGGACTTCCTAGGGGTCCTAGTAGGCCTTATCATGAGTTAGGACCCCTAGGACATCCCCTTGAGCCTTGTGGACACATTAGAACACTCAAGTGTGTCCTAAGGGGTCCTACAGCCCCTTTGAAAAAACTTTAACACTCAAATGTGTAAAAAGGGGTCATACTAGGCTTTATCATGAGTGAGGACCCCTAGGAAGTCCCCGTGACCCCTATGGAAACATTGGAACACTCAAGTTTGTCCTATGGTGTCCTATGGACCCTTCAAACACACTTGAGCATTCAAATGTGTCAAAAGGGGTCATGGGGACTTCCTAGGGGTCCTAATAGGCCTTATCACGTGTTAGGACCCCTAGGAAGTCCTCGTGACCCCTATGGACACATTGGAATGCTCAAGTGTGTCCTAAGGTGTCCTACGGCCCATTCAAACACACTTGAGCATTTTGTTGCCTCACTTCTTATCCTCTTTCCATGATGTCAAAGTGATAATCTTAATATTATAAGTCAAGACTGGTCATGTAATGTCTAGGTCTAGATTTCCTCTAAGATAGGAAATCTTTGTTGGGTTTCCCTTCAATTTGCCTTCATGTTTTAGCCAGGTGGGTTGTTTTGAGGTCTCATTGTTTGGGTAAGTTGTAGCTCCCAATCCGGCAAAGATTATGGTGCTCCAAATGATTTTTTTTTCAAAGCAGGATGATGCTTGAAAGCCATGATCACAAGATGTTTATAGTATATCAAAGGGAAGATTCTTCATGTAATAGAAGGTATGACAGAGCCAGTATTGAAATATCTAGACTTCATTCTAACAGTGTGCAACTCTGATCAGAAAGATCCATTTTATTTCTCAGTTGATCAGAAGGTTAACGTTCAGCGTGGTTGATGATCAGTCAGAATCTATGGCTATTGTTATTTCACATAAAAAAAGTTACACGATGTTTATTTCATGAGAAATAACGACAAGGTGCCACATGTCCCAGCGGGCCCATTTTTGGTATCACTTTATAATTGAGGTGATGAGTGTGACTAGTCAAATTAATTGATGTGGCAACTCCTGATTCATTGTAGTATTTCATGCAGTAAGGTGGGGTCAGTTTTTTATGACATTGGCTAAGATTCCAAATCAACAGAGGGCATATGATCTTGAAGAATCTTATGAGCCCATCAGATCATACGCCATCCATCCGGTTCTCCAGGTGTAAAGTCAGTAAAAGCGGTGGGTCTGAAATGTTTCATGAGCATATATGGTAGTCTGTGATTGGTCCACAAAGTACTGAGTTGGTGGGTTGTCAGAAGGGTCCTATCATCCATAGAGAATCGACAGTGAGCATGATTTCGCATAGGATATGTCAGACGTATAAGATCTTAAGGTAACCATCGATTTTACCTTTTCAGAAGTGGCAAAACATAGGGGGTCCACTGCTAGGAGATCTACAGTTGGCATATGATCGCAAGGAATATTATTTCATCTCATGATCATATGATCACCATCTGATGAGAAACTTGTCACGTGGGACCTAAGACTTAAGGAAAATAAAGAGATTGAAAGATGACATAAATTTTCAACTGTCATAAATGAATAAGTCGAAGGTGACTAAGAACCGAGGTGGATATGGATGATAGATCTTTTGACTGAAGTCACAGGTAGGAAAAGAATGAAGAATATAATCCTAGCAATGTTGTATGATGTAGCTTGTGGTGGTAATGATAAAAGCTATAAGATCATGCCAGATATTTCTGAGATATTTAAAGAAGGTTGAATATAGTTGCAGATCGGATTGCTTACTGTTTGGAAGATAGTTCGACTCTGAGAAGCCCAATGGATTTGACTTGACAAATGCTATTAAAAAGAAGATGAGGGACTCAAATCAAAGTGTCATACTTATAATGTCTTTTCTTATTCTCATGTCAGTGATTAGCTTTTCAAATTCTATCATCGAGATGTTCTCTCTTTCTATCTTGTCTTTTTGAATTCTAGAAGATTAATCATTTCCTATAAGCATTGTATAAATACTATGAAGGAAATGAATGAAAGGGTCGGCAAACTTGTCAATGAAGTAGTGTGATTCTATTTACAAAGCTGAATTCCTATTTGTTGTTCCATTTTCATAGTTTATTTGCATGATGAATGGAAAGAACAGTTATAAGTGAAACTGCTTTTTCTGATTGAATGCTATTTCATGTCAGAAATTGGTGGTGTGATCAATTCCAGTTGGTCTTTCATTTGTAATTCTTCCACTATTCACTCTTTATTTCAGTTGCATCTTTGAATGGAAAGTACACTTATATTCTGAGACTGTAATTTCTTCCTAAATTCTATTTCATGCTAAGTGGTGCAGTATTGGTGATTCCATTTACCTTTATTGTATAGGTCTTCTTCTATTCATCAAGTAGAATCTGCATTTCATAAAAAGGTAGAATAGAATTAGTTTAGGTGTTTAAATCATGTGATGATCTATAATCAACATTCTACTGAGGGTTGTAGATTATCTCCATCTTATCCTTGCCTGAATTACTTGTGCCTACAAGTAGTTTGGTTACAATTTCATTGCTCAAAGTATCTGATGATTAATAAAAAACAAATTTATTGAAGATCAAATACAATCAGGGAGTTGTACCTACTAATTTAGAGGGCAGTGATTGTAAACATACACTGACCCATTTGTTGGTGACATCCTTTTGTTCTCTCACCTTGGGTGTTAAGAAGAGTCAGAGATTATAAATCTAATGGGAGGACAAACTGTTAACCAACAGTTTTTGGCGACTCTACTAGGGAGGACTTTGAAAAGGGGAGAAGATATTAATAAGTTTTTCTCATAATTTTAAGGCATCCTGGATTCCAAATTCACCAGGAGTGCAAAATAAAAGGGAAAGGTTGACCCAATATACAAAGAATGTAAACAAGTCAATTTCCCTATCCTTGAAGATATTTTTAGGAAAAGAAGAGCTAAGGCAAGAGAAATAGAAAATAAGAAGCCTGCTAATTTTCAGTTGTCAATAGGAGTTCCTTTGAGGCCAAAGAGAAGTAATTCTTCCTCTCCTCCTATTGGTAGAATTCCTATCTCTACCACTTGCAATTCATTGTTATTGCATGGTATTGCACTTCCCCTCATAGTTTCAATCCAAGCTGCACAGAATATGGGAGTAGTAAACATGGCTGTTCCTTGGGGAAATGCTATTGGACCATTGAATCTCAAAGAAAATCATGATTTACCAAAAGCCTCTAGGAAGAATTTCCCAAGATTCAATGGTGATGGTTCAGTATCTGCAGAACAACATCTAAGTGCCTTTCATAAAGCATGTAGCATGGTCAATCCTCAGCATGAAGATGTTGTGGTCAGGATGTTTGTAGACACTCTTGTTGGTGATGCTATAGATTGGTTCCAAGACTTACCCATAGGCTGCATTACCGGTTGGAATGCCATGAAATAGAGATTTGAAGGAAGGTACAAGAGTGCTAAAGATGCACAAAGTTTGTTATTGTAGCTTGCACAAATAAAGAAAGAACCATCTATCTCCATGAGAGATTTTAATGCCAAGTTTAATAAACTCATTAAAAGGATTCCAGCTATAAGTGCACCAATTGGAGATAATTAGAAAAAATTCTACATTAGCTCTATGCCCCCAAAACTTGGTTATCAGATAAGGAGAGCTAATGTGGTAGATTTTTAGGCTGCACAAACACTTGCAGTGGAAATGGAGGATGATATGATAGCCTCTAGAAGATGGAAAAAGGAGTTTCATGCTGGTTCTACAAACAGTACAGCCAGCATGTCAAATAGCACAGAGGCTATGTTCCAAAGGTTATCAAATGAATTAATTGCATTGAAGAAACAAGTCAATAGGCCAGCCCATTCATTTTATCAACCATATCAAGAAGGACCAAGATTTCATGCTGGAAATAAAAATTTGTAGATTCCTACTGCTCAACCAAGATTGGCAATTGAAGCTCCTCCAAAGAAACATAATTCAAATGTTTTTCATATCAGGACAGACCATGATGGTAATGTTGATAATAATATGATTAGACATTTGCAAATTGAAGAGGAAGGAGAGCAAGGCATTGCATATTCAAAAAATTAAGATTATCATGCTCCTCATGGTGACTCTGTAAGTTTATACTGTGAGTATGAATCTGATTCAGAAAATGGGGGTGTTTGCTTTGCTACTTTGGAGAGACCTCAGCTAACTATTATGACAAGAGGTCATAAAAATAAAAACCAAACTTCTAATGCGGTTCCAGCTAAGAATTCAGCACCTTCTTACAAAGTGGACAAAGACAAAAGTACAGCATCAAGTTCTTCACCAAAGGAGCAAAAAGATAAGTCATCTAATTCCTTTGATATTGTAAAGTTTTGTGAAGAAACTAAAGTTCAAATAACTGCTATGGATTATCTAAAATCAAACCTGGATCAATTGCAAAGATTGGTAGAACATTGTAGGAGTAAAGAAAGTGTTCATGTTAATGCTAATATTAATGCTAAAAGTTAGGCCAGTACTAGCAAAGAGAATTCAATGGATGATGATTTCTCAATTCCAAGATTGTTTCATGAAGAAGAATCTGCTGTTCATGCTACTTGTTCCAACCTAAAACCAGAACCTTTTTATGTGTCACTTTTTATCAATGGAAATAAATTGAGTAATTGCATCATAGATTCGGGAGCTTCAGATAATGTAATGCCTGCATTAGTTGCTAAAGCTTTAGGATTTCCTTTAACTAAAGTCTTTTGTAGGTGTTACTCTATAGATGTTAAACAAGTGCCTTTGATTGGTCAAATCAAAGATGCTCAGGTTGCTCTGGTAGCTTATCCTTCTAAAAGATTGAGACTCACTATTCTTGTAGTTGATATTCCTGAGAGTTATGGGATGCTTCTCAGTAGAAGTTTCTGCAAGGACTTGGGAGGGGAGATTAAATTAGATTGGTCTTCTACAATTATTCCAGTGGGAAATAAAAAGGTGAAGTTAGAACCAGAAGGAAAGGCAAAGTATACAGTGCTGAAATCAAATGATCCTAGATCACAAATTCTTTATCATGAAACATAGTTTGGAAATTATATGTTATATTATGACAACTCTGATGTTCATGAGGAATTAGACCAGGCAGAGGATAACCAGTTATGGACATTAGAATTTAATGGAAGCTGTGCTAGAGCTGGTTCAGGTGCTGGAATAGTTTTGATAGCCCCTAATGGAGAAGTTACTTGCCTAGCTTACAAATTGGATTTTAAAAACACTAATAACATAGCAGAGTACGAGGCACTTCTCCTTGGTATAGAGGTAGCTAAACAAAAGGGAGTTAAATTGCTCAAAGTCCAAGGTGATGCTGAATTGGTTGTGAGGCAAGTAAGAAATCAGTATGCTGTTAAAAATAATAGGTTGAAAAGTTATAGGAATAAGGTGTGGGATGAAATAGAAAGTTTGAATGCTTTCTCAATAGTCTCAGTGTCTAGAGAACAAAATTCCAGAGCTGATTCATTGGCAGTATCTGCATCTTTACTCCTGCCTCATCCTAATTTTAAAGATCAAATTTTTAGAATGGAGGTAATGTTTAGACCTAAGGTGCCTGATAATGAAGAATCTTGGTAGGTATTTGAGGATGATAAGCATATTCAGTAGTTCATAGAAGGAATAGGTCTCTTTTCTGACTTGTGTTTTGAAAATGATCAGAAGGAGGAGCAGCTATCAAATGAAGAAGAACAATTAAATTCAGGTATTATTCAGTTTAAAGAAAATAGAATTCCATCTCATGTTGTTTCCTTAGAGAAACTTTTTGATAAACATGATGCCTACATTAAAAAGGAGAGAAATAAAAAGGGAAAAACATGTGGAGAATTTGATGGGCTTAATATAGGGACTGAGGACAGTCCTAAAATGATCAATGTTGGAAAATGCTGCACTTTTGAGGAAAGAATAAAAGTCAGAGAATTGTTGATTGAATTCCAAGATGTTTTTTCTTGGAGCTATGAGGATTTAAAGAATTTTATGAATGGAAAATTCAGGCACAACATCCCTCTTAAATCTGGAGTATCACCTGTCAAACAAAAATAGAGAAATTATAATCCACTAGTGGAAGGAGCAATTTTCAAAGAAATAGATAAAATGCTAAAAGCCAAGATCATTTATCCTATCCATCATTCTACCTGGGTCGCAAACATTGTTCCTGTAAGAAAAAGAATGGAGAGATAAGGATTTGTGTGGATTTTAAGAATCTGAACCAAGCTTCCCTCAAAGACAATTTTGCTTTGCCTAGCATGGATCATTTGTTGCAGACTGTGGCAGGATCAGAGATGATGTCCATGTTAGATGGATTCTCAGGATATAATCAAATACAGGTGGATGAAGAAGATCAATATAAAACAGCCTTCACAACACAATGGGGCACGTTTGCATACAATAGAATGCCATTTGGGTTAATTAATGCAGGTGCAACCTTTCAAAGAGCTCTGGATTTGTCTTTCAATGATTTGAAAAACAAAATTATTGTGATATATTTAGATGACTTGACTGTCTTTTCTAAGGAAAGGAAAGATCATCTTGGAGATTTGGCAAAAGTTCTGCAAAGATGTAGAGATCAAGGCATCTCATTGAATCCAAAGAAATCAGTGTTTTGTGTCACTGAAGGTAGGCTCCTTGGCCATATTGTTTCTCAAGAAGGAGTTAAAATTGATCTGGATAGAGTTAGAGCTATTCAACAACTAAGTTTACCATTAAGTAAAATAGGAGTTAAATCTTTCTTTGGGCAAGTAAAATTTTTGAGGAGGTTTGTTCCTGATTTCTCTGAGATTGTAAAGGATATAGTTGACATGATGAAGAGTAATAAAAATTTTAAATGGACTGATGTTGGGAAGAAAGCTTTTGCAAATATAAAAGATGCTATTGCAAATGCTCCTGTCCTTGTTCATCCAGATTATACTAAAGAGTTTATCATATATTGTTATGCATCATCTCATACCATGTCAGCAATATTAATGCAAGAAACTAAAGAAGGTATACAAGCCCCAATTGCCTTCATGAGTATGCCTCTGAAAAATCATGAGCTGAAGTATTCTCAAGTTGAAAAACATGCTTATGCAGTGGTGAGAGCATTAAAGAATTTTAGGTTTTATATTCTGCATTCACATTCAGTCATTCATGTGCTCGATGCTGCTGTAAAGAGTGTATTAACATAGAAAGATGTTGGTTGTAACAATAGAGGAGCTTGGATTGCTAAAGTCTAGGAGTATGACATAGACATTAGACCAACAAAGCTAATAAGAGGGAATGCTCTTTGCAAGGCCATAGCAGAGAATCAGCAAGTTGAAGAAGATGATCACAGAGTGCTCATGGTAAGTCTGCAAGATCCTTGGTTCTCAAACATTGCATATTTTTTGACTTATGGTGAATGTTCGAATGAATTAACCACTAAACAAAAGAGGAATTTAAAGAATAAAGCCTTGAAGTATGTTATACATGATGATGTTTTATATAAGAAAGCAATTGATGGCACTTTTTTGAGATGTGTTGATAAAGAACAGTAGGAAAGGTTATTGAAATCTTTTCATGATGAAGCATGTGGAGGTCACTTCTCATCCACTGTGACAACTTTCAAGATTTTGAGACAATGCTATTATTGGCCTAGCATGTTCAAAGATTCATATAAGTGGGTTGCAATTTGTGAAAAGTATAGGATGTTTGTAGGAAAACCACAATTGGCTACATTACCTTTGAAACCGGTGGTGATAGAGGCTCCTTTTCAGTAGTGGGGTTTGGACTTCATAGGACCTATCAACCCTTCTTCAAGTCAAGGAAATTCATACATCTTGACTGCCACTGATTACTTCAGCAAATGGGTTGAAGCTAAACCAATGAAGAAGACTACATCAGAGGTGGTATGTGAATTCATTAAAGAACAAATATTGGTAAGATTTGGAGTTCCCACAAAATTGATATTGGATAATGCTTCTTACTTTTCATCCTTAGAGATGGTTGCTTTTTGTTATGATCAAGGAATTCAAATAGGGCACTCTTCTAATTATTTTCCTCAAGGTAATGGTCAGGCTAAGTCAAGTAATAAAAATTTGATTAATATTTTGAAGAAGTTAGTTGCTAATAATCAAAGAGATTGGCACAAAAGGATATATGATGCTCTTTGGGTAGATAGAACCACTCCTAAAAGAGCCATTGGGATTTCACCATTTGAATTGGTGTATGGAGTAGAGGCTAGCTTACCATTACCATTAGAACTTGTTGCTTGTAAGCTGAAAACCACAATTGAGGATGATATTTTCAAGGATGGTTTAGAAAAAAGGATCTTGTATTTGACAAAGTTGCAGGAAGAAAGGGAAAATATGGTTGATAGGATCACTAAACATCATAACCGAGTCAAGAAGTTGTTTGACAAAAAGGCAAGGCCAATAAAATTTATGGAAGGTGATATAGTGATGCTATGGGATAAGAGACATGAGACTAAAGGAATGCATTCAAAATTTCAGTCTTTGTGGAAAGGTCCATTTCAAATTCTACAAGCGAATCAAAACAATTCTTTCAGAATGGCATATCCTTCTAGAGAGTCTCTGCCATGTTCCTATAATGGGCAAGACTTGAAGCTATATCAGATGCATGATTGAAGAGTAGGTAACCCCTGCGTAGTAGTTAGTTAGGTAGGTTTCCTTTTTGTGTCATAGTTTAGTGGTTGTCTTTCATTTTGCTACTACTTTCCTTCCGTTTAGTTTTGCCCTGTCAAGTTGTTGGCTATTTTGCGGAACCAGAGATTGCTAGAATTCTTTTAAGCATTGTAATTCTTAAATCCCTAGTTAGGGATAGCTATTGCCTCACTTCTTATCCTCTTTCCATGATGTCAAAGTGATAATCTTAATATTACAAGTCAAGACTGGTCATGTAATGTCTAGGTCTAGATTTCCTCTAAGATAGGAAATCTTTGGCGGGTTTCCCTTCAATTTGCCTTCATGTTTTAGCCTAGTGGGTTGTTTTGAGGTCTCATTGTTTGGGTAAGTTGTAGCTCCCAATCCGGAAAAGATTATGGTGCTCCAAATGATTTTCTTTTCAAAGAAGGATGATGCTTGAAAGCCATGATCTCAAGATGTTTACAGTATATCAGAGGGAAGATTCTTCATGTAATAGAAATAATGACAGAGCTAGTATTGAAATATCTAGACTTCATTCTAATAGTGTGCAACTCTGATAAGAAAGATCCATTTTGTTTCTCAGTTGATCAGAAGGTTAACGTTTAGCGTGGTTGATGATCGGTTAGAATCTACAGCTGTCATTATTTTGCATTAAAAATTTACACGATGTTTATTTCATGTGAAATAACGACAAGGTGCCACCTCTCCCAGCGGGCCTATTTTTGGTATCACTTTATAACTGAGGTGATGAGTGTGACTAGTCAAATTAATTGATGTGGCAACTCTTGATTCATTGTAGTATTTCATGCAGTAAGGTGGGGTCAATTTTTTATGACATTGGCTAAGATTCCAAATCAACAGAGGGCATATGATCTCAAAGAATCTTGTGAGCCCATCAGATCATACGCCATCCATCTGATTCTCCAGGTGTAAAGTCAGTAAAAGCGGTGGGTCTGAAATGTTTCACAAGCATATATGGTAGTCTATGATTGGTCCACAAAGTACTAAGTTGGTGGGTTGTTAGAAGGGTCCTGTCATCCATAGAGAATCGACGGTGAGCGTGATTTCGCATAGGATATGTCAGACATATAAGATCTTAAGGTAACCATTGATTTTACCTTTTCAGAAGTGGAAAAACATAGGGGGTCCATTGCCAAGAGATCTACGATTGGCATATGATCGGGAGGAATATTCTTTCCTCTCACGATCATACGATCACCATCCGATGAGAAACATGTCAGGTGGGACCTGAGACTTAAGGAAAATAAAGAGATTGAAAGATGACATAAATTTTCAACTGTCGTAAATGAATAAGTCAAAGGTGACTAAGAACTGAGGCGGATATGGATGATAGATCTTTCAACTGAAGTCACGGGTAGGAAAAGAATGAAGAATATAATCCTAACAATTTTGTATGTTGTAGCTTGTGGTGGTAATGATAAAAGCTATAAGATCATTACAGATATTTCTGATATATTTAAAGAAGGTTGAATAAAGTTGCAGATCGGATTGATTATTGTTTTGAAGATAGTTTGACTCCGAGAAGCCCAATGGATTTGACTTGACAGATGCTATTAAAAAGAAGATGAAGGACTCAAATTGAAGTGTCATAATTATAATGTCTTTTCTTATTCTCATGTCAGTGATTGGCTTTTCAAATTCTATCATCGAGATGTTCTCTCTTTCTATCTTGTCTTTTTGAATTCTAGAAGATTAATCATTTCCTATAAGCATTGTATAAATCCTATGAAGGAAATGAATGAAAGGGTCAACAAACTCTTCAATGAAGTAGTGTGATTCTATTCACAAAGCTGAATTCCTATTTGTTGTTCCATTTTCATAGTTTATTTGCATGATGAATGGAAAGAACAGTTATAAGTGAAATTGCTTTTTTTGATTGAATGCCATTTCATGTCAGAAATTGTGGTGTGATCAATTCCAATTGGTCTTTCATTTGTAATTCTTCCTCTGTTCACTCTTTATTTCATTTGCATCTTTGAATGGAAAGTACACTTATATTCTGAAACTGTAATTTCTTCCTGAATTCTATTTCATGCTAAGTGGTTGTAGTATTGGTGATTCCATTTACCTTTATTGTATAGGTCTGCTTCTATTCATCAAATAGAATTTGCATTTCATAGGAAGGTAGAATAGAATTAGTTTAGGTGTTTAAATCATGTGATGATCTATAATCATCATTCTAATGAGGGTTGTAGATTATCTCCATCTTATCCTTTCCCGAATTACTTGTGCCTACAAATAGTTTGGTTACAATTTCTTTGCAAAGAGTATCTGATGATTAATAAAAAACAAATTTATTGAAGATCAAATACAATTAGGGAGCTATACCTACTAATTCAGAGGGTAGTGATTGTAAACATACACTGACCCATTTGTTGGTGACATCCTTTTATTCTCTCACCTTGGGTATTTAGAAGAGTCGGAGATTATAAATCTACTAGGAGGACAAACTGTTAACCAACACATTCAAATGTGTCAAAAGGGGTCATAGGGACTTCCTAGGGGTCCTAATAGGCCTTATCACGCATTAGGACCACTAGGAAGTCCCTGTGACCCCTATGGAAACATTGGAATGCTCAAGTGTGTCCTAAGGGGTAATACGACACCTTCGAACACACTTCAGCATTTCAATGTATCAAAAGGGGTCATGGGGACTTTCTAGGGGTCCTAGTAGGCCTTATCGTATGTTAGGACCCCTAGGAAGTCCCTGTGACCCCTATGGACACATTGGAATACTCAAGTGTGTCCTAAGGGGTCCTACGGGCCCTTCAAACACATTTGAGCATTCAAATGTGTCAAAAGGGGTAATGGCAAATTCCTAGGGGTCATAATAGGCATTATTGTGCAATAGGATCCTTCAAACACAATTGATAATTAAAATGTGTCAAAAGAGATCAAAGGGGACTTCCTAGGGGTCCTAATAGGCCTTATCATGCATTAAGACCTACAAAATCCCCGTGACCCCTTTTGACACATTGGAAGGCTCAAATGTGTCATAAGGGGTCTTACGGCCCCTTTGAACACACTTGAGCATTCAAATGTGTCAAAAGGGGTCATGGGGACTTCCTAGGGGACTGAGTAGGCCTTATCATGAGTTACAACCCCTAGGAAGTCACCATGACCCTTGAGGACACATTGGAATGCTCAAGTGTTAACTAAGGGGTCCTACGGCCCCTTCAGACACACTTGAGCATTCAAATGTGTCAAAAGGGGTCATGGGGACTTCCTAGGTATCCTAATTGGCCTTATTCCACATTAGGACCCTTAAGAAGTCCCCATAACCCCTTTTGACACATTGGAATGCTCAAATGTGTCATAAGGGGTGCTACAGCCCCTTTGGACAAACTTGAGCATTCCAATGTGTCAAAAGTGGTCATGGGGACTTCCTAGTGGTCCTAGTTGGCCTTATCATGAGTTAGGACCACTAGGTAGTCCTCGTGGCCCCTATGGAAACATTGGAATTCTCAAGTGTGTCCTAAGGGGTCCTATGGCCCCTTCGGATACACTTGAGCATTGAAATATGTCAAAAGGGGTCATGGGATCTTCCTAGGGGTCCTAATAGGCTTTATTGCGCATTAGGACCCCTAGGAAGTCCCCATGACCCATTTTGACACATTGGAATACTCAAATATGTCATAATAAGTCCTACGGGCCCTTCAGACACACCTTAAGCATTCAAATGTGTCAAAAGGGGTCATGGGGAATTCCTAGGGGTCCTAATAGGCCTTATCTTGCGTTAGGACCCCTTCAAATTCCTTGTGACCCCTATGGACACATTATAATGCTCAAGTTTGTCCTAAGGGGTCCTAAAACACCTTCAGACACACTTGAGTATTGTAATGTGTCAAAATGGGTCATCAGGACTTTTTAGGGATCCTAGTAGACCTTATCACAAGTTAGGACCCCTAGCAAGTCCCCATGACCCCTGTGGAAACATTATAATGCCCTAGTGTTTCCTCAAGGAACCTACAACCACTTTGAACACACTTGAGCATTCAAATGTGTCAAAATAGGTCATGGGGACTTCCTAGGGGTCCTAATAGGCCTTATCACACATTAGGACCCCTAGGAAGTCCCTGGGACCCCTTTTGACACATTTGAACACTCAAATGTGTCATAAGGGGTCCTATGGCCCCTTAGAACACACTTGAGCATTCAAATGTGTCAAAAGGGGTCATGGGGACTTTTTAGGGATCCTAGAAGGCCTTATCATGAGATAGGACCCCTAGGAAGGACCCATGACCCCTATGGATAGATTGGAATGCTCAAGTGTGTCCTAAGGGTCCTACGGCCCTTTTGGACACACTTGAGCATTCAAATGTGTCAAAAGGGGTCATGGGGACTTCCTAGGGGTCCTAATAGGCCATATCATGAATTATGACCCCTAGGAAGTCCCCGTGACCCCTTTTGACACATTGGAATACTCAAATGTGTCATAAGTGGTCCTACGGCCCCTTCAAACACACTTAAGCATTAAAATGTGTAAAAAAAGGTCATGGGGACTTCCTAGGGGTCCTAATAGGCCTTATCATGCATTAGGACCCGTAGGAAGTCCTTGTGACCCCTATGGACACATTGGAATGCTCAAGTATGTCCTAAGGGATCCTACGATGCCTTCAAACACACTTGAGAATTCTAATGTGTCAAAAGGGGCCATGGGGATGTTCTAGGGGTCTTAAGAGGCCTTATTAAGAGGTAGAACCCCTAGGAAGTCCCCGTGACCCCTGTGGACACATTAGAATACTCAAGTGTGTCCTAAGGGGTCCTAGGGCCCCTATGGACACACTTGAGCATTCAAATATGTCAAAAGGTGTCAGGGGGACTTCCTATGGGTCCTAGTAGGCCTTATCGCAAGTTAGGACCCCTAGGAAGTCCCTGTGACACTTGTGCACATATTGGAATGCTCAAGTGTTTCCTAAGGGGTCCTATGGCCCCTTCAAACACACTTAAGCATTCAAATGTGTCAAAAAGGGTCATGGGGACTTCCTAGGGGTCTTAATAGGCCTTATCACACATTAGGATCCCTAGGAAGTCCCCGCGACCACTTTTGACACATTGGAATGCTCAAGTGTGTCCTATGGGGTCCTACAGCCCCTTCAAACACACTTGAGCATTCAAATGTGTCAAAAGGGGTCATGGGGACTTCATAGGGGTCCTAGTAGACTTTATCAAGAGTTAGGACCCGTAGGAAGTCACTATGACCCCTTTGCACACATTGGAATGCTAAAGTGTGTCCTAAGGGGTCTAACGGCCCCTTCAGACACACTTGAGCTTTCAAATATGTCAAAAGGGGTCATAGGGAGTTCCTAGGCATCCTAATAAGCCTTATCACACATTAGGACCCCTAGGAATTCCTTGTGACCCCTTTTGACACATTACAACACTCACGTGTGTCACAAGGGGTCCTACAGCCCCTGTGGAAACACTTGACCATTCAAATGTGTCAAAAGGGATCATGGGGACTTCCTAGGGGTCCTAGTAGGCCTTATCATGAGTTAGGACCCCTAGGAAGTCCTCCTGACCCCTATGGACATATTGAAATGCTCAAGTATTTCGTAATGGGTCCTACGGCCCCTTTAGAAACACTTGAGCATTCAAATGTGTCAAAAGGGGTCATGGGGACTTCCTAAGGGTACTAAAAGGGCTTATCATGCATTATGACCCCTAGGAAGGCCCCGTGACCCCTTTTGACACATTGGAATGCTCAAGTGTGTCCTAAGGGGTCCCACGGCCCCTTCAGACACACTTGATCATTCAAAAGTGTGAAAAGGGGTCATGGGGACTTCCTAGGGGTCGTAATATGCCTTTTCATGCGTTAGGAGCCCTAGGTTGTCCTTGTGACCCCTATCAACACATTGGAATCCTTAGGTGTGTCCTAAGAGATCCTACGATGCCTTCAGACACACTTGATCATTCCAATGTGTCAAAATGGGTCATGGGGACTTTCTAGGGGTCCTAGTATGCCTTATCATGAGTTAGAACCCCTAGGAAGTCCCTGTGACCCTAGTGGAAACATTGGCATACTCAAGTGTGTCCCACAGGGTCCTACAGCTCCTTTAGACACACTTGAGTAGTCAAATGTGTCAAAAGGGGTCATGTAGACTTCCTAGGGGTCCTAATAGGCCTTATCACACATTAGGACCCCTACGAAGTCCACGTGACTCCTTTCAACACATTGGAATGCTCAAATGTGTCATGAGGGGTCCTACGGCCCCTTTGAACACACTTGAAAATTCAAATGTGTCAAAAGGGGTCATGTGGACTTCCTAGGGGTCCTAGTAGGCCTTATCATGAGTTACGACCCCTAGGAAGTCCTCGTGACCCTTGTGGACACATTGGAATGCTCAAGTGTGTCACAAGGGGTCCTACAGCCACTTCAGACACACTTGAGCATTTAAATATGTCAAAAGGGGTCATGGGGACTTCCTAGGGGTCCTAATAGGCCTTATCACGCATTAGGACCCTTAAGAAGTCCTTGTGACCCCTTTTGACACATTGGAATGCTCAAATATGTCATAAGGGATCCTATGGCCCCTTCAGGCACATTTGACCATTCAAATGTGTCAAAAGGGGTCATGGGGACTTCCTAGGGGTGCTAATAGGCCTTATAACATGTTAGGACCCCTAGGAAGTCCCCATGACCCCTATGGACACATTGGAATGCTCAAGTGTGTCCTAAGGGATCCTACAAAGCCATCAGACACACTTGAACATTTCAATGTGTCAAAAGGGGTCATGGGGACTTTCTAGGGGTCCTACTAGGTCTTATCATGAGTTAGGACACCTAGGAAGTCCCCGTGACCCCTGTGGACAGATTAGAATTCTCAAGTGTGTCCTAAGGGGTCCAACGGCCCCTTTGGAGACACTTGAGCATTCAAATGTGTCAAAAGGGGTCACGAAGAATCCTAGGTGTCCTATTAGGCCTTATCACAAGTTAGGACCATTAGGAAGTCCGTGTGAGCCCTGTGGACAAATTGGAATGTTAAAGTGCATCCTAAGGGGTCCTACGGCCCCTTTGGACAAACTTAAGCATTCAAATGTGTCAAAAGGGGTCATAGGGACTTCCTAGGGGTCCTAATAGGCCTTATCATGCATTAGGACCCCTAGGAAGTCCATGTGACCCCTTTTGACACACTCAAATGCTCAAGTGTGTCCTAAGGGGTCCTACGGCCCCTTCAGACAATCTTGAGCATTCAAATGTTTCAAAAAGGGTTATGGGGACTTGCTAGGGATCCTAATAGGCCTTATCATGCATTAGGACCCTTAAGAAGTCCCTGTAACCCCTTTCGACACATTGGAATGCTCAAATGTGTCATAAGAGGTCCTACGGCCCCTTCAGACACACTTGAGCATTCAAATGTGTCAAAAGGGGTTATGGGGACTTCCTAGGGGTCCTAATAGGCCTTATCATGCATTAGGACCCCTAAGAAGCCCGCGTGACCCCTTTTGACACATTGGAATGCTCAAATCTATCATAAGGGGTCCTACAGACTGTTTAGACACACTTGAGCATTCAAATGTGTCAAAAGGGGTCATGGGGACTTCCTAGGGGTCCTACTAGGCCTTATCACATGTTAAGACACCTAGGAAGTCCCTTTGACCCCTAAGGACACATTGGAATGCTTAAGTATGTCCTAAGGGGTCCTATAACACCTTTGGACACACTTGAGCATTCCAATGTGTCAAAAGGTGTCATGGGGACTTATTAGGGGTCCTAGTAGGCCTTATCGCAAGTTAGGACCCCTAGGAAGTCCCTGTGACCCCTATGGACACATTGGTATGCTCAAGTGTGTCCTAAGGGGTCCTATGGCCCCTTCGAACACACTTGAGTGTACCAATGTGTCCATAGGGGTCACTAAAATGTTTCAAAAGGGGTTATTGGGACTTCTTAGGGGTCCTAGTAGGCCTTATCATGAGTTAGGGCCCCTAGGAAGTCCCCGTGACCCCTGTGGACACATTGGAACACTCAAGTGTGTCCTAAGGGGTCCTACGGTCCCTTTAGACACACTTGAGCATTCAACTATGTCAAAAGGGGTCATGGGGACTTCCTAGGGGTCCTAATAGGCCTTATCGCGCATTAGGACCCCTAGGAAGTCCCCATGATGCATTTTGACACATTGGAATGCTCAATTGTGTCATAAGGGATCCTAAGGCCCCTTCAGACACACTTGAGCATTCAAATGTGTCAAAAGGGGTCATGGGGACTTCCTAGGGGTCCTAATATGCCTTATCACACATTAGGACCCCTTGGAAGTCCCTGTGATACCTTTTGACCCATTGGAAGGCTCAAGTGTGTCATAAGGGGTCCTACGGCCTCTTTGGACACACTTGAGTATTCAAATGTGTCAAAAGGCATCATGGGGACATCCTAGGGGTCCTAATAGGAATTATCACCCATTAGGACCCCTAGGAATGTTGGCAATTTGGCTGAAGTGAGTACATAGATGTTCTCATTATGGAAACATATGATCCTCATGAAGATCGCACAAGTCAGAGAGCAAGTATAGCAGAGTGCATCACAAATTTGTCTAAGTGTCAAACAGTGTTTTCATAGTGTACCAGGACATAATTTTTGTTTGTGACATTGACTAGAGTGAGTTCAATGCTTTCACACTTGAACATAGACTCTATGATGGCTAATGATGACCCATCTTAGAGTGCAAGTCAGTACGACATGTACAGAATTAGTTATGACAGTTTTACCAAAGACAGTGTGAAGCCAACAAGACAGAATATGAAGGCAGAATTGGTAAAGAGTTAAGGGATTATTTTGTTTATTAAAATAATGACTTAATAATATAAAGGGATGAAATCCTAGATTTTAACTCTTAGATAATGATATATGGAAGCCGACCATGTAAAGTTATTAGCCTTAATAACTTGTATATATATGCAATTGTAATTGAAAAGAAATATATGAAGTGAAGGAAAAGTGATGTAATAAATGTAATTGTGAACCAAATGTAATAGTGATGATGCAAACATAAGAGTAGCAAAGGAATATTGATACAAGAAGAAAAATTTTATGTACCTTGACCTATTTTGTATACATTTTATATTACTTGTTTGGGCAGTGGGCTCATCTAGTAATCAGATTTTGTATTGACAACTCCTAACAGGGTTGAGGCTTCTAACAAGGTCTATAGTCCCTTAATCAGGACTGATACACTATATGCTTGTAATAGACTCCTAACAAATTTAATATCCTTAATAGGATACTTTTGATTAGTAAATCTTTATGGGTACCATCCCCACCGGGGTTTTCCCTTGGCCAGGGTTTCCTCAAGAACAAACAATATGTTATGAGTTCTTTGATGTTATTGCTATGCATGTTATTTAGTTTCTTATGTTATGCATGTGTGAAGATAATCTATTATATCCATATTTTGGCAAAAGATAAAGTTTGTAGAATACTGATTCACCCCCCCCCCCTCTCAGTATTCCCTATTTCTAAAAATTGGTATCAGAGCTTAGTTACTCGGAGAAGAATCATTCAAGGAAAGTCTAGCAACTTGAGTAAGATCTCTATGGATATGGATCAGCTACAGAAGAATCTTGATGAAGCTCTTGAGTAGATTGATATGCTTACTAATGAAAGAAACACTCTGAAAAGGAAATATGATGATGCAAAGAACCTTATTGAGAAATTAAAAAACAAGATAGAAGATCTGAAATCTGAAAAGGATCTGAAGTTCTTATTGAAGATTGTGATGACAATTTAGAAAAAGAAAATGTGATCCTTAAGCATGAACTGAAGACAACAAAGCTAAAACTAAGTTTGAAAGATGGAAATGAAAAAAATGAAGAAAATCTGAGATCTGAGAATGAAAGATTGAAGATTGAAAATGAAGAATTAAGATCTAAGCTTGGCAAAGTAACATCTAAATTTGAGAAAGTAAATTTTCCGCATACAGAACTTGAGAAATACAATAAGATTGTGAAAGGTGAATTGACTCAATCCAAACAACAACTTGAAAGGCTATATTCAAATAGTGAGAAGATCGATGAACAAGTATCTTTTGGGAAACCATCCTATGATAAGACTGGACTTGGATTTAATATATTTAGAACAAATGATGAAATAAAAGAACCAGATCTAAAAGTATGTAAAAACATTGATGAAAAGAAGTCAGATGAGATCAACAAATCTAAAGATGCACCTAAAGAAGAAGAATCACCCAAAGGTATGCAAAGAGAATTCAAAGGTAGATGTTTTGGTTGTAATACTAATGGTCACCTGAAGAGAGATTGCACAGGTAAACAATTTAAACCTCTTAATGGTTATTGTTATAATTGTCATGGTTTTGGACATAGAGCTATTGAATGTAGAAAATCTGAAGTTATTGAGAATAATTATGGTAGTAGAATGTTTAGGAATACTAACAATGCAGATAAGAGACCTACTAAAGATATGAATAGAATAAATGTAGTATGTTATAAATGCAACAAGGTTGGACACATTGCTAGAAATTGTAGGTCATAGATCAATTAGCAAGGACCAAGATATGGGAACAATAGAATTGTTTGTCAGATATGTAACAAGATTGGACATACAGCAAGATTTTGTAGAATGAACAATGGAACTTATCATCCTAACCCTAACCCTAGGAATCATGCAAGAAGAAATGAAAGTATAGGAAACAGTTAGAAAGGTTGTTGTAGTAATGAAGATGAAGTAAAGTTTTTTAAAGGCATAGATCAAGGAGACATATTCAAAATTGAAGGTAATCAGAAAGGTGAAGTATCAAGTGGTAAGAGTGAATCCTTACCTGACCTATCTTTAAGCACTTAAATTATGTAAATTACAGTAGTTTAGGAACTTAGAATTAGTGTAGAAGTAGATTTATGATGAATTAAGTCTTGCACAATTAATGTAAGGTAGTTTATGATGTACTAATGCTATGGTTAAGAGCGCAAAAGAAAATATTATGTTTTACAAGATCGCAAGAAGTTTTAAGTTTTGCAGGTTAATAGAAACAACTGTTTGGAATGAAGCAGCAAAAGAATTGAATGCGATGTCAGACCTAAGTAAGATTCAAATGATAAAAGGTTATGATCGATGTTATTTGTCTATCAAAGTGAATTGAAGTGTTTGGAAGAGCAGAAAGTAGTGATTGGAAGCATTTTGCAGTGATTTGGTGAAGGATTGAAGCGCCGAATCTATGGAAGCCCTAAAATCATGAATTTTAGGTATTTATCTTGATAAATCTTTGAATTAGTATAAGAGATTAGAAGCAATCATGGATGTATCCTTAATTCACAATGTCAGAGATAAGAATAGACCTAGATTGAAGAAAGAACCAGTAGAACCCTTGGAAGATGATCCTAAGTTAGCACTATCATCCGTACCAGATGAAGTTTTTCATTTGGAAAATGTAAGAAGTTATCTTGGATGTAAGATTGAAACCCTAAGTGACAGTGACTTTACCAGTAAGTATCAGAAGATTTACAATCATGATATGTCTTTGAAGCAAGGATATGAATGTGTGTATGAATTTTGTACCTGATCTATAGACACAACACTTCAGTAAAACATTAGAGGTTAGCTATAATCAAAATCGTGCAAAATTAAAATCTAATCTCACCAAGTGATTTACTACCTTCTAATAGGTACGAGTATGATGTTCTCATATTGTTATCGAGATCAGTGACCTTGATGACACCTAAATGAAGGATTTGAATGCAAAACTAATATGAAATATGAATGCAATTAATCTATATTTTTATTTATTTTAGATGCAATAAGAATGATAAAAACTTGATATGAATCTATGATATGTAAAAACTGATACGCTATGATATGCTAAATGATCTAACAATAATATGCAATATGAAGCTAAAATGAATGTAAAAACAAGATTGATCTCACAACAATGTTGATTCTCAAGAAGCTTTGATTCTTCCAATTTCTATTCTCCAACGTGATTATGCAATTCTTGTGGATTTGAGAGATGAATTATGAAGAGCTGAGCCTTGTTTTTATAGAAATCCAAGGCTTTGGAGGTGCATGGAAAAAGCCATAAATCACTCAAATAAACTCAACTTGATTTTTGAGTTATTTTTAAATAAAGATAATTTAATTCACAAAAACATGCAAATAATGCAAAAATAGCTTTTTAACTCAAATTAGAAGTTTAGATCAATTTTAAAACTCAAAAATGATGTTGAGTTCCAAAAAGTCAATAACTTGCATTGATTTTTTGATTTGGAGTTTAACTGCTCTTTGATTGTGCACATGCATAATTATGAATTAATAAATAGATAAAGTAATTTATTTCCAACTTAACTGATTTTTGAAAAATAAAAGATTTATGGGTTAATTAATCATTTAATCAAACTTTTATTCAAAATTACAATATTAAAAATTGACAAAATGATTTAATTAATTAAATAAAATATTTAATCAATTATTTGTAAGATTTTGGATTTATTGTCAAAATTAAATATCATAATTAGGAATAATGGAATTAAATTCAATTAAATAATTAAGTGGCGGAATTAAATCTAATTAATTAAATATTAAGAATATTCAATTAATCAAACTTTAGGATAAATAAGATTTATCACCAAATAATCATTAAATTAAAGGTAATTAAGATAATTAAGAATATTGCTAGGAATATTTCCTGATGTAGAATTAAGATAATGAATTAGGATTCGATCATGTGCCGATGTGCCTTTGGTTAGGACTTTGATGTTGATTTTATTCGATGTGTCGATATAGAGGTTAATGAACTTATAGCCCATTTTTGGGGTATTACATTTTGCCCCTCTTTGAATTACTATGCGAAGCGCAGTGGTTCAAAGATAGTCTGTGTATGATAAAGATATGAAACTGATTCAAAAGATATGATGATTGAAAGATTTGAAGATATTAGGTCCTTAATGACCAAAGATAATGTTCACTATAGCAGCAATGAACCGATGATTGTGAAAGAGTGTCAAAATGCCTGATTCTGAACCTTAGGATTGCAAAGAAGTGAGTGACCAATTCTAGATTCAATTGTCTTAGTAGAACCATGACGTAGGTATCACATCTAACCCCTTTAGTTACCGAAGAACCAAGGAAATAACACTGATGAACCGATGGTTGCAAAAAGCCGATATAGATTACAAGATTAGGAGGATACCATATTGATATGGATCGATGAATCTAATATGCCCCAAGTGATGATAGATTTTCCCCAAGTGATGAGGACTTTTGATGATTCAACAACTAGACATGGTTGTTGTCTTGATTACTGAGGAAAGATTGATAGAATTTTTACAGACTTGAATGATGTGCAATACCATGCCCCCTTTGGGATTAAAATGAAAATCTGACAATAAAAGTCAATGTTAAATGGTTTAGAAGCATGTTAATTGATTTGAAAAGTGGTTATACACGTCCGGGAATGTGTTTTGCATCGTTTGGAGGTCCAAATGACCAAGTTTGACTAGGTTTGACCATGAGTTGACCATAGTTTACCAAGTTAAAATTTTGATAGTTTGATGTTAGATAATTAGTTAAGTTGAATACTTGATTTCTGTGATGATTGAAGGTTGATTATGCAAGTAATTAATAATATGAATGATTTTAGATTTTAATTTTGATCCCGAAAAAGGATTCTACTTGCTGTTTCATTGGAGGAACCTTCATGTGAGATTCAACTCTTGTTAGATTTGAAGAGACAAGTGGAGAATTGTTTAAGCATTGAAGTTCGTTTAGCCATTGTGAGATCATGCAAACATGCAAAAATGCAAAGAAACATGCAAAATGAAATGCAACCTAAGACCTAGGACCTAGTCACTGATCATATGTCAATTTGTTATCATCATTGAACTTTTAGGTAACCAGATAAATCAATATAATGCCCACTAGCTATGAAACCATAGACATATGAATATCAATTTGTATGCACAAGAATCAATACAACACCCACTGGTCAACAACCATGGATATATGAATATTGATTTTGTTTTTGGAATGTCAGATTAGATATAAGCATCAAAGCATAAGCGCCAGGATGACCTGAATATCATGTCCATTTTGATATAGCAATTTGTATAATCATCAAAACATAAATGTCGTGATGACCTAAATACACCTTGCAGTTCAAACACATCAAGTAGTCAAGAGATCATTCTAAGTCCAATGTGAATTACCCGTAGTGACCCTTTATTGTTCACATCCTTAGGTAAGATCGCATTTCACAGTAGGAGAAAGAACTCACTCACTCAAAAAGACAATAGTTAGATCAAACTTCCTTGAAATTTTTGGGTATCAATGGTCGAGGTACGCATGGCCATCCAATTTGAAATAGAGGCTCTTACAGTCGGACACCATTTCAATCCAGAATGTCCAAAGTTGTTGTGATTTTCACATACAAGCAGAAGATAAAGAAAAGATTATGCCCCTAGTCATCACTCTCTAAATCCTATAAAGGACATCATCGAAGAGCTCAAAGAGACACAATATGCAAAAATCTCAATGTGAATCAGTAAGCATACAAGGAGATAAAAGAATGAAAAAGCATAGATTGTTTTCAGTTTGTGTTTGATGTTTGATTGCGTTGTTGTAGATGCAAAATCTTTTCTGGAGACGAGACTGACTGACTGACTCAAATGAAGCTTCAAAGGACTCTAACTAGATATGACACGCCTAAGATACATTGGAGACCATAGGAATGTGACATTGATTGCCCCCAAGTGTTTAACATGGATAGGATACAGATGCTTGAGCTGATTGGTGTACAGACCAACTTATTGAAAATAGGAATGCAGAAACAAACCGGGAGATATGTACAAACTAAAGCAAGACTGAAAGCTGGGAAAGACCAAGATTGCACTGATAGATGGAGCATTTTGAAATAAGTGGCAGTCGTTTGCCAAGTTTTCACCATCTTGGCAGAGATTCTATTTTTGCTACCAAGGCACCTGTTTCCAGGTTTTCACCAAGGCACTTTTTTTTTTTCTCATTTTTTTGTATTTTTCATTTTTTAAATTTTTTTTCTACTTTTGATATTTTTTTATTTTTTTGTGAATAATCAAGGCACCTATTGCTAGGTTTTCACCAAGATGTTTATTTTTTTAGGACTTTTTCTAATTTTTAAGATTTTTTTAGGACATTTTACCATAGACTGAATGCCTTAGGCATAGAATTTCTTCAGATGGAGAACGTTGATTGGTTCTCAAAGTTGTTCTCCTTCAGTCATTAAGAGTTGATAGGTACCAAAGCTAAAAGTAGAAATGATTACAAAGGGACCCAACCAATTTGGTTCAAACTTCCCCTTGCGTTCTTGATGGGATTGATTTTTAGGATTTTCTCTCAAGACTAGATCACCAACCTAAAATTTTCTGTGTCTAACTTTCTTGTTGTAGCCTCTAGACATTCTCTTCTGATATACTCTAAGATGATCATACACTGCTTGTCTACACTCATCTAGTAGTTGAAGTTCTTGCAACCTAGACACTCTGTAGTCATCATCAGTTACTAGACCATGCATTCTAATTCTTAGTGATGGGATTTTGACCTCAATAGGTAGTACCACTTTAGACCCATAAACTAAAGTGAAAGGTGTAGCCCCAGTGGGAGTTATGATACTTGTTCTGATACTGGTTCTGATACTGGTTCTGATACTTGTTCTGATACTGGTTCTGATACTTGTTTTGATAATTGGTATACTTGATAGCATCTTTTTCCATTGCAAACTCCCAAGCAAGATCATATCGTGCAGTCCCAATGTCTAGCAAGGTGGAGAACAAGAGGGATTGGCAAGCTAGTGGAAGAGATGGAAGACAAGAGAATGAAGGAGAATGAAGGGAAGAAATTATCAAGGGAAAACTCCTCAAGAATACTCAAGCTAGGGAAAAATTGTCATGTAAAAGCACTTTTGGACAAGCAATGAAAGGCTAGCATAGGATAAATCACAAAAGCATAATGCCACAGCAAGAAAGGATGCAGTCCAAAGGAGTAGACATGTCAAGAGGCCTCATAGCACCGTGTTTTACTCTTTTTTTGTTATTAGATCAGGACCAAAAAGGAAAAAGATAGCGATAGGTGACAATGAATGGAGGAAGATAGCTATGAAGGCTAAACAAGAAGGGAATGAAAGCAAGATCACCGTAAAATAGCTCACAAGATAGACAAATGTTCATGTATAGATCAACATTGTCAAGATCAAAGAGACAAGATAGAATGGATGAAATATGTAGAAGAACTACGCATGATGTCTGATTGCCAGGTTTTCATCATGATACTTATCCAAGGTGCCACAAGGGAGTGGTTTTAACCATAGGATGAATTTATTTCTCTTTACTTTTGCTACCAAGGTGCCTGTTTCCAGGTTTTCACCAAGGCACATTTTCAAATTTTTTTTTTTCTTTTTTTTTTTGGAAGAAGGCAAGCTTTTTAGATAATGCTCCTTGAAAGGATAAACCATGATATGCCAAGGATTCAAAATGATATGCTCAAAGATGCTGATAGGGAAAGGAAGATGGAAGAGAAAAATGGAGGATAAAGTTTTATGTAAAGTGAGTGAGGTTGGAAGATAGGAGGAATAGGCAAATGAAGAAAAAAGATAGAAGGTAGAAGGATAATGAATGGAAGGATTTTGAAAGGGTAGATGGAAAGGAAGGCAAGATCAACATCAACACACACCTTGAAGGGTGGTGAGAGGATGGAGGAAATGTGAATGAAGGAATACATGCAAGAATATGACGAATGGATAGCAGAGGTTGCGGTTTAGGTGCATAGAATGGAAAAATATTTTTGGAAGGAGATGAAGTGGAAGCCTTTGGAAGCTTGAATGTCAATTTTAATTTTTTCTCAACACCAGAATCTTTCCAGAGAGACTTTGGAATCCATATAGCCGTAGGATTTTTATTTCCTTTTGATGATCTAGAGAGAATATCTTCAATGATGGATTTTGGAACCCATACTTGTCTTGTAATTTTTTTTCTTAGATATCTATTTTGACTTTATGTTTCCATGTCTATTAGAGGAGACATGGTGATCTTCTTTTTTGGATGGATTCTTGTATTGCTTCTTTTTCTTATATTGAACATTCAAGTTACTTCCAAAGAACTTGGGACTTGTGAAAGAAGAAGGAGGATATGACTGGTTTAGATGGGTGGGTGGATGAAAAAGATTCAAGGGTATGAATCTATGTTGATCTTGAGGAAAGATGAGAGATGGAGGAATGTAAGGACCCAAGATGGATGGAAAATTAGGAGAGTTGGGAGGAGAAAGTGAAGGGACATAAGGGCCCAAGATGGAAGGAAGGCATGAAGCCCTTAGTTTTGGTGGAGGAGGTCCAAGGATGGATGTGGAAGATGCAAAAGGATAATCAATAAGTTCATTAACATCTATATGACAACCAAGGATATCAGCATCTTTAGAGTGAGCATTAAGATTTTCAATAGGATCATGGACATCTTGAATATGAGCACCTTCTTTGATAGGATTGTTCAAAGCTTGCAAAGACTTAGCAAGAGTAGAAAGTGGAAATGAACATGGAGTGGTAGAATAAGAAGATGGAAGACTTTGATCTTGACAAGGATCTTTGGATAGCATAAGCACATAATTTTTCTCTTGATTCTCAATAGGCTTAACATTGGAAATAACAACACCATTTTTACCAACCTTAATGGAAGTATCATCTTTGGAAAGTGCAAATGTAGTAAGGTTATTTTGATTGTCAATAAGCTCAACAGTGTAAGTAGTAACTTGATCTTGCTTAGGAGAAGACTTAAGACATGGTGGAATGCATGAAAAAGGGTGTGCAGGATCAAAAGAACCATGGAATGGATAAGAGACATCATGAAAAGGATTGGATGACATGGAGGTTTCTTGATCTTGATATTTCTTTATGTTCTTTTATTTATCATTTTTAAAGTCCTCTTGACATGGAGCCACTTCTAAGGACAAGGAAGCATGTTGGGATTGAATGGAAGACTTTGGAAGAGATGGTGGAGGACTAGCTGAAGTAGGCATTGTAGCATATGAAGGCATAGGCTCTTTAGGTTTAGCATTATTGAAAGTATTTGTAGCTAGGTGAAGGTTAGCTTGAGTTTCTTTAAGAGGTAGCCCTGGAGGATAACTATAGGAAATCGCATGAAAACTATTAAGACCTTTGGTGGATGAAGGACTTGTGAAAGATTTGGAAGACTCAGAAGTTTTAGAAAATGTATGGGTATTGGAGGAAATAGGGGATGGAAGGGAATGATCGCTAGACAAAGGTTCAACATTAACATGATCTTGTTTGAGAGTGTAATCTTTATTTTCAGCATGAGAGTTCTTAGAGGAGAGATCCTTGTAGTGCTGATGCTTCAAGCTAGCACGATGCATTTTATAGTCCTCAGTAGTAGTAGATGGATCATAATCAAGGTATTGTTCACAAAAATCATCAAAGTCTTTTTTGAAATCAGAATCATATGGATCACCATCACGATCTATCCAATGTGACATCCCATTTCCAGTAAGCAGGAACACATGATGAGGAGGGCTCTTAGGAACAGAGGGGTCATAGGTATCATTATATTGTCTGTCATCATAGTCATCATAGTCTTCAAAGATGGGCATGTCACTCTCTATAGAAGAGGTATCATAAGGGTTATCACATTGCTCAAATTTCATCTGGGGGCATGGTGACATGTACAAGTCTTTATCAAATGGAAAAGGGCATAGAGCTTCCCTGGAGAATTCCTTAGGTTCCTTTTCTTTCTTAAGATTGTTAAGTTCAACTTGCATAGCATGCATTTGTTTCATCATAGCAGTGATTAGATTTTCTTCCTCATGTGTACTGATTCTTTGAGACATGTTTACTGATTCTCAATGGCTACTGCTCTATTCTTGACACAATGATTTGTTCAACAAATTCTGGAATTAGGCTGAAAAAGCTAAGTATCTGGCAATTCTGACAGTTTTCTAACAACTTTTCAAAAATTTCCCAAATGACACTCTATAGACTCGTATGATAGTGGGTATGCTATGAAATGACAGTTAAAAAGATCATATGATAGTTGCTAGCAAGATTTGATTTTGGGAATTTGACTGGCAGAAAGACTCGTACAATACTGGGTTCTCTATCATATGATAGATGGGCAGTAATGAAATGACACTTGATAGAAACTCGTATGACTTTCTGACCTCCTGAGATGACTTTTGACTCCAGAAAAGAATTTTACTTCAGATTTTGCAAATTTAGGGTTTTCAGTTTCAGATTGTTTGCAAATTTTAATGTCCAGATTTGAGAATTGTAACAAATTTGTCTGTTTTCAATAACCAGATAGATAAACAAGCACACAAAATAGCAAGCAAGTGATTTCAAGCATGTTTGAAAATAATGAACAAGGGAAAAAGAAACCTTGCGCATGAACAATCAAGTGAATTATTCATTCTAATCCTCGGAAGCACTAATTGTGTATATTCCAAAAATGTTTTGCAATAACACACAAATAACCTAGAAAATGAAAATTTGGCATCGCTAGGGTTTTTAGTAATGGTTTGACTCTGCAACTTTTATGATCCAAAGGGGTGAACTCCAATCCCAGCGCACCAGGGTTTTGACATAGTCCGAGAACTTAATCTTGAGGAGCTGCTAGGGAGATCTGACAACCCAATAATGAACCATACCCATGGAGATTTCTTCCACAAGGACATTTATCTAGTGGCTATCACTACCACAATGAAAATGGCTATTACCGCTTGAGGTTCCATCAATGTAGTTTTCCCTATGAAGGGATTGTCTGCTACGGTTAACCCTCTCTAAAGGTGACTCATAATAGTATACCACAAGGGGACTTGGCTCCAGATCCAAGGTTTTTGACACCTTTTTACTTTTAACCCAAACAAAGCAAGCAGATTAATCTGACACGCTAAGACAAATTTTTGCTTTACCAAGGTTATGATGTCAACTCCATGTGATCTATCAACCTGTCCTAAGAGAGAATGTATCGATCAATAAGAGAAAACAGACTAACCAATTTTGATTCACCAAAGCTCATGATGTCAACCCCACGTGATCTATCAACCTCTCTAGGGAGAAAATGTATCGATCAATAAGAGAAGACACACTAACCAATTTTGATTCACCAAAGCTCGTGATGTCAACCCCACGTGATCTATCAACCTCTCTGGGGAGAGAATCTATTAATCAATATGAGAAGACGCAGTAACCAAGTTGAATGTGAAATGCACTAAGTATCCTCCCTACCTACAAGGATTCTGTCATCAAGAAGAATTTTGCTAGGAATCCAATCTCTCAAGAATCATGAATAGTGTTCATAGGGCCTAATTACTATGTGAGCACAAATGTATGTTTCCAAAAGCAAATCTACCAAAAGTACCCAAAAAGAAGAAAGAGGAACACTTAACGCTTAAAGTGAATATGAGATGAGTCCACAAGGTGGAACACTTAACACCTCACACAAGCTGAAAATGAGTCCCCAACTTAGAAAACAAGTGAGTTCCTAAAAGCATAAATGGGTTGCCAAGTGGAACAGTTAACGCTTCTATCCTGTTGAACCCTCCCCTTTAATGTGGCGCTGACCTTGCAACCACAGGGTGGAACAAGGGGTTAGCGGATTAGAGAGTCCAATAACCCAAAATAGCAATTAAGATCAATCACAAGTATCTAAGACTACTTAATGAATCCTTAAGGGGTCACAACCTAGTATCAATTACACAAGTGTGTACAAATAGACAAAAGCATGAAAAGATGCACACAAGCCAGACACATAAGAGATTTATTTTAAGTCCAAACCAAAATATTATTAGATGAAGGAGAATACCTGGGTTCCTCACAATGTGCTTAGTAGATTTTACCTGATTTTTATCAATTCTTGTTGAGCTTTTCCATGCAAGCAAGTGACGAACTCTCCAACAAGCAAACAAGCAAACAAGCAAACAAGATATGCAACATATATTCAACTTATGAAAACCATAGGGTTAGCTCTAAAAATCAATTATTATCAGAAATAATAACTAGCAATTAACCCAAATGACAACTCATATCATTCATTGAACCATGTAAAAAAAATAAGTGCATACCCATCACAAAACTTTTTTGTTTGCTGCATTTGACCTAGTCAACAAGATCTAATTTTTTTTTATGATTTTGGACACAAAAATAGAAATTAAAAATAGACACCCCTACTAAAAAATAGAGAGCTTTCCAAAAATGTAAAAATTTTAGAAAAATCTCTTCATTTGTGCCTTAGAGATTCATTTTATCAAAACAGACTAGTTTTTGTAAATTGACTATTTGAGCTATTATATTGTGTCCAAATTTAAAATACAAAGAATAGACCCCCTGTAGAATTTAAAGAGATTTTTGAAAATATAAAAATTTCTAAAAAATATGCTGATTTGTGTCAGATATTGATTTTTTCTAGAATTTCAAGAAAAAATTATTAAAAATTCAAAACATCTCAGAAAATTCTAAATTTTTTACTATAGCTTCTCTAATATGTGTCCAACCTACAAAAAGTAATTCAGAGAAAAACTCCAATCCGTTTGAGAGATAAAATTAAATTTTTGAAACTTTAGGGCTTTAGCTCCAAAAAAAAATCAAAACCAGCATGTAAAGGTGGGTTGCCCCACGGTGGGCACCAGAAATGTGTGTGTGAATTTTGTACCTAATCTATAGACACAACACTTCAATAAAACATTAGAGGTTAGCTATAATCAAAATCGTACAAAATTGAAATCTAATCTAACCAAATGATTTACTGCCTTCTAATAGGTGCGAGTATGATGTTCTCAGATTGTTATCAAGATCAGTGACCTTGATGACACCTAAATCAAGAATTTGAATGCAAAACTAATATGAAATATGAATGCAATTAATCTATATATTTTTTTATTTTAGATGCAATAAGAATGACAAAAATTTGATATGAATCTATGATATGTAAAAACTGATATGCTATGATATGCTAAATGATCTAACAATAATATGCAATATGAAGCTAAAATGAATGTAAAAACAAGATTGATCTCACAATAATGTTGATTCGCAAGAAGCTTTGATTCTTCCAATTTCAATTCTCCAACGTGATTATGCAATTCTTGTGGATTTGAGAGATGAATTATGAAGAGCTAAGCCTTGTTTTTATAGAAATCCAAGGCTTTGGAGGTGCATGGAAAAAGCCATAAATCACTCAAATAAACTCAACTTGATTTTTGAGTTATTTTTAAATAAAGATAATTTAATTCACAAAAACATGCAAATCATGCAAAAACAGCTTTTTAACTCAAATTAGAAGTTTAGATCAATTTTAAAACTCAAAAATGATGTTGAGTTCCAAAAAGTCAATAACTTGCATTGATTTTCTAATTTGGAGTTTAACTGCTCTTTGATTGTGCACATGGATAATTATGAATTAATAAATAAATAAAGTGATTTATTTCCAACTTAACTGATTTTTGAAAAATAAAACAATTGATTTATGGGTTAATCAATCATTTAATCAAACTATTATTCAAAATTACAATATTAAAAATTGACAAAATGATTTAATTAATTAAATAAAATATTTAATCAATTATTTGTAAGATTTTGGATTTATTGTCAAAATTAAATATCATAATTAGGAATAATAGAATTAAATTCAATTAAATAATTAAGTGGCAGAATTAAATCTAATTAATTAAATATTAAGAATATTCAATTAATCAAACTTTAGGATAAATAAGATTTATCGCCAAATAATCATTAAATTAAAAGTAATTAAGATAATTAAGAATATTGCTAAGAATATTCCCCGATGTAGAATTTAAGATAATCAATTAGGATTCGATCATGTGTCGATGTGCCTTTGGTTAGGACTTCGATGCCGATTTTGTTCGATGTGTCGATATAGAGGTTAATGAACTTATAGCCCATTTTTGGGGTATTACAAAGAACATTTGAAAGACAATGAGATTGTTAGGTATTCATTGAAATATGAGTTTGATGATGAAGAATGCACTAAGATCATTTTAAGCAGAATTCATAATGGGAAATTTTGGCTAGAGGATAGAGTAATAGACATTACTACTGATTTGATTCATGATGTAACTGGATTATCTAAATCTAGTGCTATTCCCTGAAATAAGAAGAATATAGGGAAAATAGTTATTGATAACATAGGTTCATCCTATAATGGTAGAGGAATTGTAATCAGTAAAATCAAGCAAGATGATGTGAGATATTTGTGCAAAATCCTAACCACTAAGTTTTGTGCTAATTCTAGAGAAGATGATATGGCAGTTGGTATGATACATATAGCATATTCAATGTGTGTTGACAAGGTACCAGTAGATATGTGTGAAATCCTGAGAATTCAATTGTTTGAAAACTTGGAGAAGATTAAGAAGACCAAGTATGCACAATTTAGATTTTCTTCTTTGATCACTTATATGTTTTTCCACCTATTAAGAAGATTTCCTTACTCAGTTATGGATGATTGGAATAATGGACAAAACACTATGGAAAGAATCAATAAAGTATATTTGAAACATGTTATTGATAATGTGAATGAAAGTGCTATGTTGGTATTGAAGCCATTTCAGAGATTGGTATCTAGCAGATCAAGGATTCCACAGTCTATTCTGGAGAAATATAAAAATGATATATGTTTCATGGTTGACACTAACATTACCTATATTGAAGTAGTGGAAACTAGAATTGAGTTCATAGACCCTCTTGGCTATGAGATATCTGAGGCAGAGATAGAAGGATATGTTGGCAGGTTACTTAAGAGTAAGTTGGATACCCATTGCAAGAGATTTGGAACATTTGAAGAAAACTTCAACTTTGCAAAAGCTATAATGGAAGAAAAGCAGTCTAAGAAGAGAGTGGACAACACTATAAAGAAAATATTAAAGGATTCTGGCATGACAGAGCATGAGTTTGATATTGCAAAGAAGACAGCAACAGTAATTAGAGGTATTGAGCAGAAAGAAATCTTGTATGTACCTACATTGTCATCAAGTGCAATTGAGCATGAACCTACACAAGTAAAGGTGAAAGTTGAGGAACCTGAGGAAGAACAAGAAACAAGGAAATTCACTAGATCCTCTTCTTCCACACCCAGCAAGAGAGTGAAGGAAAGTGCTACAGGACCTGGTAAGAGGTAGAAAGTTTTGATGCCACCAATCCCTAGGAAAATTGCAGTAATTAAAGATGATGACTCTACTGTGAAGAAGAAAGCATGGAAACCTAGAGTTGAGAGAGTGAATGAAGAAATCATACAAGATGGATAATTTACTAAGATGAATAAGTACTATGATCTTTATGACTATTCTGAGAGACTGAATCTTGAAAATTATGTTGTTAAGTACATGATTCTAGCTAACAAGAAGTTTGATGCTATTCAGGGCAAGACTCCTGATGACCTATTCAACAAGCTTGTTAACAAGAAAATGAGAGCACAAGAAGAAGATAAAACTATAAGAGAAAATATGGTGAAGAAACTATGTTGTGAAAGATGATGAGCATCTTGAATAGATTTTGAAGCCCCTTGGCACTCTTTTAAGGACTAAGAGGAGAAAAATTCAGATCATGGCAGGACAGTATGAGCAAGTGAGAATAGAAACTGAGCAAGCAATAATTAAAGTTATGGCAGAAATTGTTGGAGAGACTTCAGTTGTAGCAGAGCAAGAGAAAGAAGTAGAATAGGAGGATATTCCCTCTCCACCTACTATAAATATTGAAGAAGAATCTATGAATGTTGAAGGTACAAAGATTACTTTGGACATTGAAGAAAATGTATTTCAGAACTTAGAGAACATTGTTGACAATTCGGCTCTTGATGAACCGGATAGAACTAAACAAGCTGATCAAACCCAATCTATGATGGAAGAACCTAAAGAAAATGAGGTAGAAGTACCCCTTCCTACAAAAGAAGACATCAGTCTTACTCCTAAGACTAAAAAGAAGAAAGAAATTGGATCTTTATTTGAAGATTTAGGAAAGGAAGTTGATGATAATGATCAGTTAGAATTGATCACTTCCCTGAATAAAATTATTGGTAAAAACAAGAAGGTGAAGAATCTTGAAGGTTGTCTGAAGGACTTAACTAAAAAGTTACAAGGAGTTGTAACCACATAGATTGCAGATGCAGACCCTCTAGAGAAAGCAAAGAAACTGATGAGAACCTTTTATGATGAGTTTACATATTTATCTGAGATTGCAAAGGTAAAGGCACAAGCAGACTATGAGGCTGGAATGCTTTTGAGTATCAGTGAAAATATCAGAGATGATGTCAATAGTCTTGATGTCTCTATTAAGGATTTGAGGAGACATTTGGGAATAGGAAAGTCTTTGTACATATAGTGTACAACACCAGAGCTTTTGGCAGCAAAAGAAGACAAGTAGATCAAGCTGAAGGAAGCAGAGATTCAGAATGAATCAAACCTTCTTTCTAATCCTAATGTGAAGATTAGTCATGTTGAGAAGAAATTTTGGAAGTTGTATGATGAAATAAGAATTTTGCAAGATGAGAGGAACAGAAGAATGAGGAGACTCACTCTTTTGAGAGAACATACTTCCATGAAGATAAGTGTTATTGAAGAGCAGCTGGAAGAATGTCTTATAGCTAGGATATCATTTCAGAAATTCAACTTTGAGACCCTCCAAGCATGTCAAATTGCAACTTATGGACTGAGCACACTACTTAATGTGGTAGATTCCATCAAGAAGTCATGGGAAAAAGAGTTAGAAGCTATAAAAGTTGATTTTTCAGATTGTGTTGCAAAACTACCAACTTTGCAATAAGACATTTAAGGCATAATCTTTTGTGTTACAATTTTGTTAGCCTCCCTAATTTATTTTGTCACTGTTGTCAAAGGGGGAGAGATACATAGAAAATTGAGAATTATATAGAGCAAAAGATTGATAGTATTATGTATACTCTTAGGGGGAGTATTGAAGTATATTAGAATTATTTTTGAGGAGATATAAGGATAGTATATATCTTATACTATGGCCAATTTTGAGACAATTTTGAAATTTTGTTATTGTACACTTAGCTAATTTTCTCATATGTTGCCACCAATGACAAAGGGGGAGATTGTTGGAAATTTTGATGAACTGAGTACATAGATTTTGTCCTTATGGAAAGATATGATCCTCATAAAGATCACACAAGTCAGAGAACAAGTATAGCAGAATGCATCACAAATTTGTGTAAGTGTGAGACAGTGTTTTCACAATGTACCAGGACATAGTTTTTGTTTGCGACATTGACTAGAGTGAGTTCAATGCTTGTGCACATGAAAATAGACTCTATGATGGCTAATGATGACCCATCTCAGAGCGCAAGTCAGTATGGCATGTACGGAATTAGTTATGATAGTTTTACTGAAGATAGTGTGAAGTCGACAGGACAGAATATGAAGGTAGAATTGGTAAAGAGTTAAGGGATTATTTTTTTTATCAAAATAATGACTTAACAATATAAAGGGATGACATCCTAGATGTTAACTCTTAGATAATGATATATGGAAGCTGACCATGTAAATTTATTAGCCTTAATAACTTGTATATATATGTAATTGTAATTGAAAAGAAATATATGAAGCAAAGGAAAAGTAATGTAATAAATGTAATTGAGAACCAAATTTAATAGTGATGATGTGAAGATAAGAGCAGCAAAGGAATATTGATACAAGCAGAAAAAGGTTATGTACCTTGACCTATTTTGTATACATTATATATTACTTGTTTGGGCAGTGGGCTCATCTAGTAATCAGATTTTCTATTGACAACTCATAACAAGTTTGAGGCTTCTAACAAGGCCTATAGTCCCTTAATAAGGACTTATACACTATATGCTTGTAATAGACTCCTAAAAAGGTGAATATCCTTAACAAGATACTTTTGATTAGTGAATCTTTGTGGGTACCATCCCCACTGGGGTTTTCCCTTGGCCAGGGTTTCCTCGAGAACAAACAATGTGTTATGAGTTCTTTGATGTTATTGCTATGCATGTTATTTAGTTTCTTATGTTATGAATCTATGAAGATGATATGTTATATCCATATTTGGGAAAAAGATAAAGTTTGTAGAATAGTCATTCACCCCCCCTCTCAGTATTCCCTATTTCTAAAAAGGAAGTCCCTGTGACCCCTATGGACACATTGGAATGCTGAAGTGTGTCCTAAGGGGTCCTACAATTCCTTTGGACACACATGAGCATTCCAATGTGTCAAAAGGGGTCATGGGGACTTTCTAGGGGTCCTACTAGGCCTTATCATAAGTTAGGACCCCTAGAAAGTCCTTGTAACCCTGGTGGACACATTGGAATGCTCAAGTGTGTCCTAAGGGGTCCTACGGCCCCTTCAGATACACTTAAGCATTCTAATGTGTCAAAAGGGGTCAAGGGGACTTCCTAGTGGTCCTAATAGGCTTTATCACACATTAGGACCCCTACAAAGTACCCGTGACCCCTTTTCACACATTGGAATGCTCAAATGTGTCATAAGGGGTCCTACGGCCCCTTCGGACACACTTGAGCATTTAAATGTGTCAAAAGGGGTCATGCAGATTTCCTAGGGGTCCTTGTAGGCCTTATTGCAAGTTAGGACCCCTAGGAAGTCCCCATGACCCCTGTGGACACATTGGAATGCTCAAGTGTGTCCTAAGGGGTCCTACGACCCATTCAAACACACTTGAGCATTCAAATGTCTCAAAAGGGGTCATGGGGACTTCCTAGGGATCCTAATAGGCCTTATCACACATTAGGACCCCTAGGAAGTCCTTATGACCCCTTTTGACACATTGAAACACTCAAATGTGTCATAAAGGGTCCTACGTCCCCTTCAGACACACTTGAGCATTCAAATGTGTCAAAAGGGGTAATGGGGACTTCCTAGGGGTTCTAATAGGCCTTATTGCATATTACAACCCCTAGGAAGTCCCTATGACCCCTATGGACACATTGGATTGCTCAAGTGTGTCCTAAGGGGTCCTACAAAGCTTGCGAACACACTTGAGTATTCCAATGTGTCAAAAGGGGTCATGGGGACTTTCTAGGGGTCCTATTAGGCTTTATCACAAGTTAGGACCCCTAGGAAGTCACTGTTACCCCTATATACACATTAGAAAACTCAAGTGTGTCCTAAGGGGTCCTATGGCCCATTTGGACACACTTGAGCATTCAAATGTGTCAAAAGAGGTCATGGGGACTTCTCAAGTGTCCTAGTAGGCCTTGTCGCAAGTTAGGACCCCTAGAAAGTCCTCGTGACCCCTATGGACACATTAGAATGTTAAAGTATGTCCTAAGGGGTCCTACATCCCCTTTTAACACACTTGAGTATTAAAATGTGTCAAAAGGGGTCATGGGGACTTCCTAGGGGTCCTAATAGGCCTTATCACACATTAGGACCCCTAGGAAGTCCCCATTACCCCTGTGGACATTTTGGAATGCTCAAGTGTGTCATAAGGGGTCCTACGGCCCCTTTAGACACACTTGAGCACTCAAATGTGTCAAAATGGGTCATGGGGACTTCCTAGGGGTTCTAATAGGCCTTATCATGCATTAAGACACCTCAAAAGTTCCTATGACCCCTTTTTGACACATTGGAATGCTCAAATGTGTCATAAGGGGTCCTACGGCCCCTTCAGATAGACTTGAGCATTCAAATGTGTCAAAAGGGGTCATGGGGACTTCCTAGGAGTCCTAGTAGGCCTTATCATGATTTAGGACCCATACGAAGTCCCTATGACCCCAGTGGACACATTAGAATGCTCAAGTGTGTCCTAAGGGGTCCTACGACCCCTTCAAACACACTTGAGCATTCAAATGTATCAAAAAGGGTCATGAGGACATCCTAGGGGTCCTAATAGGCCTTATAACACATTAGGACCCCTAAGAAGTCCCATTTACCCCTTTTAACACATTGGAATACTCAAATCTATCATAAGGGGTCCTATGGACCCTTTAGACACAATTCAGCATTTAAATGTGTCAAAAGAGGTCATGGGGACTTCCTAGGGGTCCTAATAGGACTTATCATGTGTTATTACCCCTAGGAAGTCCCCGTGACCCCTATGGACACACTGGAATGTTTAAGTGTGTCCTACTAGGTCCTATGACACCTTCAGACACACTTGAACATTCCAATGTATCAAAAGGGGTCATGGGGACTTCCTAGGGCCCCTAGGAAGTTCTTGTGACCCCTGTGGACACATTAGAACACTCAAGTGTGTCCTAAGGGGTCTTACGACCCCTTTGGACATACTTGAGCATTCAAATGTTTCAAAAGTGGTCATGGGGACTTCCTAGGGGTCCTAGTAGGCCTTATCAGGAGTCAGGGCCCCTAGGAAGTCCCCGTGATCCTTGAGGACACATTGGAACACTCAAGAGTGTGTTAAGGGGTCCTACAGACCCTTCGAACACACTTGAGCATTCAACTATGTCAAAATGGGTCATTGGGACTTTCTAGGGGTCCTAATAGGCCTTATCATGCATTACGACCCCTAGGAAGTCCTTGTGACCCCTTTTGACACATTGGAACACTCAAGTGTATCATAAGGGGTCCTAAGGCCCATTTAAACACACTTGAGCATTCAAATGTTTCAAAAGGGGTCATGGGGACTTCCTAGGGGTCCTAATAGGCCTTATCACACATTAGGACCCCTTGGAAGTCCCTGTGACACCGTTTAACATATTGGAATGCTCAAGTGTGTCATAAGGGGTCTGAGGGCCCCTTCAGACACACTTGAGCATTGAAATGTGTCAAAAGGGGTCATGGTGACTTCCTACAGGTCCTAATAACCCTTATCATGTCTTAGGACCCCTAGGAAGTCCTCGTGACCCCTATGGAAACATTGGAATGCTCAAGTGTGTCATGGGGACTTCGTAGGGGTCCTAATAGTCCTTATCACACATTAGGGCCCCTAAGAAGTCCTCGTGACCCCTTTTGACACATTGGAACTCTCAAGTGTTTCATAAGGGGTCCTATGGCCCCTTTGGACACACTTGAGGATTAAAATGTGTCAAAAGGGGTCATGGGGACTTCCTATGGGTCCTAGTAGGCCTTACCATGAGTTAGGACACCTAAGAAATCCTTGTGACCCCTATGGACACATTGTAAAGCTCAAGTGTGTCCTAAGGGGTCCTACAGCCCCTTTAGACACACTTGAGCATTCAAATGTGTGAAAAAGTGTCATGGGGAATTCCTAAGGATCCTAATAGGTCTTATCATGTGTTAGGACCCCTAGGAAGTCCTCATGACCCCTATGGACACATTCAAACACTCAAGTGTGTCCTTAGGGGTCCTATAGCCCCTTTGGACACCCTTGAGCATTCAAATGTGCGAAAAGAGGTCATAGAGGCTTCCTAGGGGTCCTAATAGGTCTTATCGGCCGTTATGACCCCTAGGAAGTCCCCGTGATCCCTATGGACATATTGGAATAGTCAAGTGTGTCCTAAGGGGTCCTACGATACCTTCAAACATACTTGATCATTCTAATGTGTCAAAGGGGTCATGGCGACTTTCTTGGGGTCCTAGTAGGCCTTATCACAAGTTAGGACATGTAGGAAGTTCTCGTGACCCTTCTGGACACATTGGAATTCTCAAGTGTGTCCTAAGGGGTCCTACGGCCCCTTTGGAAACACTTCAGCATTCAAATGTGTCAAAAGGGGTCATGGTGACATCCTAGGGGTACTATTAGGCCGTATCATGCATTAGGACCCTTAGGAAGTCCCCGTGACCCCTTTTGACACATTGGAATGCTCAAGTGTGTCCTAATGGGTCCTACAGCCCCTTTAGACACACTTGAGTATTCAAATGTGTCAAAAGGGGTCATGGAGACTTCCTAGGGGTCCTAGTAGGCCTTATCATGATTTAGGACCCCTAGAAAGTCCATGTGACCCCTGTCAACACAATGGAATGCTCAAGTGTGTCCTAAGGGGTCCTACCACCCCTTCGAACACACTTGAGAATTCAAATGTGTCAATAGGGGTCATAGGGACTTCCTAGGGGCCCTAATAGGCTTTATTGCACATTAGGACCCCTAGGAAGTCCCCGTGACCTCTTTTGACAAATTACAATGCTCAAATGTGTCATAAGGGGTCCTACGGCCCCTTCGGACACACTTGAGCATTCAAATGTATCAAAAGGGGTCATGGGGACTTCCTAGGAATCCTAGTAGGCCTTATCATGAGTTAGGACCCCTAAGAAGTCCCCATGACCATTGTGGACACATTGGAATGCTCACGTGTGTCCTAAGAGGTCCTACAGCCCCTTCAGACACACTTTAGCATTCAAATGTGTCAAAATGGGTCATGGGGATTTCCTAGGGTTCCTAATAGGCCTTATCAGGCATTAGGACACCTAGGATGTCCCTATGACCCTTATAGACACATTGGAACACTCAAGTGTGTCCTAAGGGCTCCTACAACCCCTTCAGACACACTTGAGCATTCAAATGTGTCAAAAGGGGTCATGAGGACTTCCTAGGGGTTGTAATAGGCCTTATCACATGTTAGAACCCCTAGCAAGTTACTCTGATCCCTATGGACACATTGGAATATTCAAGTGTGTCCAAAGGGGTCCTATAATGCCTTCGGACACCCTTGAGCATTCCAATGTGTCAAAATGGGTCATGGGGACTTTTTAGGGTTCCTAGTAGGCCTTATCGCAATTAAGGACCCCTAGGAAGTCCCCGTGACCCTTGTGGACACATTGGAATGCTCAACTATGTCTTGAGGGGTCCTACGGCCCCTTCAGACACACTTGAGCATTCAAATGTGTTAGAAGGGGTCACAAGAACTTCTTAGGGGTCCTAATAGGCCTTCTCACACATTAGGACCCCAAGGAAGTCTCTATGCCCCATTTTGACATATTGGAATGCTCAGATGTGTCATAAGAGTTCCTACAGCCCCTTCGGACACACTTGAGCATTCAAATGTGTCAAAAGGGGTCATCAAGGATTCCTAGGGGACCTAATAGGCCTTATCACGAGTTAGGACCCCTAGGAGGTCCCTGTGACCCCTGTGGACACATTGGAATGCTCAAGTGTGTCCTAAGGGATCCTACAGCCCCTTCGGACACACCTAAGCATTCAAATGTGTCAAAAGGGATCATGGGGACTTCCTAGGGGTCCTAATAGTCCTTATTGCACATTAGGACCCCTAGGAAGTCCCTGTGAGCCCTTTTGACACATTAGAACACTCAAATGTGTCATAAGAGGTCCTACAGCCCTTTCAAAAACACTTGAGCATTCCAATTTGTCAAAAGGGGTCATGGGGACATCCTAGTGATCCTAATAGGCCTTATCACATGTTAAGACCCCTCAAAAGTTCCCCTGACCCCTATGGACATATTAGAATGTTCAATTGTGTCTTAAGGGGTCCTATGATGCCTTGGGACACACTTCAACATTCCAATGTGTCAAAAGGGGTCATGGAGACTTTATAGGGGTCCTAGTAGGCTTATCATGAGTTAGGACCCCTAGAAAGTCCTAGTGACCCATAAGGAAACATTCAAACCCTCAACTATGTCCTAAGGGGTCCTACGGCCCCTTTAGACACACTTGAGCATTCAAATGTGTCAGAAGGGGTCACGGGGACTTCCTAGGGGTCCTAATAGGCCTTATCACACATTAGGACCCCTAGGAAGTCCCCATGACCCCTTTTGACATATTGGAATGCTCAAATGTGTCAGAAGGGGTTCGACAGCCCCTTTGAACACACCTAAGCATTCAAATGTGTCAGAAGGGGTCATGGGGACTTTCTAGGGGTCTTAGTAGCGCTTATGACGAGTTAGGATCCTTAGCAAGGCCTCGTGACCCCTGTGGACACATTGGAACACTCGAGTGTGTCCTAAGGGGACCTACAGCCCCTTTGGACACACTTGAGCATTCAAATGTGTCAAAAGGGGTCATGGGGCCTTCCCACAGGTCCTAATAGGCCTTATCACACATTAGGACCCCTAGGAAGTCCCTGCGACCTTGTTTGACATATTGGAATGCTCAAATGTGTCATAAGGGGTCATACGGCCCCTTCGGACACACATGAGCATTCAAATATGTCAAAAGAGGTCATGGGGACTTCCTAGGGGTTCTAATAGGCCTTATCACATGTTAGGACCCCTAGGAAGTCCCTGTGACCCCTATGGACACATTGGAATGCTCAAGTGTGTCCTAAGGGGTCCTATGATGCCTTCGAACACACTTGAGCATTCCAATATGTCAAAAGGGTTCATGGGGACTTTCTAGGGGTCCTAGTAGGCCTTATCACAAGTTAGGACCCCTAGGAAGTTCGTGTGACCCCTGTGGACACATTAGAATGATCAAGTCTGTCCTAAGCGGTCCTACGGCCCCTTTGAACACACTTGAGAATTTAGATGTCTCAAAAGGGGTCATGGGGACTTTCTAGGGGTCTTAGTAGGCCTTATCATGAGTTAGGACTCCTAGGAAGTCCCCGTGACCCCTGTGGACACATTGGAATGCTCAAGTGTGTCCTAAGGGTTCCTACGGCCCCTTCGGACACACTTGAGTATTCAAATGTGTCAAAAGGGGTCATGGGGACTTCCTAGGGTTCTTAATTGGCCTTATCACACATTAGGACCCCTAGGAAGTCCCTGTGAACCCTTTTGACACATTGGAATGCTCAAGTGTCTCATAAGGGGTCCTACGGCCCCTTCAGACACATTTTAGCATTCAAATGTGTCAAAAGGGGTCATGGGGACTTCCTAGGGGTCCTAATAGGCCTTATCATGCATTAGGACCCTTAGGAAGTCCCTGTGACCCCTTTTGACACATTGGAATGCTGAAGTGTGTCATAAGGGGTCCTATGGCCCCTTTGGAGACACTTGAGTATTCAAATGTGTCAAAATGGGTCATGGGAACTTCCTAGGGGTCCTAATAGGCCTTATTGGATGTTAGGACCCCTAGGAAGTCCCTGTGACCCCTATGGACACATTGGAATGCTCAAATGTGTCTGGAGGGGCTGTAGGACCCCTTATAGACACATTCAAATGCTCATTTGTGTCCTAAGGGGTCCTACAACACCTTTGGACACACTTGAGCATTCAAATGTGTTAAAAGGGGTCATGGGGACTTCCTATTGGTCCTAGTAGGCCTTATCACAAGTTAAGACCCCTACGAAGTGCCCATCACCCCTTTTGACAGATTGGAATGCTCAAATGTGTCATAAGGGGTCCTACGGCCCCTTCAAACACACTTGAGCATTCAAATGTGTCAAAAGGGGTGATTGGGACTTCCTAGGGGTCCTAGTAGGCCTTATCACGAGTTAGGACCCCTAGGAAGTAACCATGAGCCCTTTGGACACATTGAAATGGTCAAGTGTGTCCTAAGGGGTCCTATGGCCTCTTCAAACAAACTTGAGCATTCAATTGTGTCAAAAGGGGTCATGGGCACTTTGTAGGGGTCATAATAGGCCTTATCACACGTTAGGACCCCTAAGAAGTCCCCGTGACCCCTATGGACACATTGGAATGCTCAAGTGTGTCCGAAGGGGCCATAGGACCCCTTATGGACACATTCAAATGCTCAAGTGTGTCCTAAGGGGTCCTACAATGCCTTCAGACACACTTGATCATTTAAATCTATCAAAAGGGGTCATGGGTACTGTAATACCCCAGAAATGGGTTATAGGTTCATTAACCTCCTATATCAACATATCGAACGAAATCGACATCAAAGTCCTAACCTAAGGCACATTGGAACATTATTGAATCTTAATTGATTATCCTAAATTCTACATCGGGGAATATTCCTTATTCCTATTTATCCTAATTATCTTTAATTTAATGATTATTTGGCCATAAATCTGATTTATCCTAAAGTTTAATTAAATGAATATTCTAAATATTTAATTAATTAGATTTAATACTGCCACTTAATTATTTAATTAGATTTAATTATATTTATTCCTAAATTGTATTATTTCATTTTGATAATAAATCAAATATCCTATGACTAATTGATTAAATTATTATTTAATTAATTAATGTCAATTGTCAAATTTAATAATATAGTTTTTGAATAAAAGTTTGATTTAATTATTGATTAACCCATAAATTGATTGTTTTATTTTTAAAATCAGTTAAGTTGAGGATAAATCACTTTATTTATTATATTAATTCATAATTAATTATGCACATCCAAAAAATAGTTAAAATTTAAATCAGAAAATCAATTCAAGTTGTTTTAAAAATAAACTCAACTCTCTTTTGAGTTGAAAGCTGATCTCAACTTTTGATTTAAATCAAAAAGCTGATTTGCATGATTTTGTGAGTTAATTTATCTCTTAATTCTTGATAACTCAAAAATCAACCTGAGTTTATCAAGAGTGATTTATGGCTTTTTCCATGCACCTCCAAAGTCCTGGATTTCTATAAATTAAGGCCTTAGCTTTTCATTTTAGATCCATCCACGAATTGCATCCTCATGTTGAAGAATTGGTGATCGAAGAATCAATCTTTGCGAATCAAAGTTGTTGTGTGATTTTCATTGTTTTAAGCATTCATATCATTTAGCATATCATTGTTAGATTAATTTTCATATCATATCAATTTCATATCAGTTTATCTAGATCAACTTCATACAGTCTTTCATCTTATTGCATAGAAAATCTAAAAATATAGATTAATTTGCATTCATCTCATATCTAGATTCTGCATTCAAATCCTTCATTTAGGTGTTGTCAAGGTCACTGATCTCAGTCCAATATGAGAATACATACTCTCATCTACTAGAAGGTAGTAAACCACCTGGTTAGATTAGTTTCCATTTCACTGCATGATTTTGATTTCTGCTAACCTCTAATGTTTTACTGAAGTGTTGTGTCTACAACTAGGTACAAAATTCACACACATTTTTGGTGCCCACCATGGGGCCCTGAAATGAGTTTCCATTCAATTTCTATCATCTTCTTGTCGCTTTCTATTCCAAGCTATGATTTTTAATTTCTATCCGTACAATTTTCATACGCTTTTTGTCAGAAACTCGTATCAGGAGGTACCCATTATCGTACGATAGTTGATTTGATCAAGGATCATACCATCAAAAACATAGTGTCATTTGGAAGCTCTTTTGTCATATGATCTTATACCCATTATCGTACAAGTTTCTAGATTATCATCTGGTAGGTGAGCCACTATCATACGAGTTTCAATGCCAGGTTTCAATTGTCATTTCACTTTTTCAGGTAGTTTTCCAGATTTGTTTTCTTGATTTGGACTGACAGCTAACATTAACAATTGAAATTTGTTGTTTTTGATTGATTTCTGCTGATTTTGATTGGGAAAAAGCATGAGAATTACTAAAAATAGGTAAGAATCTACTAAGTGCATTGCGAGGAATTTAGGTAATCTTCTCAGTTGATAATGTTTCAATTTGGATTAAAAAGAACTCTTGCGTCTCAAGCTTGTGTGACCTTTATTGCTTTCATATCACAGATTTCATTTTGGGCTATAAAAATAAACATAGATTTGCTTTTCAGCATCTTTGTTACACATAGTAAATAGGCCCTATGAACACTATTCATGGTTCTTGAGAGAGTGGGTTTCCAATGAAACTCTTCTCAATGAAGGAACCCTTGTAGGTAGGGAGGTTACTAAGAGCATCTCACATTCTACTAGATTTGTGCATCTTCAGCTTCTGATTGATACATTCTCTCTCCAAAGAGGTTGATAGATCATAAGTGGTTGACATCATAGATCTTTGTGAGATAATCTTGGTCTTAGCATGTCGGATTAATCTATCTCCTTTGTTTGGGTTAAAAGTGAAAAGGCTAGAGGACTATGCTCTACTCCCTTTTTGGGTAGTATTAGAAACTTAGATCCTTGAATCTGGAACTAGTCTCCATGTGATATATTTTGTGAGTCACCTTTAGAGAGGGTTAACTGTAGTGGACATTCCCTTAATTGGGTCAACCATGTTGATGGAACCTTAAGCGGTAATAGCCATTTTCACTATGGTAGCAGAAGCTGCTATATAAATGTCCTTGTGGAGGAAATCTTCACAGGTGTCATCTCTTATTCGGCTGTCAGATCTCCCTAGCAGCTCTTGATTGATTAATTTCTCAAACTGTGTCAAAACCCTGGTGCACTTGGATTGGAGTTCACCCTTTTGAGATCACAAAATTTGTAGAGTCAGACCATTACTACAAACCCTAGTGAGGCCAAATTTTCATTTTCTAGGACTATGTGCATTATTGCAAAACTTTTTGGAACATACACTGTTAGCACTCCTAGGGATTAGCACATTTAGTCACTTGTTCATTCATGCACAAGGTTTCTTTTTCCCCTATTCATTATTTTTAGATGTTCTTGAAATCACTAGCTATTTTGTGTGCCTGTTTATCTATCTGGTTACTAAGAACGAATCAATCCGATACAATCTTCAAATCTGGATAGACAATTTTGTGAACAATCTGAAACTGAAAATTTGAAAAATTGCAAAATCTGATGCCAAACACCTCTCTATAGTCAAAAATCATCTTGTAAAGTCAAAAATTTGTATGACTTTTGGAAAGTGTCATTTTATTATCTCCAGATTGTCGTATGGTAGCTGGTATATTGTCGTATGAGTTTCTCTACCAGTCAATTCAAAAAAGTCAAAAACCTTGCTATCAATTATCGTGCAAGTTTTTCAACTATCATACAAGTTTTTCAATTATCGTATCATAGCCTACCCACTGTCATACGAGCCTGTAGAAAGTCATTTGAGAAATTTTGAAAAATTGCCAGAAAGTTGTCAGAACTGTTAGAGACCCAGCTCTTCCAGCCTATTTCCAGAGTCTATCAATAAAATCACTATGTCAAGAATAGATCAGCAACTACTGAGAATCCAATCATTTTCCTAAAGTGGCCTTTTGAATCCAATTTAGCCTTCTGTTTAACCGATTTGAGTCATTTTCATCTTGTGTCAAAACCTTGTCATAACTATCAATCTTCAATCCATCTTCAAAATGGCTAAGTGTTGTGAAATCATTTCCACTATCTTTTGGGCATCTACGCATACATCCAAGGCACATTCTCCTTCATTTATGTCTAATCTAAGCTTCAATCAATCAAACCTTGACAAGGTTGTGTCATTTGATCTTCTTGAATCAGATCTTTCTTCAGTTGTCTTCACCATATTCTTTTGTTTCACCCAAGGTTAATGGTGGAAACTAGAGCTTCCTCTCACAAGAAATTTGAAGAAGTATCCCATACCTTACCTATAACCACTATCAAGGGTCCAACTCTTGAGAAACTCTACAATTCTGGTCTTTAGGAAGATGATGGTCTTGGCAACTTTTGATTAAAAACCAGATACATATCCCCTCCATCAACTCACAAAGGTAATAAAAAAACTCCTCCTTGATCTATCCCAGGGAGTCTTAAAACTCCTACCATGTCTCAAGAAGGGACAAACCATGGCTCTCAAAGAGCTCAATCTCAACATGGTGTAGATCAGGAACCCACACCTGAAGAAATTGCTTGGTATCAAAATGACAATGATTTCAAAAGAATGATGAAGCATTTCTTGAAAGAAGATAGAGAAAAATACTTTTTACAATTAGCTCATCAAGGAGCTAAGCTTCCTCCCAATTTTAATGTGGAAGATATCATTTCACATGAGGAAGAAATGCCTATTTTAGCTATGATGAAACAAATGCACGCCATGCAAGTAAAACTTAACAAAATGGAAAAAGAAATATAATGTAAGGAGTTCTCCATGGAGGCCCTATGTCCTTTTCCATTCAATAAAGACTTGTATATGCCACCATTCCCTAAAAGGGTGGACATGATGAAATATGATAAGTATGATGGAAACTTTGATCCTCAAGATCATGTCAGAGAATTCTGTACTCAGTCTATGGAGTTGATACATGAACCAACCTATCTAATGTGTCTTTTCCCTCGATCTCTGGGAGGGGCAACCATTCATTGGTTCTCTAGGATGCCTCCTACAATCAAAACCTTTGAGGAGTTGATCCAATTGTTCTATCAGAAATACTCCTACAACATCCAAGATCCAGTCACCATGATTGATATCTACAATCTCAAGCAATATCCAGGAGAACCATTCTTGAGATTTCTCAAGAGATGGAGAAAGAAATTCTCTCTATATGCTAGGCATATTCCAGAAACTGAGAAGCTAAAAATCTTCATCAACAATCTTGTTCCAGAAATCAAATACCCTTTACAAATGCAAAATCATACATCTTTTGACAAGATGGTAGATACTACAATCAAAATTGAAAAAGTACTTGTGAAAAAAGGAGATGTCACACTTCAAAAGGACAAGTATGAATCTAGTTCTAAGGATAAGAGCAAAAATTGGAACAAGAATAAGGGCATCATCATAGATGGCATTGTTGATAATCTCCATGCCCCATCTAAAGCACCTACTTTCAATCTAACCATTGGTACTCAAGCCATCAAAGCTTCAGAACAAAAGGTGTCTAAATCATCTCAAAAGAAGCCAAAATAAAAATCTGGGTCCACTGATAATAAATGAAAGTTCACTCCTCTTGGAGAATCTTTGGAATCAGCTATGAGAACTCTGTTGGCTAATAACATCATCTCTTTGCTTGAGATCCAATAATCTGATCTTGATCCTAAGCTGAAATGGTGGAGAGAGAATGAATTTTATGATTTCCATCGGGGTAAAGGTCACAAAACTAATAACTGCTTGTGCTTGAAGCATACCATTCAAGACAAGATTGATAATGGAGAAATCATGATTGATAATCCTAAAAGAAATAATGATCACACAACATTCACCAAACCATTTCCAAAGCATAGCCAAGGAGATTCATCTTCTTAGCCTAATGTGGGTGCTAAGGTCAATTATGTCTATCCTGGAAATAATATTGTTATCAATATGGTTGAACCAAGCCTATCTAAGCATTGCAATGCCATCACAATTGTAAGAAGAGATAGAGAAAATCAATCAGCTAACGTAGTTACTTGATCATAGGCTCAAGTACACCTACAAGGAAAAATCCCAGATCAATCAAATGGCCCTAAGGTGCCTTTCAATCTGTCTTCCACTTCTAAATAGAGGGCAACATCTAAATCTTCAAATCCTAAGGACATGAGGCCTACTTCATACAGTATCATTCAACAACTCCAACATACTAATGCTAAAATCTCCATGTTTGAGTTGCTTCAGATATCTCCAGCTCATAGAGTCATTCTAAACAAAGCTCTTCTCAGATCCAATGTTCCTAATAATCTTGATTTAGATAGATTCCAGGCTATGGTTGGTCATCTTATGTCTCCATAGTATATCTCCTTTTTAGAGGACAATGATAACTCCTTGAGTCATCCACATAACTAGCCCTTGCATATTGAAGTCTTGATCCAAAACCGTCGTGCCAAACGTGTGTTGATAGATTAGGGAACTGGTCTAAATATTTTTTCTTATAGCTTGATCACACAATTGGGCTTTTCAGAAATAGCCATTGATCCTAGAAAGAAAATAACTATCAAAGCATATGATGAAGAAGAAAGATCCTCCAAGGGAATAATTGTCTTGCCTATCAAAACAGGTCCCATCACCAGAGATACTATATGTCAAGTTCTTGATATACCTTTGGCTTACAACATCCTTCTAGGGAGACCCTGGATACATGAGATGAGAGCTATTCCTTCCACGTACCATCAGTGCTTGAAATTTCCTTGTGACAGAGTAGAGGTAACCATTCTAGCTAACGTGTCCACAACTTGCAATGCATTGAAGGCAAATGTAGATAAACTTGTTCCTAATAATAGAGAATCTTCCACTAAGCAAATAGATGTAGCATCCACCTCTAAGATGGAAGATATTGCAAAAGAGGTCAATATCAAAGAAAATGGTATGGGAGAATATACTATAGAGCCAGTCTTGTCTTTGACATCTCTCCCTATCTTGCCTAAGTCTTATGGGCAAGCTCAAAAATAGTTCAAACCAGAATCTAAGGAACCTCTTGAGGCATATAAAGGAAAATTTGTTGTAGAGAAAGTACTTAAACAAGAATTTGAAGAAGATGAAGCTATTCTTGCATGGCTTTAAAAGGATGAACCTAAATCCCAAGTTGTTCCACCTAGTGACTCTAAAGTATCAAAGGTTCCTTCTAAGTCATATGGCCCAAGGGATAAACTAATAGCTAAGATGGGATATAAAGAAAAAGGATAACTAGGACTACAAGGTAAAGGTCTTCTATCACCTCTTGAACATCATGGTCAAGCCAAAAAGAATACAATAGGTCTAGGATACATGAAGAAGCCTTTCTATCTTAGCAGGAACTCCCCACATGTTCTAGAACAAATTGAGCCTTCCATAGCAAATCAACTAAAGAAAGAAATAACTAAAAAAATTTATAGTGATGATTCAGACACCACTGATGAGCTCATTCCTTATGAGCATTTGCCTAAAGAAATCAAAGACCTCCTTGATGTTGAAGATGATCCAATCAAAAGGATTAATGTAGTAGAAACACAAGAACCTACTATAAACCAAGAGGTAGTTGCAACACAAGAACCAGCTAATCTTGAAGACAATCAAAAAAACAAAGAGGAAGATGGTAGTTATTCTGAGATAGATTCTCATGAGTATGAATTCAAATCAGAATCTGAGGGTAACCCTTCTTGGGGTATTCATCTTAACTTTACTCATGTTCTTAGATTTCCTAGAGGCATAGATGAAGAATCTAATGACTATGAATGGGGAGCCATTCCAAAAGAAGATGAGCTTATTACAGAGAAACATGTTGATGGTATTCACCAATATACACCTAAACCCAATGTAAGTCTAGAGAGAAATGATGAACTTATCGAGTCTGATCCATCGATGGCTGAAGTGGACTATCACAATGACATTGAGCCTATTTACAAATTGAATGTCTTAAGTTGTAATATCACCTTTGAAATCAAGCATCGGGTTAGGACCAATGATGATAGATCCATATCCATAAACACTCTTTCCCAATCTTTCACCACTTTGACTATCTAACATCCTAAACTTCTTGGTCAAACCTCCACAAATTCAAGCCATGGTATTTATACCTTCCCGAATGACTATGCCCTTTCTTGCTACCTCAATGCAGTTGAGCCTATGAGGACTTCCATCAGTGAATTGAGCATTAGCATGATGGAGTCAGACATTAAGTATCTTAGTCAGAAAAATAAGAATAAGAATAAAAAGAAAAGGAGTTATGAGGGTGAAAACCACTTTGTGGCAGTCTCAAAATGTATAAAAGTAAAAATAAAAGATGTATCCGAAGGTGAAAACCTCTTTGAGGCACCTAAGGATGAGATATTTGATGTCCTTTCGAGTCATTTATAGGATAGATCTCCCATTCTAATTGAGCCCACTCAATCTATCAACTTGAGAACAGCAAAGGAACCACGGTTGATTCATGTAGTACAATCTTTATCAGAAGAAGAAAATTATAAATTTACAACATTCCTAACAGATAAGAAGATCAACTTTGCATAGAAATATTCAGATATGCCAGGGTTGGATCCTGATCTAATACTACACCATTTATCTATAGCTCCTAGAGTAAAACTAGTTAAACAAAAATTAAGAAAGATGCATCCTCATGTTGCACTCTTGGTAAAAGTTGAATTAGAGAAGCTCCTAAAAACTGGATTCATCCAAGTTATTGATTATGTAGAATGGATCTCTAATATTGTACCTATTTCAAAACTAGATAAATCAATCAGAGTGTGCAAAGACTTTAGAGATGTAAATAGAGCATGCCCTAAGGATGATTTTCCACTACCTAACATTGATATGATAGTGGACATGACTGTGGGCTTTGAGATGTATTATTTAATGGATAGTTTTTCCAAATATAATCAAATAAAAATTGCTCCAGAGGATCAAGAGAAAACTGCTTTCACATGTGCATTGGGTACCTTCTGTTGGAATGTCATGCCATTTGGGATTAAAAATGTTGGTGCTACATATCAGAGAGCTATGACTTCTATTTTTCATGACATGATGCATAGGAATATGGAGGATTATGTTGATGATACTTTAGAAAAATCTATGATTAGGGCTACACATCTAGATGACTTGAGCAAGATACTAGACAGAATGGACATTACAAGGAAGAGTTTAATCTATCAGATGCTTCATATCTCATCTAGTAGACATATCATAGCCTTTTACAAAAACATTACATAAAGGTGTGACATTTGCATGGAATGAAGAATGTGAGAACAACTTTAACCATATCAAGAAGTATCTATCAAATCCTCCTATATTAATGCCTCCCATTCCAAGGAAGCCTTCAATCTTATATGTCTCCACTACAGATACATCACTATAGGCATTGCTTGCACAACATGATGAGAACAAAAAGGAAAGAGCTATATACTATATCAGTAGGACATTGGTAGCATACGAAAAGAATTATTCTATGATTGAGAAGGCTTGTCTAGCTGTGATCTTTGCATCATAGAAATTGAGACATTACATGTTGGCACATACCACGCATTTGGTAGCTAAGTTTGATCCACTAAAGTACCCACTAAGAAAAGCTGCCCTCACGGGTAGATTAGCTAAATGGGTCATGCTTCTAAGTGAATTTGACAATGAATATGTTGAAAGAAATTCTATAAAAGGATAGGTTATTGTTGATCAATTGGCAGATGCACCTATGGTTGATGATACATTAATGCAAATGGAATTTCTAGATTCCTCTATCATGACTCTTTCTTCTAGAGGATGGCAGTTATTCTTTGATGGCTCCTATACACAGAATGGATCAAGAGCAGGCATATTATTTATAAATCCTCAAGGATACTCCATATCTAAAGCATTCAGATTAAAGTTCCCTTGCACAAACAATATTGCAGAATATGAAGCCCTTCTTAATGGCATGAAACTAGCAATTGAGTGGAGAGTAATAGAGATACACATTCATGGAGACTCTCAACTTGTTATCCATCAAGTCAATGATGTGTACCAGACTAAAGATGAAAAGCTCATCCCATACAAGAGAATGGTAGATGATCTAAAGAAGTATTTCATATCTATAACATTTGAGAAAATACCTAAAATAGAGAATAAGGTTCCCGATGCAATGGCAATGCTATCTACTTTATTACAACAGCCTGAACATGAGCTATGCTATGAGTTCCTTGTGGAAGCACTATCTTATCCCGCATATGATTCCCCTGAAACCTGCATGATCTACACTATTATTGATCATGATTCATCCAAATACAAAAACCTATTCTCCTATCTCCAAGACCAAATAATTCCCGATACCTTCAACTACCATGAAAAGAGATACCTTATCCATAATGCCTCCTAATATGTTATCATTGGTCATGATCTATACAAACAAGGTCTAGATGGTACACTACTTAGATGTTTAGAATGGGAAGAGTGTCAACATGTGTTAGAAGAAGTCCATGATGGTATTTGTGAGTCACACTTGAATGGTTTAACACTAGCTCAAAAACTTATTAGGGTTGGGTACTATTGGCCTGAAATGGAGAAAGAGTCTATCAAGTTTGCTAAGAACTGTCAAAAGTGCCAAGTGCATGGCAACTTAATTCATGCTCTAGGGAGAGATCTAATTCCCTTTACTAAACAATGGCCTTTTCATCAATGGGCCTTTGATCTTATAGGAGCTATACATCCTCATTCTTCTAATGGACATACCCATATAATCATAGCTATAGATTATTTTACAAAATGGGTAGAAGCAGTCCCTTTGACACAAGCAACTGGAAAATAAATATCTATGTTCATATTGAACTATATCATATGCAGATATGGGATACCTCATTCCATAATCATAGATAATGGTGGACAATTCAAGAACAAAGATCTAGATGATTTATGTGCTAAATTCAAGATTACACAACATTGGTCATCTATCTACTATCCTCAAGGGAATGGACAAGAAGAGGCTTCTAACAAGAATCTATTAAAAATCTTGCACCGTACAGTTAATAAAATAGGAAGAGACTGGCATCTCATGATCAATCCAGCTCTCTGGGCCTACAAAACAAGTATTAGAATGCCTTCTGGGGCTACACCTTTTTCTTTAGTTTATGGGTCTAAAGCGGTCCTGCCTATTGGGGTTGAAATCCGATCACTAAGAATCATAATGGATGGTCTAGTAATTGATGATGATTATAGAGTGTATAGGTTGCAAGAACTTGAACTACTAGATGAGCACAGACAACCAGCGTATGATCATCTCAGAGTATATCAGAAAAGAATGTCTAGAGGTTACAACAAGAGAGTCAAACACAGAGAGTTTCAGGTTGGCAATCTAGTCTTGAGAGCAAATCCTAAAAATCAATCACATTGAGAATGCAAGGGGAAGTTTGAACCCAATTGGGTGTGTCCCTTTGTTATCACTGCTACTTTTGGCTCTTGTGCCTATCAACTCTCAATGACTAAAAAAAATAGCTCTGAGAACCAATCAACATTCTCCATCTAAAGAAATTTTACACCTAAGGCATTCAGTCTATGGTAAAATGTCCTGAAAAAAATAATAAAAATTGGAAAAAGTCCTAAAAAAATGAACATCTTGGTGAAAACCTAGCAATGGGTGCCTTGACGATTCACAAAAAAAGTGAAAAATATCAAAAGTACAAAAAAAAAAATTCACAAAATGCAAAATACAAAAAAATGAGAAAAAGAAAAAGTGCCTTGGTGAAAACCTAGAAACAGGTGCCTTGGTAGCAAAAATGGAATCTCTACCAAGATGGTGAAAACCCGGCAAACAGGTGCCACTTATTTCAAAACACTCCATCTATCAGCACAATCTTGGTCTTTCCTAGCTTTCAGTCTTGCTTTAGTTTGTACATATTTCCCGGTTTGTTCCTGCTTTCCTATTTTCAATAAGTCAGTATGTACACCAATCAGCTCAAGCGTCTATATCCTATCAATGTTCAAACTTGGGGGAAATCTATGCCATATCATATGGCCTCCAATGTATCTTAGACTAATCATATCCAGTCAGAGTCCTTTGTAGCTTCATCTGAGTCAGTCAGTCAATCTTGTCTCCAGAAAGGATTTGCATCTACGACAATGCAATCAAACACAAACTGAACACAATCTGTGCTTTACATGCTTTTATCTCCTTGTCTGCTTACTAATTCGCATTGAGATTTTTGCATATTATGTTCCCTCGAGCTCTTCGATGATGTCCTTCATAGGATTTAGAGAGTGATGACTGGGGGCATAATCTTTTCTTTGTCTTCTACTTATATGTGACAATCTAACAACTTTGAAAATTATGGATTGAAATGGTGTCCGACTATGAGAGCCTCTTGTTAGCTCTTTTTCATGTACAATCACAATATGCTATTAAGCTTGACTCTCAGATCTCCAATTCTTGGTGTGAAAATTGTACCTGATCTATAGACACAACACTTCAGTAAAATATTAGAAGTTAGTTGAAATTGAAATCATGTAATGAATTGAAAGCTAAACTAACCAAGTGATTTACTGCCTTCTAATAGGTGCGAGTATGATGTTCTCAGATTGTTATTGAGATCAGTGACCTTGATGACACCTAAATGAAAGATTTAAATGCAATTGATCTATTTTTTTTTTATTTTAGATGCAATAAGAATGATAAAAACTTGATATGAATCTATGATATGTAAAAATTGATATGCTATGATATGCTAAATGATCTAACAATAATATGCAATATAAAGCTAAAATGAATGTAAAAATAAGATTGATCTCACAACAATGTTGATTCGCAAGAAGCTTTGATTCTTCCAATTTCAATTCTCCAGCGTCATTATGCAATTCTTGTGGATTTGAGAGATGATTTGTGAAGAGCTAAAGCCTTGATTTTATAGAAATCCAGGGCTTTGGAGGTGCATGAAAAAAAGCCATAAATCACTCAAATAAACTCAACTTGATTTTTGAGTTATTTGAAAATAAAGATAATTTAATTCACAAAAACATGCAAATCATGCAAAAAAAGCTTTTTAACTCAAATTAGAAGTTTAGATCAACTTTAAAACTCAAAAATGATGTTGAGTTCCAAAAAGTCAATAACTTGCATTGATTTTCTAATTTGGAGTTTAACTACTCTTTGATAGTGCACATGGATAATTATGAATTAATAAATAAATAAAGAGATTTATTCTCAACTTAACTGATTTTGAAAAATAAAATAATTGATTTATGGGTTGATCAATTATTTTTCAAACTTTTATTCAAAAATTATATTATTAAATAATGACAACATACTTTAATTAATTAAATGAGAATTTAATCAATTATTCATAGGATATCGGATTTATTGTCAAAATTAAATAATACAATTAATAATAGATAGAATTAAATTTAATTAAACAATTAAGTGGAAAATATTAAATCTAATTAATTAAATATGAAAATATTCAATTAATCAAACTTTAGGATAAATGTGATTTATCACCAAATAATCATTAAATTAAAGGTAATTAAGATAATTAAGAATATTGTTAGGAATATTCCCCGATGTAGTATTTACGATAATCAATTAGGATTTGATGATGTGCAGATGTGCCTTAGGTTAGGACTTCTATGTCGATTTCATTTGATTTGAGGATGTAGGAGGTTAATGAACATATAGCCCATTTTTGGGGTATTACATTTTGCCCCTCTTTGAATTGTTGTGCGAAGCGCAGTGGTTCAAAGATAGTCTGTGTTTGATAAAGATATGAAATGGATTTGAAATTGATAATTGATATGAGAAAGAAGCTAATTGATATTGATTTGATATGAAGATAATAGGTCCTAAATGACCAAAGATAATGTTCACTGTAGCAATGATGAACCGAGGATTGTGAAAAAAAAGTGTCAAAACACTTGATTCTGAACCTTATGATTTCGAAGAAGTGAGTGACTGATTCTAGAGTTGATTGTCTTAGAAGAACCACATTGGTATCACATCTGAACCCTTCAGTTAACAAAGAACCAAGGAAATAACACTAATGAACCGATGGTTGCGAAAAGATGATACAGTTTACAAGATTAGGAGAATACCATATTGATATGGATCAATGAATCTGATATGCCCCAAGCAATGATAGATTTTCCCTGAGCAATGAGGACTTTTGATGAGTCAGCAACTAGACATGGTTGTTGTCTTGATTACTAATGAAAGATAACAGATTCCAGATAAAATTAGATTTACAGACTTGAATGATATGCAATACCATGCCCCCTTCGGGATTAAAATTGAAATATGACAAGAAAAGTCAGCGTTGATAGTTTAGAAACATGTTAATTGATTTGAGAAGTGGTTATACACATCTGGGAATGCATTCTACATCGTTTAGAGGTCCTGGAGACCAAGTTTGACTAGGTTTGACCATGGTTGACCAAGTTAAAATTTTGATAGTTTGATGTAAGATAATCAGTTAAGTTGAATAGTAGATTTTTGTGACGATTGAAGGTTGATTATGCAAGTAGTTAATAACATGAATGATTTTAAATTTTGATTTTGATCCCAAAAAAGGATTCTACTTGCTATTTCATTAGAGGAACCTTCATGTGGGATTCAGCTCTTGTTAGATTGGAAGAGGTGTGTTGGGAGTATTCTTAAATTTCTGAGGTTTTTGTCCAAACGTTGGTTTAGTCCTCTGGTCTGTGAAGTTGTCCTAGGTACAGGTGCCGGAATGTCTTCAAAAAATTGTCATAACCCTATTTCAAAAATCCTTACCCTAGGTCTAATCTTTGAAGAATTTTGAATTCATGTCAAAAACCCCAAAATGTTTGCCATTTTCAAAATAAATCCTAGGTCAATTACTTCATTTCTTTTCAAGCATTACTTTTTAAGTCACTTAGGTCCATTAAAGAGCACATGCATTTATTTTTATGCGGGGGTTATATTTATTCCTAAGTCTAGAAACTCAGTGGTATAAATAACATTTCTTATGACCTAATTACCTTGTATTCTAATGTTTCAAGTTTCATCCAACCGTGAATCTTCAAAGGAGATCTAACGGTGGTCATGTGTTCGCATGGAATATTTCCAAGCCATGCGAACATGTGAAATAACCATTGATTTTATAACAAAGCCTGATGCGGAAACAAGGTGGGACCACTGACAAGTATCTCACAAGTGGCAGCCTTCTATTTGCCAAGAACAGTAGGGCCGGTAATAGAAGAATCTCCAAGGGTTTAAAGTAGTAAAGGGAAGATCGGATAGCTATCGTACAATCGCATGAGATCTTTTAAGCCTATGCGATCATGCGACAGGTCGTTGATCTTATGTTGAATCAAGTGTGATTCTCCGGTGAAACCTTTGACAGATGTGCATAAATAATTTTTTCTCATTGGTTAGTGTCAGCAGACACCAGTGCTCGAAAAGAAAGAAAGTACCTAACATTCTACCAGGTGTTGCAAGCATGGAATTTCTTTATTGACAAAGGCGAGGTGGGATCGGTGATATAAAAGAAGACAGTGATGGTGAATGCTAACGGGTTTTTGCATGTTCACATAAGCTTCTTTTAAGCTATGCGATCATGCGAATAGCATTTTATGTTAACAGAGGAAGTTACAAGAGACCGCCAAAAATAGAAAGGTAATGTGACGGTTAGTCGCATGTTCACGTGAGTGTTTTTTATGCCATGCGATCATGCAATAGGCTATTAGATCATCTGCTAATGAGGATCGATGGTTCTCTTTCAAACTGAAGATAAAATGGTGCAAAGTTGAGGCTTCCCATTGAAGAAGTGACAGTTTGCTCTTCCGAAGGAGTAATTGTTTCAATCGTGCTAAATTAATTGTTGACAGGACTACTTTAGTGGCTCATATATCAGAATTTTGTGCACTTTCAGAAGCACAAAGAGATCAAAAATTTGCAGAGACTCAGGCATGAAGAATTCTAAGGTTTGGCTGCTATTCCCAGGTGGTTTTTGAGAAAAAAGGTTGATGAAATTCTTGTGCGATTTGCTTCCTTACTAAAAGAATCATAGTTCTATATTTTGTCTATCTTGCAAAGGTTTCTTTTAAAGATAAACCTTAAAATGGCCCCAAAGAAAGATGAGGTCCTTGCCTTTCATTGGCCAAGTGAAGAAACCTACATGATTTGGGAATCCACATATCTATCAGAAGATTCAGAAGAAAGGGCAATCAAGTGAAGAAGCGACAGGTGCTAGTACTCCAAACCTTTGAAGATCAAGGTAAAAAGGGATAAAGATGTCAAGCAAGTTATCATAGACATGAATTTGACACCAGGCCAAATTTGAATTACGTATGGAACTTGATACATAATTGGAGGAAGAGCGGTTTCAAACAAAGGATGATGTAAATTAGCTGGATGGCGGTCATCATTCATGCAAAAAATTTAGCAACTGCTCTGAAATATCTTTAGACAAAGATCCCCAAGTCTGGTTTTTATATTTCTCTTTTAGAGTTGAGGGATACAAGAAAAATCACTAACAAATTGTTGACTCTGCTGGGGAAGAACCTTCTGAATAGCGTGCAATAGGTTAGTGCAAATCCTATCTATTGTGCATTTGTAGACCAGTATAGAATAATTTCATTCCCGCGTAAAAGTGGGTGATGACTCTAAACTCTATGCTACCAGTTGCTAATTGTTGTAAAATTTGCTAATATTGTCATGCTATACCATGAGTCGACCAAGGTACACTAGGTCTTATTACAAGGATCACCCCGAAGATAATATGGGTGATGAGCTCCATACACCAAGTAGGAAACAATGGTCTAGAAGAGGTCAGCATACTACTAGTTCCCAAGGCCCTTCTCTAGAAAGATCTCATGTCCCACTCCCTCATGAGTCTTCATCCTCTTCTAATGATCTTGAACATGTCAAGAGGGTTACACCAAGTGTGCACATGTAGAAAGAAGTAATCACAGAGGTCACAGAAGCAGGTTATTTCCCTACAAGAGAAACTCTGGAACAACCAGAAGAAACCTCTGCTACTAAGAACACCTCCTATGATTTTGAGAAGTTGAGAGAAGTGGTGATTTCTTTAAGAAAAAAGGAGAGTGAACAACTGGCTAAGATTGCCAATAGGTTGAAAGCAAGGGAATAGCAAATCTGTGATTTACTCATAGAGAGGTAGGAACTTCTCAAGAGAACCAAGAAAAATGAGACCCAAGTTAGTGATTTAAACCAAGATGTTCAAGGTTTAAATAAGGACTTATTTGGTGACATGGAAGATTTGAGAAAGAAGGCCCAGGATAATAAACCTAAGCAAGTTAAATTTGAGGGAACAGGCCATGTCTTAAGGCAATTGAATCCCTCTGAAATCCAGAGGAATAAGGAGATTATAACTGCTCCCAAAGAAATCCCTGATAAGAGAAAATAGAAATTGGTGGGTATAAATATTAATGAGCCCAAGAAAATTGTGGTTCCTTGTAATGTACATTCTCACACAAGTATAGACTTGGAGAAGGCTAGAAAAGAA